>JAJOZX010002975.1:52500-250000 GCA_023014485.1 Bathynomus jamesi | reverse complement strand
CATAGTCAACAAGGTTCAAGTCAGGACCGTTAGGTGGCCAGTTTTGGGATTCAAGTAATTCTGGGACATTATTTTTTAGATATTCTACAGTTGCTGTTGCTGTATGGGACGTTGCTCCGTCTTGCTGAAAAAGTTAACCACCGTTGGCCAGATTTTGCATTTGTTATAATGTTATAATGTTTCAGACCAACAAAGACCCTAGGATCCACTCATGGCTGGTCTACCTAACTGTGTTCGTAATCGTGTATTGTGTATGTCCTCCGTGGTGGCGGAGGGGACCTACAATTTTACGTGGGTTCCGAACCACAAGAACATAAAAAATTTATGTAAAAACTGCCGGTAAATTGGCAGCGACCAATTTTTACGAAACTAAATAATTATCAATTTAAAACTAATTAATTATCGATTTAAAACTAAAATTAGAATCTCTGGATCCAGAGGATCAAGTCATAATAGACTACTATCCACAAATATGTTACACTCTATATCTAGAAGCGTGTTTCGCAGCAGAGTATTTCGATAGTACTCGGCATTGACTTTTACACCAGGCTCAATAAAATAAATGGATGTTTTTTCCAACTTTGATATGCCCACTAACACCATGACACTAGCTGAGAAATGACTTCTGGTTGCAAAAAGTCTGCTATCAGGTATTTCATTCTTACATTGAACGTGCGAGTAAACTCTGTCATTTTGACTGTTCCGAGGTGGCTCCACAGTGAATCTCTTTTCATCAGTGAAAAAAGCCTTTGAAAGTTTATCACATGTTACTCGCCGTAAGATTTGTTTTGATTTTTGAACTCGTTTCTGCTCATCAATTTCATTAATCTTTTGCCCGTGCACTCTTCTGAAAAGTTTTAGTTGAAGATCTTATTTAATTATGCGTCCCACACTAGTTTCCGATAATTTTAACTCTTTTGATATGCGAGCTGGTGTCATATGGGTTCCTGGCTGGTTTTCTTGACTTAATATACGTTCTTCGACGTCGTCAATATTGTCTTGTATGCGAATAGTTTTTGGCCGCCCACTTCCCTCTCTTCTTTTGATATCCCCAGTCTCGTCAATTTTCTTTAGAAGCTTTTCCAAACCACCAAGAGTCCATCCTTTGTTAGGAAATTATAATCTTATCTTCCTCTGAAAATAGCATATTCACTATATTTTATAACCCTGCAATAAAAAATCGTATATTAGATTTTACAAAAGTGAAAATGGAAATAAAGGATTCTTGATTAGTTTGTCAAGCATCAGTTGTAGTATTATTAGAGAAATATTTAATAAATCGTTATTTTTGATAGCTTCGAACTGAAATTTGGTTTACAGGTAGATGTTTTAAGTATCTTTTACGTGTATAAGTTTCATACTGATTGTTTGAAAAATGTTGATTCCATGGTTGTTTTTGAGTGAACCCTTTTTTTAGGCAGACGGTGTATATACTTCTGTTAAAACATTTTTTGTTAAAAACGTTTGAAATGCACCCGCGGTTAAAATGAAGATAAACTACAGTAGATGTACCTTCCAGCTATGAAACCTTTATTTGATAGAAGATATCTAATATATATATATATCACTCTCGTATCTTAATGATTCTTATCACATTCCAATAGGGATTTTTTATGTATGCTGTCAACTTAGAGTATTATGGTCATCTGATTAAAATGGAAGTTGAAAATCGAGACAGTCTCGAAAGTGACCTTTGGCAAATAACGATAAACCGAGAGGATTGGGAACGCAAATATCTCCATTCAGAGCATCACAAAGTGCGTAAAAGCGCCTCTTACGTGAAGGTAAGTGATCATTTTAGTATGTTAGGTCGTATCTTGCGTGTACTTTTATGGTGTGCAGTAATTAATTTGTACTTTGAATCTATTCCCGTGCAGGTCTGTACTGACGTGTATAGTTTTCCACTTTTCAATAAACGTTTCTGCAAAGAACTGATGAAAATGATTTTGGAACTTGAAAGAAAGCCGTGGGAAAGGATGAGAGAGGTAAAGGTACTTTTATGGTGTGCAGTAAGTAATTTGTACTTTGAATCTATTCCCGTGCAGGTCTGTACTGACGTGTATAGTTTTCCACTTTTCAATAAACGTTTCTGCAAAGAACTGATGAAAATGATTTTGGAACTTGAAAGAAAGCCGTGGGAAAGGATGAGAGAGGTAAAGGTACTTTTATGGTGTGCAGTAAGTAATTTGTACTTTGAATCTATTCCCGTGCAGGTCTGTACTGACGTGTATAGTTTTCCACTTTTCAATAAACGTTTCTGCAAAGAACTGATGAAAATGATTTTGGAACTTGAAAGAAAGCCGTGGGAAAGGATGAGAGAGGTAAAGGTACTTTTATGGTGTGCAGTAAGTAATTTGTACTTTGAATCTATTCCCGTGCAGGTCTGTACTGACGTGTATAGTTTTCCACTTTTCAATAAACGTTTCTGCAAAGAACTGATGAAAATGATTTTGGAACTTGAAAGAAAGCCGTGGGAAAGGATGAGAGAGGTAAAGGTACTTTTATGGTGTGCAGTAAGTAATTTGTACTTTGAATCTATTCCCGTGCAGGTCTGTACTGACGTGTATAGTTTTCCACTTTTCAATAAACGTTTCTGCAAAGAACTGATGAAAATGATTTTGGAACTTGAAAGAAAGCCGTGGGAAAGGATGAGAGAGGTAAAGGTACTTTTATGGTGTGCAGTAAGTAATTTGTACTTTGAATCTATTCCCGTGCAGGTCTGTACTGACGTGTATAGTTTTCCACTTTTCAATAAACGTTTCTGCAAAGAACTGATGAAAATGATTTTGGAACTTGAAAGAAAGCCGTGGGAAAGGATGAGAGAGGTAAAGGTACTTTTATGGTGTGCAGTAAGTAATTTGTACTTTGAATCTATTCCCGTGCAGGTCTGTACTGACGTGTATAGTTTTCCACTTTTCAATAAACGTTTCTGCAAAGAACTGATGAAAATGATTTTGGAACTTGAAAGAAAGCCGTGGGAAAGGATGAGAGAGGTAAAGGTACTTTTATGGTGTGCAGTAAGTAATTTGTACTTTGAATCTATTCCCGTGCAGGTCTGTACTGACGTGTATAGTTTTCCACTTTTCAATAAACGTTTCTGCAAAGAACTGATGAAAATGATTTTGGAACTTGAAAGAAAGCCGTGGGAAAGGATGAGAGAGGTAAAGGTACTTTTATGGTGTGCAGTAAGTAATTTGTACTTTGAATCTATTCCCGTGCAGGTCTGTACTGACGTGTATAGTTTTCCACTTTTCAATAAACGTTTCTGCAAAGAACTGATGAAAATGATTTTGGAACTTGAAAGAAAGCCGTGGGAAAGGATGAGAGAGGTAAAGGTACTTTTATGGTGTGCAGTAAGTAATTTGTACTTTGAATCTATTCCCGTGCAGGTCTGTACTGACGTGTATAGTTTTCCACTTTTCAATAAACGTTTCTGCAAAGAACTGATGAAAATGATTTTGGAACTTGAAAGAAAGCCGTGGGAAAGGATGAGAGAGGTAAAGGTACTTTTATGGTGTGCAGTAAGTAATTTGTACTTTGAATCTATTCCCGTGCAGGTCTGTACTGACGTGTATAGTTTTCCACTTTTCAATAAACGTTTCTGCAAAGAACTGATGAAAATGATTTTGGAACTTGAAAGAAAGCCGTGGGAAAGGATGAGAGAGGTAAAGGTACTTTTATGGTGTGCAGTAAGTAATTTGTACTTTGAATCTATTCCCGTGCAGGTCTGTACTGACGTGTATAGTTTTCCACTTTTCAATAAACGTTTCTGCAAAGAACTGATGAAAATGATTTTGGAACTTGAAAGAAAGCCGTGGGAAAGGATGAGAGAGGTAAAGGTACTTTTATGGTGTGCAGTAAGTAATTTGTACTTTGAATCTATTCCCGTGCAGGTCTGTACTGACGTGTATAGTTTTCCACTTTTCAATAAACGTTTCTGCAAAGAACTGATGAAAATGATTTTGGAACTTGAAAGAAAGCCGTGGGAAAGGATGAGAGAGGTAAAGGTACTTTTATGGTGTGCAGTAAGTAATTTGTACTTTGAATCTATTCCCGTGCAGGTCTGTACTGACGTGTATAGTTTTCCACTTTTCAATAAACGTTTCTGCAAAGAACTGATGAAAATGATTTTGGAACTTGAAAGAAAGCCGTGGGAAAGGATGAGAGAGGTAAAGGTACTTTTATGGTGTGCAGTAAGTAATTTGTACTTTGAATCTATTCCCGTGCAGGTCTGTACTGACGTGTATAGTTTTCCACTTTTCAATAAACGTTTCTGCAAAGAACTGATGAAAATGATTTTGGAACTTGAAAGAAAGCCGTGGGAAAGGATGAGAGAGGTAAAGGTACTTTTATGGTGTGCAGTAAGTAATTTGTACTTTGAATCTATTCCCGTGCAGGTCTGTACTGACGTGTATAGTTTTCCACTTTTCAATAAACGTTTCTGCAAAGAACTGATGAAAATGATTTTGGAACTTGAAAGAAAGCCGTGGGAAAGGATGAGAGAGGTAAAGGTACTTTTATGGTGTGCAGTAAGTAATTTGTACTTTGAATCTATTCCCGTGCAGGTCTGTACTGACGTGTATAGTTTTCCACTTTTCAATAAACGTTTCTGCAAAGAACTGATGAAAATGATTTTGGAACTTGAAAGAAAGCCGTGGGAAAGGATGAGAGAGGTAAAGGTACTTTTATGGTGTGCAGTAAGTAATTTGTACTTTGAATCTATTCCCGTGCAGGTCTGTACTGACGTGTATAGTTTTCCACTTTTCAATAAACGTTTCTGCAAAGAACTGATGAAAATGATTTTGGAACTTGAAAGAAAGCCGTGGGAAAGGATGAGAGAGGTAAAGGTACTTTTATGGTGTGCAGTAAGTAATTTGTACTTTGAATCTATTCCCGTGCAGGTCTGTACTGACGTGTATAGTTTTCCACTTTTCAATAAACGTTTCTGCAAAGAACTGATGAAAATGATTTTGGAACTTGAAAGAAAGCCGTGGGAAAGGATGAGAGAGGTAAAGGTACTTTTATGGTGTGCAGTAAGTAATTTGTACTTTGAATCTATTCCCGTGCAGGTCTGTACTGACGTGTATAGTTTTCCACTTTTCAATAAACGTTTCTGCAAAGAACTGATGAAAATGATTTTGGAACTTGAAAGAAAGCCGTGGGAAAGGATGAGAGAGGTAAAGGTACTTTTATGGTGTGCAGTAAGTAATTTGTACTTTGAATCTATTCCCGTGCAGGTCTGTACTGACGTGTATAGTTTTCCACTTTTCAATAAACGTTTCTGCAAAGAACTGATGAAAATGATTTTGGAACTTGAAAGAAAGCCGTGGGAAAGGATGAGAGAGGTAAAGGTACTTTTATGGTGTGCAGTAAGTAATTTGTACTTTGAATCTATTCCCGTGCAGGTCTGTACTGACGTGTATAGTTTTCCACTTTTCAATAAACGTTTCTGCAAAGAACTGATGAAAATGATTTTGGAACTTGAAAGAAAGCCGTGGGAAAGGATGAGAGAGGTAAAGGTACTTTTATGGTGTGCAGTAAGTAATTTGTACTTTGAATCTATTCCCGTGCAGGTCTGTACTGACGTGTATAGTTTTCCACTTTTCAATAAACGTTTCTGCAAAGAACTGATGAAAATGATTTTGGAACTTGAAAGAAAGCCGTGGGAAAGGATGAGAGAGGTAAAGGTACTTTTATGGTGTGCAGTAAGTAATTTGTACTTTGAATCTATTCCCGTGCAGGTCTGTACTGACGTGTATAGTTTTCCACTTTTCAATAAACGTTTCTGCAAAGAACTGATGAAAATGATTTTGGAACTTGAAAGAAAGCCGTGGGAAAGGATGAGAGAGGTAAAGGTACTTTTATGGTGTGCAGTAAGTAATTTGTACTTTGAATCTATTCCCGTGCAGGTCTGTACTGACGTGTATAGTTTTCCACTTTTCAATAAACGTTTCTGCAAAGAACTGATGAAAATGATTTTGGAACTTGAAAGAAAGCCGTGGGAAAGGATGAGAGAGGTAAAGGTACTTTTATGGTGTGCAGTAAGTAATTTGTACTTTGAATCTATTCCCGTGCAGGTCTGTACTGACGTGTATAGTTTTCCACTTTTCAATAAACGTTTCTGCAAAGAACTGATGAAAATGATTTTGGAACTTGAAAGAAAGCCGTGGGAAAGGATGAGAGAGGTAAAGGTACTTTTATGGTGTGCAGTAAGTAATTTGTACTTTGAATCTATTCCCGTGCAGGTCTGTACTGACGTGTATAGTTTTCCACTTTTCAATAAACGTTTCTGCAAAGAACTGATGAAAATGATTTTGGAACTTGAAAGAAAGCCGTGGGAAAGGATGAGAGAGGTAAAGGTACTTTTATGGTGTGCAGTAAGTAATTTGTACTTTGAATCTATTCCCGTGCAGGTCTGTACTGACGTGTATAGTTTTCCACTTTTCAATAAACGTTTCTGCAAAGAACTGATGAAAATGATTTTGGAACTTGAAAGAAAGCCGTGGGAAAGGATGAGAGAGGTAAAGGTACTTTTATGGTGTGCAGTAAGTAATTTGTACTTTGAATCTATTCCCGTGCAGGTCTGTACTGACGTGTATAGTTTTCCACTTTTCAATAAACGTTTCTGCAAAGAACTGATGAAAATGATTTTGGAACTTGAAAGAAAGCCGTGGGAAAGGATGAGAGAGGTAAAGGTACTTTTATGGTGTGCAGTAAGTAATTTGTACTTTGAATCTATTCCCGTGCAGGTCTGTACTGACGTGTATAGTTTTCCACTTTTCAATAAACGTTTCTGCAAAGAACTGATGAAAATGATTTTGGAACTTGAAAGAAAGCCGTGGGAAAGGATGAGAGAGGTAAAGGTACTTTTATGGTGTGCAGTAAGTAATTTGTACTTTGAATCTATTCCCGTGCAGGTCTGTACTGACGTGTATAGTTTTCCACTTTTCAATAAACGTTTCTGCAAAGAACTGATGAAAATGATTTTGGAACTTGAAAGAAAGCCGTGGGAAAGGATGAGAGAGGTAAAGGTACTTTTATGGTGTGCAGTAAGTAATTTGTACTTTGAATCTATTCCCGTGCAGGTCTGTACTGACGTGTATAGTTTTCCACTTTTCAATAAACGTTTCTGCAAAGAACTGATGAAAATGATTTTGGAACTTGAAAGAAAGCCGTGGGAAAGGATGAGAGAGGTAAAGGTACTTTTATGGTGTGCAGTAAGTAATTTGTACTTTGAATCTATTCCCGTGCAGGTCTGTACTGACGTGTATAGTTTTCCACTTTTCAATAAACGTTTCTGCAAAGAACTGATGAAAATGATTTTGGAACTTGAAAGAAAGCCGTGGGAAAGGATGAGAGAGGTAAAGGTGTATCTTGAGGTAAAATGACCCTAATTCAATTTAGACCTCTTCCTGAAGTTTAGTTATTGAATATGGGAGTGTCTATTTTCAATATTGTTCCTCGATAGAGTTTTATAGTTTATGTTTTAATAACACTTTGGAAGCTATTAGGAAGGTCGGAATTACATTATATTTACTGAGATAGAAAGATTTTTAGTTCAACTCGGCTCAATATTTTTTTTTCTCTCGAAATTACGCGTCTGGTAATAGCTATTTTATTTTTTTAGGATTTTTATTTGAATGAGGAATATGATAAGATCAACATCGGAGATTTATTTCAGTTGAACGAAATTAACTTCGAAACACCATGGTTTAGAATCCTTGATCAGTACGTACGCAGTCTGGTTACATCAGCATATATCGGCTATAAAGGAAATGTACGTAAATATTAAAGAGATATATAATAACCTTTTACGTTCATAAAATTCACGAAACGTTTCAATATTTATAATGGATGAAGTCTAATGATACATTATCAATAGGCTGACCATATTTCCTTGAGACAAAAACGGGACATTGGGATGGCAGAAAAGGGACGGGGGTTATGTAATATTCTGTATTCATGAAAAAGTAAGTACATAAACATATTGAGCTTACAATTATTCTTCAGTGACAGAACCCATACAAAAACCCATACAAAACGGTACGTATGGTCAGCCTAATTATCAAACATTAAACAGGGAACTGCATCGATGAATTTTGTCGCAAAGTACCAACCAACCGTTCATTCTCCTCTCCCTCACCATGACCCCTCAACGTATACCGTTAGAATAGCCCTCAACGAACCCGGAACTGACTTTCAGGTAAGAATGAAAAATTTAATATAAATTTTACTCAATATTTAATTAAAAATATTAGGGTTTTGTGGGTCATAAGCCATCATTTTTGCAAACCTTTCACAAGCGGATTTTACTCAATAAAACAACGATATTTTGCACCAGTTCAATCAAACGCATTTCTGAAATGAAATGTAAATGATGGGTTAGATTAGGTTAGATTAGGTTTCTGTTGTTGTATTATGTGAAAAAGTAAGTAAATGATGGGTTATAACCCCACAACATCCAAATATTAATTCTTTTACAAGACTTTAAGTTTACAATTCCAATAATTGTTTCAACTCTTTTTCAAATAATTAAAAGCATTTAAATAAGGTCAATTGTACTATGAAGTGCTGTTTTTAAACTTTAAGCGGTTAATATTAAGTTTAATGGAGACCAAGTTACATTAGGTTAGGCGGTCGTTTTAGGTTGTTACTTATTTCTCACGTGACCAATTTCGGCCAACCACAATCTTTGTAACAAATTTCGACTTGTCCAAAACACTGATCTCCGCGAAACTTAATAAGTATCTTTTATGGACAAATATAATATTAAAAGGTTCCAATAATAATTCAAGCTTATTTATACGAATTAGTAAAATAAAATAGGTATTTCCCTTCGTCCACTTTTATCTATCAAACCTTCATGCATTTAAAAAGGGTAAATAAGAAAGCGCATCACACATTTTTAGCAACCAAACCTATACACCAAACCATGCTTACGCTCTAAAAAAGTCCTCCTTCCCTCCCCTCCCAAGATATTAACGAAGAATAAGTCTCTTAAAAAAGTACTTTTTGACAATCCTCACATTTTTTTCAATAATTCATCGTTATATATTTCGAATGAATTAATTACTTTATTTATAAAATAAATTTAATTTTACAATTTTTGTTGTTACAATAATTTGAACATAAAATAAATAATTGCGAAATTTAACTATTTTATTTTATTTCGCCCTCAAGTTTAGGCTTTACTGGGCTCTCAATAAAACAGATAGTTATTATTATTATTAATTAATAATATATAAATCATGAATAAGAATTATTAATTATAAAGTATACAGTAGTCTGAAGTTATTATTATTATTATAGATATAAACCAAATACAAAGTCATTATTGACAATATGATACCAATACTACACAAACAAATCAATGTTAGACACCAGAAATTAACAAATAATAAACGAGTAATTTTCAAAATATTTCAACTTTTCAGTTTTCTAAAATAAAATACGAATAGATAAATATTGTTAAAAATACTGTCATAAATACAAAAGGCAACATTCTGAGCCCGAGCACTGATAGGGTAAGTAATGGGATCAACCTATCCCGGTGCCAACAGCTGAAAGCGAATTCAAAACCTCACTTTCAAAAGTTCATCTTCAAAAGTTCAAAAGTTATGTCACTTTTAAATTGGTGCAATTTTAACTGCGTTTTCTGTTTTTTTTTTTTTTTTTTAACTTTTGTCGCTTAGCCACTTCTTCCTAGGAGGGCCTCAATTGAAATCTACAAACTTCAACAAATATAACCCTCAAATAAAAAGCTCATCAGAAAGAAGTTTGTATTCCAGTCACTGCAGGGCCGGTCCTAGACATTTGGCGGCCCAAGGCAAACTTATTTTTGGCAACCCTCAGTTTAAATTGAAACGTATAAAAAAGGGTATAATTAGCTGAAAAGTTTAATTTTAATCCAAAAACAATTCACTTTAATGTAAAAGCATTTAAACATTTAACTAACCTCATATTTTATTACAATACAAAAGCAATTTACTTTTCTCCAATTATGTCCGGTTTCTATCGGTGGTATAGTTACGACTAAACTCTAATTACTACACTACAGTAATACAGTACAATACAATAAAATAAACTCTAATTCACTCTACGAGCTGAATTGATATTTAACCTAATAATAAAGCTTTTATCAATCTTCTTCTGCAGCTTAAATCCCATCTCTATATGGGGTCGCTGTTCTTGATGAGTCTCCTCCATTCACTTCTGTCACGCACCATGTCCTCGTCCAAATTTTTCTCCTGGATATCTGCCGCCACGAAATCCCTCCAGCTCGTCTTCGGTCTACCTCTTCTTCTCCGTCCCGGCACCTCCATTTCCAGCACCCTACGTCCCACGTAATCCTCCTCTCTTCTCGTCATGTGCCCATACCATCTCAGTCTGGCTTCTTGGACTTTTCTTGACGCCTCTGCTACTTTAACCGTTCCTCTAATGCGTTCGTTTCTGATTCGATCCCTTCTAGTTACACCGCACATCCATCGCAACATTTTCATTTCAGCCACATCCATCTTTCTGTCACTAGTCTTCTTCATTGGCACCGTCTCCATTCCGTACAACATGGCTGGCCTAACCACTGTTTTAAAGACCTCCCCTTTCAGCTTCACCGGCATCCTACGATCACAGAGAACTCCCGACACCTCTCTCCAGCTCCTCCATCCCGACTGTATCCTACGATTCACCTCTCCCTCTGCTCCCCCCTCTGCCTCGATTGTTGATCCCAAATATTTAAAACGATCTACCCGTTTGATCAGTTCACCGTTTAACATCACTCCCCCTCCTTCATCCGGTTGTACATTACATCTCAGATATTCAGTCTTCTTCCGACTAACTTTCATACCTCTGCTTTCCACTGCCTCCCTCCAATTTTCTAGCTCTTGTTCTACCTCCTGTCTTGTCTCTGCGCACAATACTACATCATCGGCATACATCATGCACGAAGGAGCAACCCCTCTAACCTAAAGCTTTTATCAATCATAAGTTTATTTTTCTCGTTTTACGACTCGCAAAATCAGCAATTAAGCTTCAGTAATGGAGCGATGATGGTATACAATTTTCAGTTGAAATAATAGAAAAGTCAATCAACCTTTCTTATGTCATCGTTGGACGCGAGTAAGCTTTAATTAATTTTAACTTCGAAAAACTGCGTTCGCCATTCGCTACAGTAATCGGTATAGTTAGTTCAATTCTCACGACAATTTAAATATTTGGCATAATTTGGTATATCCTCGTTGCTCTTCCGTGCGTTGGTCTCTCTTCACACGAAGGTCAAGCTGGTGGTCCCGCCTCTAGGTCTGGCTTGGTGGAGGAGCGAGTTGCTTTCTTGCGCCCTCCACCGTACATAGCCAGGTACACACGGCTCATCTGGTACCGTCCTGAGCCACGCATCTAGTCTTCTCTTGAAGACTTCACTTTGACTCCTGTAACGTTTCTGAGGTCCTTTGGAAGCTGGTTAAAAAGTCTTGGTCCCCTGACAACCAAGCTATTTTCCTTCAATATTAAGGAGGTCCCTTGTCGTGCCTTTAATTTGGGAACACTACACATCCTGCCTTTCCTATTTTCCAGTGTTGTTTGAATGGTAATTGGGTTTAGTTTCAGGTTTGGTACCAGTTTTTCGATCATTTTCCATATGTAGATTATGGTATACCTCTCTTCTTCTTTCCAGGGAGTATAGATTTAGTTTACGTAGTCTTTCCCAGTAGTTGAGCTCTTTGCAGCCATCACTCTTTGCTGTGAAATGTCTCTGAGTTTCTTCTAATTTATTAGTTTCTTCCTTTTTATATGGAGACGTCAAAACTGAGCAGTATTCAAGTTTTGGTATGATCAGTGTTTGTAGCAGGGGAATCATTACTGTCCTGTCCCTTCTTTTAAACGTTCTTAGTACCTGTCCCGCGACTCTTTTTGCTTTATTTATCGCTATCTGGTTTTGTGTTTCGAATTTGGCATCATCGGTCATTATTACCCCCAGATCGACCGCTTTCGTTCTTCTCTTAATTTCCTGTCTATCTGGGGTATACTATGCAGTCTGTTTAACTTCCTCTTTTCTACCATATCTCAAGAGCTGAAATTTCTCGGTGTTAAATGTCATGATGTTGTCTTCTGACCATTTGTATATTTTGTTCGTGTCCCTCTGCAAGGCCTCCACTTCATTTACATCGCTGATTTTTCTGCTGATCTTTGTATCGTCTGCAAAGGATGTTACTATACTGTTGCTGTTTACTCCGCTGTCTATGTCTGTTAGCAAGATAATGAACAGGAGTGGAGCCAGTACTGTACCTTGTGGTACTGAGCTGCGTACTTCTGATTCTGATGATGATATACCTTGAATTTTGACGACCTGTAGATGTTCTCTGAGCAAGTTGTAGATCCATTTTCTCACTTTGCCTGTTATTCCCATATATTTCATTTTATGTGCTATTATACTGTGATCACATTTGTCGAAAGCTTTAGCAAAATCCATGTACTCGCATATATATGACATCGTAGTTGTCATTGCCTTCCAGTGCATCTAGGATATTGTTGTAGTGTTCTATTAGTTGTGATAGGCATGATCTACCTGATCGGAATCCGTGCTGATTTTCGTTGAATCTTTCCAGTGTCTCCAAGAAATCATAAATTTTCTGTCCAACTATTCTTTCAAGTACTTTGGTGAGGTGGGACGTCAATGACACTGGTCTATAGTTCTTTGCTTGAGATCTGTCCCCTCCTTTATATATAGGGACAATGCTTGCTCTTTTCAAGATGGTCGGTATTTTCCCAGTGTCTAGGGATCTTCTCCATATCCAGTATAAAGGTGTAGCTATTTCATTTTTACAGTTTTTAATCAATAATGCGTTCCAATTGTCCGGACCTGCAGCTGAATGTGGTTTCATTTATCATATAGCTCTCGCTACATCTTCTGGGGTAAAATCAAAGTCTGTTATACACTCTCCTTGCAATTTCTCTTCAAAGAATGCATCTATGTCAGGTATCACTTTGTCCCTTTTTGGGGTACTGAAAACTGATTCATACTGGGCTCTCAATGTTTCGGATATTTCTTTTGGATCGTCGATTAGTTCATTATTTCTCTTCCTTAAGGACCCAATAGCGGCGCACGTTTTTGTTTTCCTTTTCGCATAGCTATAGAAGTTTTGAAAAAACTATATAGGGCTATGGGTTGATTGCCTGTGCCCTCATCCGTTGGAAATTTCCAACAGACGTCAGTGGAGGGTTACCGACAAAAGCCCTATGCTTTTTCGTTAGAGAGTTATAAATATGTAGGTTTTAAAGGACCTTTTATATTTAATGATTACGGTAATTCTAGCGTCGGGATTGGCGAAAGTTATGTATGAAAAACTGAAATTGCCTCACCTTATTTTTGCTGGGTCTTTGTTTGTTCGATGTAGGGCGTTACGATCATTTCGGTGTAGGGCCGCCACGATGGTTACTCGGCGAATTTACTTAAGGTAATTAATATAGGCAGTCACTATATAAACCCCTGAAGGAATAGGCCTATCCTTTTTAGTCATTAGGTTTTATTATAAGGAATTCACTCAGAACTAGAGGGGGACAAAGACATCCTCCCAGTTTAAAGCTTCGCTGTAACATAAACAGCCCTGAGAGCCGTTCCTTGGTTCTGGTGTATTATTTGCCGAACTAGCATGATTTTGTTGTGTCTACTACCTTTTGGTAGACTAAATAATAAATTGGGTTTTCTTGTTGCTATGTGGGGCTGATTCATACGTACAGGTTCTTTGTACGTATGGCAATTCAATTATTTCATTCCCAATAGGCTATGTCGCCAATCCCGAGGCAATTTTGTATAGATATTTAATTCAATTAATTAATAATTTATATTTAATTATGAAATAAATGTACCACATATGATACCATGTTGTGAGCGCGTATAGTTTTTCCATATACTGGGGGGGGCCGGAGAAAAATTTGTATGTTATAGATCAAAATTTTTTGATAAACTGTGTTAAACCATGTGAAATGGATTGAAAAGAATGAAGTAGAAATTTAGGGAGAGAGGTTACTCAAGACCTATTCAAATATGAAAGTTCAAGAGGCCAACTTCTCAAGTTTAGTTAAAGTTATGTCAATCAGTTTGACTCCCTTTAGGTATAGGAAATTTATGGGATTAAAGTAAAGTTATTAAGCATTTTAACTTTGCTCAGTTTGTGTAAGTTTTATAAGTCACCAGTCTTAATTTTTTCTTGTAAAAGTTGTCTGGCTTTCAAAGCAGTCTTTCTTTGAGGCCTGTCTGGTTTAGTCTGAGTTACATCAGGCACATTGAGAGATTCCTCCCCAATAGTATCCTGATCCATCCTTTGGGGTAATGGTTCTAATTTAGCCCCACACTCCAAAGGATATAGTAATGTGATATCTCTGGTGGTTTCACCAGTTGCTGTTTTCAGTTTTACAACCCTGGTAACTTCGTCTTCACCAGTTTTGAGTTCCAAGACTTTTCCCATTGACCAATGTTGTCTTGGTGTCTTGTCATGTATCAACACAATGTCCCCAATTTTGACTGAATCATTCCAACTTTGTTTTGTTAATTGTTTATGTCTTTCTCTAAGACTTGTTAAGTATTCTTCTCTCCATTTTGTTATAAATTGAGTCTTGATTTGTGTCAAATGTTTGTATTTTGTGTTGAGTTCTTTGTGTCCTATTTCCCAATCTGGATCCTCTGTACTGTTATGTTCAGATTCTGGTAACATGTTTACTGTTTCTCCCTTAATTAGGTGGTTTGGTGTGAGAGGTTCTGGCTCATTAATACCATCTCCCACATAAGTTAATGGTCTGTTGTTGACAACATTTTCAATTTCTGACAGAATAGTCATGAGTTCAAAAGTTGTAGATGTTTTGTCCCAATAGTCTTTTTAAGGCAGTTCTTTACAGTTTGTATGTTTCTTTCCCAAATTGAACCATACCATGGTGTATTAACAGGAATGTACTTCCAGGTTATGTTGTGTTTGGTTAAATGAGTTTGTACTGTTTCACTGTCACAAATCTGATGAATAATTCTTTCACCAGATTTGAAGTATGTGGCATTGTCTGACCATATAGTTTTGGGTACAGAATTGTGTGCACAAAATCGTCTGAAAGCAGCAATAAAAGCTTCTGCTGTCAGATCTTCTACTATGTCTAGACATATGGCACGTGTGGCAGCACAGGTGAAGAGTACAATGTACACTTTGTATTCCTTTGAATCCATTTTGTCTCCAAAACTCACATTTACCGCTCCAGTGTAGTCAATACCCGTGGTTTCAAATGGCCGAGTAAATGTTACTCGTTCCACAGGTAGGTCTGGAGGGCTTGGGGTCTTAAAGGGTCGTGAATGGATACGTTTACAAGGAATGCATGTGTTTAAAATTTTCTTTGTTTCAGTTCTACCCTTTGGTAGCCAGTAAGTTTTTCTCAGCTCTGTCAGGGTTTGTGGGACTCCCATGTGGTGTATTTTGTTGTGGGTATCCCTGATGATGAGTTTTGTGAAGTGATTTCTCCTTGGAAGAAGAATTGGGTGCTTAGAGTTGTAAGTCAAAGTTGACTTGTTAAGCCTTCCTTTACACCTTATCAGACCCTCTGTATCCAGGTACAGATTTAGATCCATGACAAGTGAAGGAATACCTTTGTTTAATGTGCTACTGGACCTAAGATACTTCAACTCCTTGTCAAATTCTGAAGCTTGTATCTGTTTGAGCCAGTATTTTGTTGCAGTTTCTGTTAAGTTAGAAAAGGCTTTCTGAGGACAGTGTTTGAGAAGGTAGCTATTGACAAACTTGCAGCAATAGACTGTAATTCTCAAGAGTTTGTTTAGGTCTGAATAAAGGTGATAGTCAAATATAGGTTTGTCCTCAGTGATCTTTTCAGTTGTTGTAGAGTTGAGTGTGAGGTTAACTACTTTGGCTGGCCAAAGATCCTCACATGTTAGCCATTCGGGCCCTTCATACCAGATTTTATTTGTTTTCAACAGCTTGTAAGAGAGCCCTCTTGTCAAAAAGTCTGCAGGATTCTCTTTTGTTTTTATGTACCTAAATTTGATACCAAGGTTTGTGTTTGCAGTTTTGATTTCTGTTAGTCTGTTTTTCACAAATATGTTTTTGCAAGAAGTTGTTCTGTGTTGGTCACCCATGTTAGACAAATTTGACTGTCTGTCTTAAGTAAATGTTTGTTATGTCAACTTCTTTATACACTTGTGAAAGAAAGTTTGCTGTTTTAACTCCCAATGAGACAGCTAATAATTCAAGTTGTGGTACAGTTTTCTTTTGGTTTAAGGGTGCCACTTTTGCCTTTGAATAAACCAAGTTACTTTCATTTTCACTTGTTAAATAGGCACAACACCCTAAGCTTGTGTGCTGGCATCTGTAAAAATGTGTAGTGTTTGCGATTTCAATCTGTAGCCAGCACATCTTGGTACGTAGATGTCTTGAACTTTGTTCAAGTCTGTGGCTAATTTTTTCCAATGAAGTTGGTCTTCCACTGAAAGTGGTTCATCCCAATCAATTTTCTTTTTCCATAAGTCTTGCAAAAGGGTTTTGGATCTTATGGTTGCTGGTAAATATAATCCAATGGGGTCGAAAATTTTGGATGATTCTGAAAGCACTTGTCTTTTTGTATCGCATTTGGATTTAAGTTATAACTCTTTGTGCAAAGAGTGTCATCGTGTTCGAATTCTGTTTTAAAAACCAAAGCATTCCAAGTGTTTTCGTGTAATTGTTTGGTTCAATGTTCCCATTGTTGTCTTTTGTTATTTGTTCATTTAATTTAGGAGAATTAGAAAGAGTTTGTACTGTATTCAAACCTCCTACCACTTCAGACTAGTCAATACCCGTAGTTTTAGTGGAGTAAATTTACTCCTCCACAGGTAGATCTGGAGGGCTTGGGGCTTTGAATCCTGTACTGTTTTTGTGTTGTTTGGCCTATGGCCAAGGGAGGCCACAAGACCCTTTTTGTTTGGTCTCTGGCCAAAGGAGGCCACAAGACCCTTGTTGTTTGGTCTCTGGCCAAGGGGCCACAAGACCAATGTTGTTTATGTTGGGCTATGGCCAAGTGAGACCATCAGCCCCTTGATGAATATGTTGGGCTATGGCCAAGGGTAGGCCATCAGCCCTTGATGAATTTGTTGGGCTATGGCCAAGGTAGGCCAAGGCCCTTTGATGATTTGTTGGGCTATGGCCAAGGTAGGCCATCAGCCCTTTGATATGTTGGGCTATGGCCAAGGGTAGGCCATCAGCCCTTTGATGAATTTGTTGGGCTATGGCCAAGGTAGGCCAAGGCCCTTTGATGATTTGTTGGGCTATGGCCAAGGTAGGCCATCAGCCCTTTGATGAATTTGTTGGGCTATGGCCAAGGGTAGGCCATCAGCCCTTTGATGAATTTGTTGGGCTATGGCCAAGGGTAGGCCATCAGCCCTTTGATGAATTTGTTGGGCTATGGCCAAGGTAGGCCATCAGCCCTTTGATGAATTTGTTGGGCTATGGCCAAGGTAGGCCAAGCCCTTTGATGAATTTGTTGGGCTATGGCCAAGGTAGGCCATCAGCCCTTTGATGAATTTGTTGGGCTATGGCCAAGGGTAGGCCATCAGCCCTTTGATGAATTTGTTGGGCTATGGCCAAGGGTAGGCCATCAGCCCTTTGATGAATTTGTTGGGCTATGGCCAAGGTAGGCCATCAGCCCTTTGATGAATTTGTTGGGCTATGGCCAAGGGTAGGCCATCAGCCCTTTGATGAATTTGTTGGGCTATGGCCAAGGTAGGCCAAGGCCCTTTGATGATTTGTTGGGCTATGGCCAAGGGTAGGCCATCAGCCCTTTGATGAATTTGTTGGGCTATGGCCAAGGTAGGCCATCAGCCCTTTGATGAATTTGTTGGGCTATGGCCAAGGGTAGGCCATCAGCCCTTTGATGATTTGTTGGGCTATGGCCAAGGGTAGGCCATCAGCCCTTTATGAATTTGTTGGGCTATGGCCAAGGGTAGGCCAAGGCCCTTTGGAGTAGAGTAGTTTGTTTGTACGTGTCACTGTCTAACCATATAATTTTTGGCACAAAATTATGTGCACAGAATCAGAGCGCAGCAATAAAAGCTTTTACTCTCCGATCCTTGGTTATGTTTAGACAGGTTGTTGTGTTTGAGACACATTGAAAGAGTAGTGTGTGTGTGTGTGTGTGTGTGTGTGTGTATGTGTGTGTGTGTGTGTGTGTGTATCATTCCTCCGAATCCAGTTGGTCTTCAAAACTTGGATTCACCACTCCAATGAAATTAATACCCGTAGTTATGAATGAGTAAATGTTGTATATCCTACAGGTAGGTCTGGAAGGTTTGGGGTTTTGAAGGAATCCAATCTGTTTGCAAGGAATGTATGTGTCTGTTGATGAAATCTGTTGTGATTCTTCCTTTAAAAGAAGAATTGGATGTTTGGAGTCGTATGTATATATTTATATACTGTACCGTACGTGTGTGTGTGTATGTGTTTGGTGATGAAATCTGTTGTGATTCTTCTTTTAAAAGAAGAATTGGATGTTTGAAGTCGTATGTATATATTTATATACTGTACCGTACGTATGTGTGTAAATGTGTATTTTGTTTTGTTATAGGGTTTTATTTTTTGGTTTTGGGTTAGGTTAATCAATTTGGCTGAGTAAAGATCCTCAAACGTTGCATTTGAGACCCTTATATCAAGCCTTGTCTGTTTTAGGTTGTGCCTATATGTCAAATAGGACTTGAAATAGGTTGGGCCTATATGTCAAATAGGACTTCGGAATAGGTTGGGCCTATATGTCAAATAGGACTTGGTATGCCTATATCAAATAGGACTTCGAATAGGTAATAGGTTGGGCCTATATGTCAAATAGGACTTGGAATAGGTAATAGGTTGGGCCTATATGTCAAATAGGACTTGGTGTGCCTATATGTCAAATAGGATTTGAAATAGGTTGGGCCTATATGTCAAATAGGACTTGGTATAGGGTTACGAATAGGTGTTAGGTGGGTGTAGGTTTGAATTCGTGCAATTGCTTTAGGTCTTTGTGATGTTACAGTTCGAGTCGAATTTTGTGATGTTACAGGTTTGAGTCGAATTTTGTGATGTTAATGAGTCTTATGAGTTAGTTAAATTGCTGAAATAAATTTTATAACCTACACCACAGGTTCAATTATAAATTTAGTGTTTTTAATTAGGATAGGCCTTGAGTGTAAAGAGTAAGGCCTACTTTAAGAGGTAGGCCTATTATGTAAGGTAAAGTTAGGTGGGCCTACTAAATAGGCCTGTTTGTTGGGCCTACCGAGTAGGCTTATGTTTGGGCCTATTATTTTATAGGACCTCAAATGAGTTAAGCCTGTTAAATTAACAAGGCTTAGTTTTGAGTTTGTAGAGTAGGACCTATTAAATAGGCTTAATGTTGCGGGCCTATTTTTTTAGGACCTAAAATAAGTTATGCCTGTTAAATGAACAAGCCTTTGTTTTCGATTAGTGTAAAGGTAAAGGAATCGGTTCCCAGTTGAATAGGCCACCATATGAAAAACTATAGTGGGGTTACGGTTGAAATTAGGGTTAGGCCAATGTGGTAAGCCTAGCCACTGCGTGTCAGTGTAAATTGTAGAGGGGTTAGTTCCCCATACACAGGCCACCATTTGAAAAAACTATATAGGGCTATGGGTTGATTGCCTGTGCCCTCATCCGTTGGAAATTTCCAACAGACGTCAGTGGAGGGTTACCGACAAAAGCCCTATGCTTTTTCGTTAGAGAGTTATAAATATGTAGGTCTTTAAAGGACCTCTTTATATTTATATTGATTACGGTAATTCTAGCATCGGGAGTTGGGAAAGCTTATGGTATTGAAAAACTGAAATTGCTCACCTTATTTTTGCTGGGTCTTTGTTTGTTTCGATGTAGGACGTGACGGTCATTTTCGGTGTAGGGCCGCCACGATGGGGTTACTCGGCGAATTTACTTAAGGTAATTAATATAGGCAGTCACTATATAAACCCCTGAAGGAATAGGCCTATCCTTTTTTAGTCATTAGGTTTTAAATTATAAGGAATTCACTCAGAACTAGAGGGGGGACAAAGACATCCTCCCAGTTTAAAGCTTCGCTGTAACATAAACAGCCCTGAGAGCCGTTCCTTGGTTCTGGTGTATTATTTGCCGAACTAGCATGATTTTGTTGTGTCTACTACCTTTTGGTAGACTAAATAATAAATTGGGTTTTCTTGTTGCTATGTGGGGCTGATTCATACGTACAGGTTCTTTGCACGTATGGCAATTCAATTATTTCATTCCCAATAGGCTATGTCGCCAATCCCGAGGCAATTTTGTATAGATATTTAATTCAATTAATTAATAATTTATATTTAATTATGAAATAAATGTACCACATATGATACCATGTTGTGAGCGCGTATAGTTTTTCCATAGAAGTATTTTGGATTTTCCTTTATAGCTTCTACCGCCTTTTCCTCTTCCCTCTCTGTATGGTCCTTAATCAGATATATCAGGTATATATCAGGTGTATATGTATATATATATATATATATATATATATATATATATATAAGAAGAAGAAGAAGAAAAAGAGGGGTTCATGCAGAAAGGCATTGGTAGAAATGTCAGTCGCACATAGATACACACTAACTAATACAAACACATGTACATAGTTACACACATACACATAGGAAAAAACTTTAGTAGATGTAACTACATAAATGATGATGGGACGTGATAAAACATTACACAGTGCATGTTGCAAAATTTCGCGGCCCCGGGCGACCGTCTTGTTCGCCCCCCACCCTCCAAGACCGACTCTGCCAGACTGCCCCCTAAGACCGGCCAGTCAGAATAAAAGTCCCCGCTTTCTGCACCACTTTAAATTGAACGGTCTCTTTATCGCGCCCTATCACTTGGCTATCACTTGGCTATCACTTGGCTATCACTTGGCTTTTATGCGGTCATGATTTTTTAATCACAAGTTCACTGGACTTAATCGATTACTCTACTTGACTCTCTTCTGCGAGTCCTTTGTGAACGCTCAACGAATGAGCGTTCACAAACTTCCTCTTACTTTCAAACAGAAAATGAATGTTAATTTAAAGCAGAAAGCGTTATCATATTTTACAGTATTTAATGATTAATTTTTAAAATTTTATCAGCAGATGAAAAGTTTAATTCAAAATAGAAATGGAGGTCATTGTGATGAATATATTGGAATTTATCAATCGAAAGACCAAAGACTGTACAGTAAACCGCTTGCTGTGACGGGAAGAAATTAAGGAATTATCATGGCTGAAAAAAAGCAGCAGTATTAACTGTTTAACTAAGTTAAGGTTCACATATTGTGGAGGATATTTATTTTATGATAATGTAATTTTATGATAAATGTAATCATTTTATGATAAATGGTATCAAAATTTAAGAGCAATTCCATATTTTTCCAGGGCGGAGGATGGAAGTTCTTGAGGCAAAATTGCTCAGTAGCCCCGAGAGAAATGGGATGGGCCATTGTTTATCCCGGGAGACTCACGCATTATCATCAACAACTCCGACTCACAGAGGGCGCCAAATACGAATTAATTTCATTCGTCGACCCTTAATACTATCTATTATACGTTATTTCTTACTGTAGATTACAAGTGAATTTTGATAATATATTGACGTAGAGATTCGTAGACACTTTGTAATGATTGTCTTTTTGCATTCATATTTTATTCATTTTTAAGATAATTGAGAAAATACAGTCTACATTCGGAACTAAAATATATATCAATTCATTTTCATGAATTTCGTTCAAGGAACCGATAAAACTAGTTTTATTTCAATCCACATTAATTCTCAGATGTATTTTTTTTATATAGGCTTAAAAGTTAAAATTCACGTCAGATTTGAGAAAAAGAAAATTTACTATTAATGGTTTTAAACTCAAGTTTAGTAGAGTGCAATTATAAATTATTTCATTATTATTTTATACATAAAAAGTTAAAAAATAATTATTTTGTATATATATATATATATATATATATATATAATAGAAAATAATGCGGTGAACACAGAACAAGAATTAAGAATAAAATAAGCGATTTTAAGATAGAGGGGCCTACTAGCTAAAGTGGGCCCTACGGTGCTGGGGCCTTCGTCTCAGTAATTAGGGGTGGGGGGGAAGGTCACAGGCCCGCCAATTACTGGGAAGTCAATAGTTTTCGGGCAATAAAACTATAGAAAAGAACGTAGCCATGAAAATCTTAACTTTCACAAATCTTAATACAATGGGTTCGGATGTGAAGGTTAAGATTTTCATTGATGCCATCTTTTCTATAGTTTTATTGACCGAATAATTGAACCCTTAGTAATTTGGGAGTAATTGGGCGCTAGAGTAAAAAGTTGAAACAAAGCAAAACATATTTATTTCTATGTTCAGAACCGCTTAATAGTTGTTGTTGTTGTTGTTGGTTAGCTGATCAGCCCACCCTGATCGAGCAAGCCGGCGGCACGCGGGTAACCGATCGCCCTCTCCGGAGTGGACCAGAGGTTCAGCGCACTAGTGATGCTGTGTTGTGTTCGTTGTTGTGCTAGAGCGGTACAGTCTGTCATAATGTGTTCAGTTGTTTGTGGTGTGTCCTGGCACGGGTGGCAGGTGTCGTCTATGGAGTTGTCTAGTCTGTGTTTATATGTCCGTAAGTTGGGGTGATGCCCACATCGGAATCGTGCTAAGTTAACTCGATCCGATCTGCTGAGGCTGGTCTGAGTCGTGTCAGTGCTTTGTGGGGTTAGGTGTGTGTGTGTGTGTGTGTGTGTGTGTGTTTTCTGTACTGTGTGATGTCTGTGGGGCGTGGTATGGAATGGAGTATTTGTTTATAATGTTTCTCTGGTGTTGCCTTAATGGTTCGGTGAGGGACGTCCACACGAGGGGGCACCAGGGGGCCAAGCTCCCTCGTTTTTCAATGGTGCCACCTCGTTTTTTCAACTGCTTACAGATAGATTTTATCATAAACCCAAAATCCAGTCATAATATTTGAAGATAGTAATTGGTTACTATATATATTATTAATATTGTATAATTTCCCATATCGTTGATATTTACTATACATATATTATTAATATTGTATAATTTCTCATAACGTTGATATTTACTATACATATATTATTAATATTGTATAATTTCCCATATTGTTGATATGAAGAGAAAATCCTGTGATTAAAATTAAAACGTGTAAAATTTGTTGTGGAGAACGCGACTACGAGATCGTTAGGAAGGATATCTTGTACATTACTTAAAGAGCTGAATACTGTCTTCAATAACCTTCTCAGTCCCATGACAATTATTTATATGTATATTATGTAAGAATAATAAACTTGTATATCTACGAAGTTATTGTGTATCTGGTTTGACCCTAATATCATGGACATACAAAGGATGTCTAAAAAAATCCTTATTTTTTAGTATTTGAAGCCCTATAATTTGCCCTCCTAACTGCCTCCAGAAGGCAGGAAATGCTGTCCCAGACAACGTAAATTTAAAAAGTTACCCCCCTAGAGCTAGCAAATACTTGTGCCCCCCCTGTATTTGGAAGTGCCTCCTTACTTAATTGATCCTGTGGACGCCCCTGGTTTGGTGCATGATTGTACAATGTACATGTAGTGGCAAAGGTGTTGTGGGTTAGTTGTCGCTGTTGCCATGAATTGTGATCCCCTCATGTCTAAATGTTCCCTAACTTTCAGTATTTTTGTTTCTGTGTGCAGGTGTTTTAGTGGTGTTGTTTGAGTGCATCCTGTAATGATACGAAGTGCGTTGTTTGTATTGTCTGTAAGGTGTTTATGTGTGTCTTTGAAATAATGGGTGCCAAGCATGGGCTAGCATAGTCCATAACTGAGCGAATATATTGTTTGTATATGAGTGATGTTGTTTCCTGCTGGTGTCCAAAGTTTGTGCCTGTTAGTATCCTAAACGTGTTAAGTCTTGACGTACATTTGTTTTTAATGTCCTGAATGTGGTTTGCAAAAGATAATGATGTGTTGTATGTGACCCCAAGTATTTTGGTCCTGTGAGTGTGTGGAATGTTGGTGTTGTTTAGTGTAAGTTGTGGAGTTATCTGTTCTTCTTTTGTGTTGCTTGTAAGCAAGGTGATGGTTGATTTTGTGGGCGCTACTTTGATTCTATTGTGTGTGAGCCAGTCTTGTATACTGTTTATGTATGTTTGTAGGTTATTTGTAGCGGTGTCGATGTTGTTGTGGGTGGATGTTAGAGTGATGTCATCTGCATATGATGATAAGGTAAGCTTGTTATCTATGGGTGTTGGAATGTCATGCATGTATACAGGGGCGTAACTAACGGGGGGGGACGGGGGGGACATGTCCCCCCCAACTTTTGATCTAAGTTAGCTTATGTGAAGGAAAATCTTTAATTATATTAGTCCTATTAGTATGCTTGAAAGTATTACTGATTCAGTACTAATACTGCAGTGATAGATACTTTAATGAGACATCTAGTTATTTTTTACTTTAATTATTGCATATATGGCGACATGATTTGCTCTCTTGAGTTTTTCATCCCACATAGCCAGATACACACGGCTCATCTGGACTTGTTCTGAGCCAGCTGTCTAGTCTTTTCAAGATTTTTACATCAACATCGGGGTGGTCCTGATATATTTGGCTAAATAGTTAAATAGTCTTGGCACTCTGACAACAAAGCTATTTTACTTTAGAAATGACCAAATGAAGTTCAATGTCCAAGAAATAAAAGTGTATATATAAATGTTTCTTTTTACATCCCGTGTATGTTCCCTGTACACGTATGAATAGAACAGTAAGTAACTAAAATTATTATTATTGTTATAATCACTAAAAGTATAAAAAAAATTATTCAAATATATAAAACACCAATTACAAATAACACTAGTCAACAAAGTTTTTGTCACAGAGATATTTTTACTTGAACTATATGTAATTTTTTACATTGTTTACGGAAATAAAAACAGAATTTTTCTATCACCCACAGTTTTAGAATGACACGAATTTAATTTACATTATTTAGGATTTGAGTCAGAATAGGAAGGGGGCGGGGTCTGTCCCTCGCTCCTCCTCTGCTTATAAGTTGCTGCACGTCACTGTTGACTTTCATTTGTAGTTACTCACTTATTTCGCTCAGTGAACATTTTAGGTGAGTTCAATATGCATTTTCTACTTTGATATTGGTATTATGTCTATAAATTAGTCCAAATTTCATTTTCGATTCACTCAGTATTGGTGGGTGATAGACAAATTTTGAGGTCATTTTTTAACTCAGCGGTAAAAAACCTATAAGATCCACCGATTTTTGTTCATGTGACAAAAAAAGTTATTTTTTGTCATCCAGTGTAATTAAAATAATAAAAAACAGTGTAATTACTAATTACCTATGACGAATAAATTATTTATAATTTTTTTTATTTCATTAACCCTAGACTGCATAGGCAAATCAAATCATCATGCATAGCGGGGTTCAATTAAACCCCGCTATGCATTCCAGGGTTGAAAAAGTTTCGTTTAATTTAAAATAGATAATAAATAGGGGTAAAAACATTTAATTTCGATTTATTTCGTTCGCTGAAGTGCAAAAAATGGTCTCCTATCATTAAAAACCCAATTTTGTTGTCAAAATAAGAAGCTTCCACATATTCATTGTATGCCCATCGGACTTGTTGGGTATTCCAATGTCTCACTATCAAAGAGGAGAGAGTGGCATGGACACATTACAAGGTACGAAGCATTCACCGAATAATTTTCAATTTTAATATTTGAATCCAGAAAATTAGTTGAAGATCAGGAAATATTTTTCAATTATGAGAGAAATCATTGCACTGTTTTTTAATTTCCACTTCACTGGAATTAGGGGCAGTACCCAGGACAAAAATGGTACGTTGAAAATTGCATATCTAATTTGGAAGTACACATTCATTGTGAAAAATTGTACGAGCTTCGATCTCCAATATTACTCCCAAAAACCTTTTTTTTATGCGTGAAGGAGGGGCATGAAGAAGGGGCATGAAGTACCTCTTTCTGATAATATATTTTGTAAAAAAAAAAAAAGGCGGAGGCGGTTATTAAAAAAGGAATTTTCAAACTAAATACTGTAAACTTAACTTTATATATGAGGCCCTCCTAGGAAGAAGTGGCTAAACGACAAAAGTAAAAAACGTAAGAAAACGCAGTGTTAAAAGTTGTACAGGGTGTCCCAGAAGTCTTGGAGGGGTTTTATTTGGCTATAACTTTTTTCATTTTTGATTAATTTATTTATTTTTGTTTTTCAATTAAAATACCCTTGCTGCGATTAATGAAAACTGAATCCGGGACAGTGCAACAAAAAGTGGCTATTGTAGAACTTTATTTGACAAACAACTCTTCCATCGTTGCCGCTCAAAGAGCGTTTCGATTAAAATTCAACATACGTTCTGCTCCTTCTGATCGAGCTATTCGACGATACGTCGCTAAATTTCGTATGGGAAAGGGTCAGGTAGGCGAATCACGGACTGGGCGTTCTCGGACAAGCCGAAGTCCAACTCTGGTTGAGATGGTTCGTGAAAGCGTTGAGGAAAATTCACATCAGTCCGACGACGCAGCCAGGAATTAAACATTTCAAGAAGTTCCTTACATCGAATTTTAGGAGAGGATATCAATCTTTACCTGTACAAAATTCAAATCGCTCAAGAAATTAAACCACAAGATCCTCAGCGTCGGATAACGTACGCTAATGCGATTTTAGATTTACGCAATGAAAATGAAGATTTTCATCAGATATTAAATATGTAATTAAAATCGCAATAAATATATTTTCAAGTGTTACAAACCTTTTTTTATTTGATCTCCAAACCAAAAAGTTATAGCAAAATAAAATCCCTCCAAGACTTCTGGGACACCCTTTATCAATATGAAAATGACAAAACTTCAAAAGTTAGGTCACTTTCAAATTTGGTACAACTTTAACTGCGTTCTGACGTTTTTTACTTTTGCCGCTTAGCCACTTCTTCCTAGGAGGGCTCCATATGTTTATTATAAGTCTATAATGCCGGATGACGTTTTTTAGTTTCTGTAATGACTCGTAATACCTGTTGACATCTACAGTGGTGTTCGGCTTCAGGAAATAATCCAATATCAAAGACTCTTTATGGTCCAAAGAAAAAACATGATTTTGAAAGAGCTCTGCGTCCTAAACTTCCTCAGGCGAGGGTAAGGGAATTGGTACCATTCCTTGGACTGTTCTTTGGTCTCCGGCCGGAAGAATGGAGGAACCATAAATCATCATCATTGACACTCGCAGTCCAGAAATGCATCGCCATCTTCGAGGAGTGCATTTTACCTCAGATGAAGTTCTCCAAATACTACTAGAACATTGCTTCATCATCAGTGCACGGACTTCTACCACATGGGAATACACTAGCTACCCGCCAGATGGCAGAAGTGCCCTCGACGTTAATGGGGTAAAGGAGGTATGGTTACGCTCTTCCTTCAAATTACATTTCACTTAATTTTAATATATTTTTAAAAAATTGTCTCCGTAAATTTTCCGGCCACCCCTTGTGTGTGTGTGTGTGTGTGTGTGTGGTGTATATATATATATATATATAACTTTCAGTATGTACTTTAGGAACTTCTTCAAATAAAAATAATAATGTAATTTTTAACTATCCCCATCAAACCTATCAAAGAAATAAACGTATAACTCTATACGTTGTTTGCACAAAGTGAGAATACAAATTGGAAAGAGTTAACGTTTTGAGTTAAAGATAGAAATATCATTTTGATTGGCGGTTAAAACCTATACAAACTTTTTATAATAATAAAGCCCCAAAAGTAGTATTAGATTAAAAATACTTACAAATACATCTGAGATATGACATTGTATTACCATTTTTAACTGCTTCGGATAAGTATTCTCCTGAAAGAGGTTTCGAACCAGACGTTTTATCGGAGTAGGGATCAAGTTTCGAAGAGTAATTCGTACCATTCAACCTTTCAAATGTGCCGTGCGATGATTCCTCATTTCACGAAGGTCAAACTTGTCGCCCCTCCTCTCTCATATTTTAGTAATCAGATTTATAAAAGGATATTTTTGCAGAAAATTAAGGATATTTACAAATTTATTTTATGTCATACATTTTACGCCATTAAATATACAATAGTTAGTAGAATTACATTCACATATTACAATTTAAGAAAATGGCCCTCTAGTCTTTCTTGGCGTGCCAAATTTTAAATTTGTTATCCATTATTATAATTAATCTACTGTATTTTACTAGAGAATTTTTTGTACGAGGTGCAAAAAGATTGAATTGAAATGAATTGAATTGAATAACCTTTTTATTAATAATCAAATAAATATATTGGTTTTTACAATTTACAATGCCATAAATAATTGTGAAGCTCGACTATTTATTTTATTTACTTTTGGCCCTTAAGTTTTAGGTTTTATTGGAATACCGTAGCAAATGTGATAACTAATTCTTGATAAATAATTAATTACATTTTAAAATTTAATTAATTATTTATCAAGAATAATTAATTAATTTTAAAATTTAATTCATTATTTATCAAGAATAATTAATTAATTATTCTTGATAAATAATTAATTAATTAAATTTTAAAAGCATTATAAAGCTCATTTTATTCATGCTTATGATGACTGCCCGTAGAAGTGAACGAGATATTATTTGCTAGACAGCCCAAAGCAGTCAGCCACTGTGGGAGCAATGGGGTTGGGACCCGGTCGGTCAGATGGGGATTGGTAGAACCATTATGTACCGTAATCCGTATTACTTCTTGCTTATAAGGTTTGTAGCCCCATCGAGGTTAACTCCTCAGGACTATTCGCTAATCTGAAATAAATTCATTTCTTAAACGATTTTGAACTCTCGCGTTGCATTTTCGGTTGCAGCTCACGAATTTTGATCATCAAAAGAAATTCAATACTCGAAATAACAATAATATATTAAAAAACCACTTTATTTTACGTTTATTTATTTTTTATTTATAAAATAATAAAGCAATTATTTATGAATAAAATGTACTAATTTCAGATCGAAAAAAAAACAATAATATTTTTCCTCAAATTTGAAACTTGTTTTAAGTCCATAAAATATGAGCAAATCTATTTTAGAGTGTATTGAAATATAAATTAGCATTGTCGGTCCCTTGAATGAAATACATGAAAAGAAATTCTTATACATTTTATACATTACGAATGTAAACAGTACTTTTCAATTAACTTAATAATAATGAATCAAATAGGAGTGAAAAAAAAGCAATAATTACAAATTCACTACGATAGGAACTTCACATCAGTACATTAACCCCCTATTTGGTACTTCTCTGATTTCCCATAGAATGATTACTGTTTTCGTGACCAGGCCCCGTCCGGGTGTGATGAGAGCATCACGGAGGTGATTCTGTCTGGCATGGAGGCGTACATTCCATATTCCTACTACTAATGCAAAAAAAAAAAAAAGTGACTCTCACCTAGCTTATATTTCTATCTGGAATCTTGTAAAATCTGTTCTTTGATTCGGCAAAAATTCTTTCATCCGACAAAAATGTGAAAACGTATCAATTCTAATTCTTTTCGCTCTTTCGCATCTAGCCAAGAACCTCTGCAACAACTTTATTTCTTCTTTCCCTTCTCTTTTCCATTCTGACGGTTCAGTTGCCGTCTCTTCTCCTGATAAAGCCGAACTCTTCGCTCAAAATTTCGCCTCCAACTCAACCATGGACGATTCCAGTGCTGTTCCTCCATCTCCGCCTCCCTCTGACTTAATTATGTGTGAAATTAGAATTTCTTCCGAAGATGTTTTTCCCTACCCTCTTTGGGCTCAACTCCAGAAGGCACACGGTCCTAATGGTGTCCTTTCTGTTGTTCTCAAGAACTGTGCTTCTGTGCTCGACATCCTGTCTAGGCAAACTCTTTCGTCTTTGTCTTTCATCTGGTACTTTTCCTTCCTGCTTGAAGTTCGCTTTCATTCAGACTGTCCCAAAGAAGGGTGACCGCGCTCATTCCTCCAACTATCGTCAAATTGCTTTGATTTCTTGCCTTTCTAAACTTTTGGAATCTATCCTTAATAGGAAGATTCTCAAACACCTCTCCTCTCACAATCTTCTTTCAACTCGTCAGTATAAATTCCGGAAGGGACGCTCTACTGGCGATCTTCTTGCATAGCTCTCTGACCTCCTTTCGGGATGTTGGTGAAATTTTTTGCTGTTGCACTAGACATATCAAAAGCTTTTGATAGAGTCTGGCATAAATCCTTAATTTCCAAACTGCTCCCCTTCGGTTTCCATCCTTCTATCTGTGCCTTCATCTCTGATTTCCTTTCTAGATGATCTATAGTTGCAGATGTAGATGGCCACTGTTCTTCTCCTAAAGCTATTATCGATGATCTATTAAGCCGCAACTCCTGTCCTATCCACTCCTATGCCGGTGACTCTACCCTTCGCTTCTCCAACCGCTTCACAAAGCGTCCCTCTCAACAGTCATTCATTGGAACAGAGCAAACCTTGTTGCTTTCAATGCCTCAAAAGTTCAGTTCCTTCATCTCTCTACTCGTCACAATTCTCCACACGACTTTCCTCTCACCTTCAATGATACACAACTCAGTCCTTCCTTTTTTCTCTTAACATTCTTGGTGTTTCCTTTTCTTATGATCTTTCCTGGAAAGATCACGCATACTCTCTTTCTAAAACAGCTTCTAAGAGGTTAGGTGTGCTGTACCAGCTCCGCAGCTTCTTCACTCCCACTCAGTTACTGTCTCTTTACAGGGTTCTTGTCCACCCCTCTATGGAGTGCGCTCCTCGTGTGTGGATTGGCTCAACCAACACATCTCTACTTGACCGGATGGAATCAGAGGCTTTTTGTCTCATCAATTCCCCGCCTCTTATTGACTGTCTTCCATCCCACTCACTTCTCCGCAATGTTGCCTCACTCTTTCTTTAATATCGCTATTATAACGGACATTGCTCTTCTGCACTCTCTAACTGCACATGCCTCCTCCTTTAAGGAGAGCACGCAGTACCAGACTTTCGACGCATTCTCATTCCTTTTCTGTCCAACTCTCTAATGCAAGGGTTAATCGGTATTTTCAATATTTCATTTACTCAACCTGTCAACTCTGGAACAATCTTCCTCAATCCATCTTTCCCCCTCCCTATGACCGCCAATCTTTCAAACGCAGAGTATCTAGGCATCTCAAAAACCTTAGACTTTGATTTTGGCTTTCTTCTTCTTCTATCGGAGGGCATTTTTGCGGGCATTCGCCCGTGGCCCTTCCTTCCTGCATTAAAAAAAAGAAGCTGTTTGTACCCTGAAATGGGCGTATCGGCGAAATGATGTTTTATGTGAAAAGATGTTTTCATCCTTCCGCTTTATAAAAAATAACGTAAAAAACAATATTAAGGATCAACGAATGAGATTAGTTCGTATTTGGCGCCCTCTATTGGTCGGAGTTGTTGTTGATGATAATGCGTGAGTCTCCCTGGGTAAACAATGGCCCATCCCATTTCTTTCGGAGACTCTGAGCATTTTTGACTCAAGAACTTCCATCCTTCGTCCTGAAAAATGAGTTATTATTAATATTTATTCATAAACTTTATAAATAATAATAATATAATAATAATAATAATTCCGACTATTATTAAATTTATTTAAATGCTTTTAATTACTTGAAAAGGAGTTGAAATAATCATTGAAACTGAAAATTTAAAATTACAGTAGGTATTTTAATACCAAATAATATTTATATTTTAACGTTTCCTTCTTACCCGAAAGTCACTTCCGGGTTCGTTGAGAGTTATTCTAACAGTATACGTTGAAGGGTCACGGTGAGGGAGAGGAAAATGAACGGTTGGTTGGTACTAGTGCTTGCATAATACCGAAAATTTTCAATACCGGTATTTGGAGGCAATTATGCTAATCCCGGTATTGATACCGGTATTATGAACAAAATAATTTATTTTCATTTATTATGGTGCCACCCTACCAACCCTCCCACAAGTCTGAGGGACTTGCAGTACTCACCATATTTACTATAAATTAATGACCCAACTCCAAATAGATGGCATTCTATTCGAAAAAGTTTATACAGTAAATTACTAAATTGTAATAAAAATATTATTTGAATTTTTTTTTAGCATATTATTATACAACTACTGGGGTAGATAGAAATTATTAGTATTATGTATAATAATAAATATATATATTTTTTTTATGTCTGCAATAAAGAGTTTTTGTTTGTTTTGTTTGTTTGTTATAACCTCTTTTCATGATCCATACATAATATAAATTTATAAAAGTTAGTGCAATAAATAGTTTTCTTTGATAGAAAGGAATAGAAAACGAAAAAAAGAGGTTAACTGCAAAATACCCCGAAACTTTTTTTTTTCTCCGAATCCTCCAAAAACAGTTTATTTGCCTATCGGAGGACTAAATTACCTAAATTTTACAATAGCAATTTTTGTCAATACCGAAAACCTATAGTATCGGTATCGGTATTATTTGTACTTCTTCAATACCGGTATTAATACCGGTATTTCAATACCGGTTTTAACCCCTAGTTGGTACTTTGCGACGAAATTCTTCGATGCATTTCCCTGTTTAATGTTTGACAATGTATCATTAGACTTTATCCATTAGAAATATTGGAACGTTTCGTTAACAAATTTTATGAGCGGTAAACCGCTTTACGAAAGTCACTCTTTTAATATTTACTTACATTTCCTTCGTAGCGGACATATTCCGACTTAACCAAAGGATGTATGTACTCGTCAAAGATGTCTAACCATTGTTTTTCAAAGTTAATTTCCTTCATATGAACCAAATCCTCGATGTAGATGTTATCATCATACTCTTCATTCCAATCCTTTAATAAAATTATTATCAGACGCGTAAATTAAAAGGAGGAGGATGTTAATCCGAGTTCATCTTCAAATATTTCTTTCTAAATAAGACCTAAAAAGTTTCAGTTAATGCCGTTCCAACCTTTTTCATTTCTTTCGAAAGCATTATTTAAACAAAACGTTAAAACTCCATCGAGGAACACTATTCAAAATAAACTCTTCTCTTCAGTAATTATGTTTCATTTTTGGAACTCTAAAATTAATTAGATTCCTTTTACCAAAACAATACAATTTTATCATTCAAAACGGATTAAAATGAAAGGTTTGCGGCGTATACTTTACTGTTTATTGTGTGATTTCTTTCACCTCTCTCATCCGTTCCCACGGCTTTCTTTCAACTTCCAAAATCATTTTCATCATTTCCTGGCAGAAACGCTTATTGAAAAGTGGAAAACTGTACACGTCGGTGCAGACCTGGGAAGAGATGCCACGTATAAGTCATTCACTGCAAACGGTAAATGTAGCGAAATAAAATGATGGTTTACCTTCACGTAAGAGGAGCTTCTACGCGCTTTGAGATACTCTGAATGGAGATATTTGCGTTCCCAATCCTCTCGGTTTATCGTTACTTGCCAAAGGTCACTTTCGAGACTGTCTGGATTTTCAACTTCCATTTTAATCAGATGACCATAATACTCTAAGTTGACAGCATACATAAAGTTCCCTATTGGAATGTCATAAGAATCATTAATATATATATATATATATATATATTAGCTATATTAGATATGAGATATATATTAGATATCTTCGATCAAATAAAGGTTTCCTATCTGGAAGGTACCTCCAATTAATTTATCTTCAATTCAAACGCGGTCGAATCTCAATAATTGCTTCCATAATTCATTAGAACATTAATGCAGAAGAGTAATGCTTTGGCTGTCAGCATTCAAATGTTTCTAACAAAAATGTTTTAACAGAAACAAGGCAAACATACCAAGCCATTACTTTATGCTCAGTTTTCAGTTTTCAGAGTTCAAGACTATAGATAGGTTACAAAAAGATATATATATATATATATATATATATATATATATATATATATATATATATATATATATATATATATATATATATATATATATAATAAATATAGAAATAAAATTGTGGGAGGAGCATACAAATTTGTAAGGAAACTACCAATTTTAGCACTTTGCCTGAATCCAACACAAGATCAAATGGATTGCTTACAACCAATTTTATAGATAATGCCTGAATGATATATAGGTCACAAAAAAATAAAAAATAAAAATAAATTGAAAAATAAAAATTGTAAGAGGAGCATACAGATTTATAAGGGAAAATTACCAAAGTTTTAGCACTCTGCCCTTCTTGTCTAAATCTGTTCTGAACGAATTCAAAACAACGGGATCGAGTTGAAAAAGACCTTTGCTAATGTTAAAGTTATTTGTAAGTTGGATAATAGCAGACTCAAAAATATTTATATTAACAATATTGCTAGAGTGGAACAAAACTGAAACATTATTCCAATCAATACAATGGGATAACTCTGACAAATGGACAAAAAGGGCACTGGACGACTGTCCCGTTCTAACGGAATATTGATGCTGTTTTACACGCGTGTGCAAATCCTTTCCCGTCTGACCAATGTAAAAGGAATCACATTGTTTACAACCAATTTTATAGATAATGCCTGAATTAATTATTGGTAGGGCTATTTTTTACTATGATATTTTTCACAATATTGTTATATGAAAATACTACATTAATATCCCATGGTTGCGGTACGTCGACGATATTTTGTGTTATCTGGCCCATGAATCGTGACCTGGATGACTTCCTCCTTCAGTTAAACAATCAAGTCCCTCCATTAAGTTTACTTTAGAAGTGGAACAAGACAACTCAATCCCGTTTTTGGATGTGCGTGTACATAGGGAAAGCCCAGGTTTTAAGTTTAGTATCTATCGGAAAAAAACAAACAATTTGTCCTACGTACTCTTTTACTCTGGACATGATACCCCCATTAAGAAGGCCATATTTTCTTCAATGTTTCTCCACGCTCTTAGGATCGCTAGTCCGGAATACATCGATGCCGAATTGGAAAAAAAATCAACGGTATTGGAAGGGATCTGTGCTACACACCTGCGTTTACGGAATCTTGTCTTAACAAGGCAAAACGAACCTTCTATCGTGTGAATAATAACACTCGCACTTTGTCAAAGAATATTTTAGTACTTCCATTTTTCCCGGGCTTTTAGGGCATTGCTAATGTACTTAAACTTTTGGATATTAATGTAGTATTTCCATATAACAATATTGTGAAAAATATCATAGTAAAAAATAGCCTTACCAATAATTCAGGCATTATCTATAAAATTGGTTGTAAACAATGTGATTCCTTTTACATTGGTCAGACGTGAAAGGATTTGCACACGCGTGTAAAACAGCATCAATATTCCGTTAGAACGGGACAGTCGTTCAGTGCCCTTTTTGTCCATTTGTCAGAGTTATCTCATTGTATTGATTGGAATAATGCTTCAGTTTTGTTTCACTCTAGCAACATTGTTCATATAAATATTTTTGAGTCTGCTATTATCCAACTTACAAATAACTTTAACATGAGCAAAGGTCTTTTTCAACTCGATCCCGTTGTTTTGAATTCGTTCAGAATGGATTTAGACAAGAAGGGCAGAGTGCTAAAACTAACTTTGATAATTTTCCCTTCTAAATTTGTATGCTCCTCTTACAATTTTTATTTTTCAATTTATTTATTTTTTTTTTTTATGACCTATATATCATTCAGGCATTATCTATAAAATTGGTTGTAAACAATCCATTTGATCTTGTGTTGAATTCGGGCAAAGTGCTAAAATTGGCAGTTTTCCTTACAAATTTGTATGCTCCTCCACAATTTTATTTCTATATTTATTACACACACACACACACACACACACACATATATATATATATATATATATATATATATATATATATATCAGTCTTTCCTTGTGTCATTCGTGATCAGTCTTTCCTTGTGAACAGACGTGTTTTATCGAGTGTCCTGTTATCAATTGAATAAGTGGTTTTCGTTGAAGTGTTTCAAAAAAAATAGTGTTCGGTGCATTCATAACTAAATTACTTCGTGCTACTAATCATTCATTAACGAATATATTTCATTTATTGATGTTATTCAATGCTATATTATTTGATCAAACCAAGGCTACTGCACGTGGCTTGCCGTGTTGTTTTTCAAATCTAAAAAACGTGCTGACATAAGGTTCATTTTTCCTTCCTTCGAGAGGTCAGTAGTAGAGTGTGGTCCCGCACCGTGTGAAGAAAAGGGAAAAAAGTCGGGTCAAATCGCGGACAGATAAGTGTTATAAATACTCTTCTTTTACAGATCTTTTGTCGGTAGCTTAATTCTATATGCATTTAGTATAAATTTGTGTTACAAGAACCTGTTTCTGCGTTTCAAAAACGCGGTAGACCTACATTGTAATTTATTAATTTCCAAACGCTCGTTTTTTTTTTTTTTTTTTTTTTTTTTAACTAATTAAAAGCATGGCACCCCCGTCAAGTACTTGCAGTCGCTGTGAAGGGAAATTTGCCGTTTACGCGTTTACAATGGCTAATAATAATGAACAGTTAGTTTGCAGGTGGTGCTCAAACTTAGAAGTGCTGAGGAACGAGTTAGAACGTGAGAAGGAGGCCAGAGTAAGCCTTGTAGAAAGGGTGATGCTACTGACGGCAAAATTAGAATCCCTTGAGACTCCAGTTGCGACACTTCCTGCCTCATTTTCTATTAATAATATAAATAGTATTAATAGCCCTCTCTCTTCTCCTAGTTCCCAACCCTTCGTTCGAGTGCGTAATGGAGCCCCATTGAGAAAACCTAAGACATGTCTACCAGTAATAACAAACAATAAGTTTCCTGTTTTAGGTTTTGAAGATGATGATGAACCGGAAATACGACTCGTTGGCGATTCCATTTTTCGAGGACAGCTCGAGGAATTCTGTGGGAGAAACCCTCGTCGTAGGCGCCGTTACTGCTACCCTGGTGCAAGGTTGGAGGATATAACTAATAGTGTTGACCAATTTACAGATGGTACCTCCGAGGACACAACGTATATTATTCATGTCGGTACTAATAACGTTTTAAATTCTAGATCGGAAGAACTGCTGGCTAGGTACAGGGATTTACTAGAACGATTAAAGGAAAAAACTAATAAGATTGTTTTAACAGGTATACTTCCTCGAATTATCCATCGTAACGATTTCTACAGCAAGGCGACCTATTTAACAATAACCTAAAGTCTCTTTGCCAACAGGAAGGAGTGCATTTTGAGAATTTTTGGAACAGTTTCTGCGGCAGGAGGGACTTGTTCCTCGGAGATTGACTTCATCTTAATGACGTAGGAGCTGCGCGTTTAGGAGACTATTTCATAATACTGTCTCTTCTTTCAGTTAGCCGTAACTCGAACGGTCCCAGCGTAAATTCCATAAATTTCCACTGCGCTCGCGAAGTTGTCGCAATTACAAACAATTTGAAGGTTCTATCCTTAAATGCTCGTAGCCTACGAAATAAAATAAACGAATTTTTTTCTTTAATTGCTTGTAAAGACTATGATATAATTGCGATAAATGAATCGTGGCTTAGCACTGAAACTCGTGACTTTGTAGGGGAGTATTAAATTAAAGGTTATAGACTTTTTGTTAAAAACAGAATAGGTAGGCGAGGAGGCGGTGTTATGTTGTATATCAAAGATAATATAGCGAACGTTATAGAAGTAAAGCACACAATTCCAGAACCGATAGATTCGACTATAGCAGAACTTAAATTGAACGATTTTAAACTTCTTGTTGCGGTTATATATAGGCCCCCTAATCAAACAGCTGATACGGACGAAGCGTTATATCGTGAACTAAAGCGAATAATCGGTAGTGAGCAGGCTTTAGTTATGGGTGACTTTAATTGCGCTAACGTAAATTACGATACAATGCAGGGAGACGCGGAAGGTAATCGTTTAGTTAATTTTCTCGAGGATTGCTTTCTTATTCAAAAGGTTGGGGAACCTACGAGGTTGGCCAGTATTTTAGATTTAGTAATAACTACGGATGATAGGCTAATTACTGATCTTCAAATAATAGAACCGTTGGGCAATAGCGATCACAATATGGTAGAGTTTGTCCTCTCAGTAAGTCACTCGAAACCAGCTAACTCGACGAAAATTCCTAACTTCCAGCACGCAGACTTTAGTAAATTTGGAAATAAATTGTCACACGTCAATTGGGAAAACGTGATGGGGAACTCCAATGCAAAACTAATGTGGGAATCGTTCGAAACAGTATTTAGGACTATAAATGAGGAATGTGTATCGTACAAAATTAAGCGTGCGAAAGTAAACAACAAGCCCTTGTGGTTTACTTCTAGAGTAGGAGACATTATAAAGAGTAGAGATAGGGCTTCTAGGCTACATAAGTGCGATAAAGACAATTTGTGGTTACGAAACAACTACATATCTCTAAGGCGTGAAGCGAAAAGTGTAATAAAAAAGTCCAAGCGCGAATTTGAAATCTCCATTGCTCGTGACGGTAAAGAAAACCCCAAGCGATTCTTTCAATACGTCAATAATAGAAATCCAGTAAAAAGTGTCTCGGGGCCTTTGAAAAATCTAAACGGAGATCTAGTTTCTGAAAACAAGGAAATGGCTACCTTGCTAAACGAATTTTTTACGTCAGTTTTTACTATAGAAAATGTAACAAATATCCCTACGGTCACGGACATAATACCGTTTGATAATGGTAATATTTTGGATAATATAGTGGTTAGTGAAAGGGAGGTAACGCGCTATATTGATAAAATGAAAACGCGTAAATCACCGGGGCCGGATTCAATATATCCCATACAACTAAAAGAATTAAAAGATAGCATTGTTGTACCGCTAACAAAGATTTTTAATGCGTCTATTTCTGAGGGGTGCGTACCAGATAATTTCAAGTTAGCAAACGTAACACCTATCTTTAAGAAAGGCGATAAAGGTGCGGCGGGAAATTATAGACCAATCAGTTTAACGTCTGTTGTAGGTAAGCTACTGGAATCAATAACACTGGGCAACAAAAAAAAATATTTTTCGTGTCCCAAGAATGAAAATACCTTATTCTTATAGTATTTTCTGTGCTGAATCCAAATAAGTTTGTAAAATTTCTCTATCAGGTCTGGTTTTTGTGTGACATGCAATTTAATTTTTAAAAACCCATATAGTTACATACTTATTAAAATATGATCGAAAAGACACCTGTAGTTTAAAAAGTAGCTTGTTTTGATTTTCTGCTGTGCTTTGCCTCAGGCATGTCTCTCTTAAGAGTTCAGCAATAGTCAGCCAGCATACTGGGGCTCCATTTGCCTTGGTAACGGTTTTCCATGGCAGAAATATCCTGATGAAAACGCTCACCATGTTCGTCGCTTACCGCACCAAGGTTTTCCGGAAAAAAGTCCAAGTGAGAGTCCAAGAAATGAACTTTAATGAATTGACATACACCCCATTGCTTGGTAAGACTTAAGAAGATCTCCTACTATTTCAGGATAGTTTTCGGCCTTGTGATTTCCCAAAAAATTTGTGCGGACACTTTTGAAACTCTGCCACGCAGCTTTCTCAACTTCATTCAACTCTCCTTCAAATCTCTCATCTCTTCATCTCTTAACAATTCTCTGATCTGAGGGCCTACAAAAATGCCTTCTTTAATCTTGGCATCACTGATCCGGGGAAACTTATTTCTCAAGTATGTGAATCCTGTTTGCGCTTTATCCATCGCTTTAACAAAGTTTTTCATAAGTCCAAGCTTGATATGCAAAGGAGGAAGGTACACTTTCTCAGGGTCAACAAGTGAACTATTCACAACATTTTTCTTGCCTGGAACAAGTGAGGTGCGTTTTGGCCAATCCTTCTTAACGTAGTGGTTTTGCTTGTCCCTACTGTCCCACTCACATAAAAAACAACAGTACTTGGTGTAACCTAGCTGCAACCCTAGCAAAAGTGCAATGACCTTCAGTTTTAAATTGATAATTATTTAGTTTCGTAAAAATTGGTCGTTGCCAATTTACCGGCAGTTTTTACATAAATTTCTTATGTTCTTGTGGTTCGGAACCTACGTAAAATTGTAGGTCCCCTGCCACCACGGAGGACATACACAATACACGATTACGAACACAGTTAGGTAGACCAGCCATGAGTGGAACCTAGGGTCTTTGTTGGTCTGAAACATTATAACATTATATATATATATATTATATATATTTTTTTTTTTTTTTTGTAACCTATATATAGTCTTGAACTCTTTATTTACTTCAGTGTTCCTGAGGATGTCATTAGACGAAAGCGCTTGAGCACCACTCTGTGTTTCCTTTCCTTCGTGGTTTTATTCATCATAAATATTTTTCACGTGTTACTTTCATGAAATAATTTTCATATATATATATATAAATATATATAGATATATATACTGTGTGTGTGTGTGTGTGTGTATATATATATATATATATATATATACAGTGCCCGCGAAAAGTATCCGATCACCCTTGAAATTTGTATTTTTTACATAAAAAACAATGTTTAAATGTATACTAACCTTATATTAGTATTTTGTCATCTGTCCTTTGGTTTGGATGACTTGTTCTAGACGTTTTGGCATGGATTTAATCAAGTTTTGACAAACTTCCACTGATATTTCCTTGCACCATACCTTTTTGATGGCCTCTTGTAATTTTCGACTGAGCCAGTGTCGTGGCATTCAACCTTATTTTTTATTATTAGCCACAGATTTTCTATCGGATTGAGATCTGGACTATTACCAGGCCAATCCAAAATATCAAATTTATTGTCAAATTTATTATTTTGTCACTATTTTGGCCCTGTGACATGGTGCACCATCATGCATGTATGTTTTTGTCCTTTGGATTGCCATTGCCATTGGAAGTTTATCCTGTAGCATTGCTAAATACCGTGCACCATTCACAGTTGTGTTCTTCGGAAGAAAATATAAGTTTCCACGCCCATAGTAACCGAAACAACCCCAAACCATCACACTTGGAGGGTGTTTCATTGTCTTTAGGGTGTATTTAGGGTCCATCCTATTTGAGCCAATAGGCCGGCGAACCTTTTTTGGACAACTTCTGAATGTCAAAAATGTCGACTCATCGCTAAATAAAACCTTCTTCCAGTCATCAACAGTCCAATGAATGTATTTTTTTACAAAATGCGACACGTTTTTTACGCATTTTTTCATTAATGAACGGTTTCTTAGCAGCATGGCGAGATGGTAGTCCGAGTTCTTTTGGAGCCGCTCCTGGATAGTTCGTTCAGAAACACCAGATAACAAATTATTCATATTAAATTTTATTTCTTTCGCAGTTATTGTTGGGTTTTTCAATACTAAACGTTTCATAAGTTTGTCTGTTCGCGAATTGTTTTTCTCGGTCTGCAGATCGTTTTTTAGGGACTGGCGTGGTTAGGCCACCATTGTTCTTAGCCCGTGAAACCCATAAATTAACGGTACTTTGGGATATGTTTAATTCCTTAGCTATCTGTCTCTGTGATTTCCCACATGCATGCAAAGCAACAATAGCACCTCGACATCACTCTTAAGTTGTTTTTAGCACACATTATATATAAATTTATTTACACCATTTCTGTAAAAAAAAAAAAAATATCAAGAAATTTACACAAACAGTGAAATCTGACAAATTTGAGACACAGCCACCCGCAACGAAGGCTACCAGAACACTAATTTGAGAATGCGTTGGATAGCTCTCATATCAGCGAGCAACCTCAAAGTTACCAGATGTCGCTAGAACAAATAGAAAGTGAATTACGTGTCTCTGAATATCAAGGGAAAATATTGTATTTTCTTGAGTGATCGGATACTTTTCGCGGGCACTGTATATATACAGTGGTGGGCACCGTTAACCAAAAAGTTAACTTCGTTAACCGCTAATCCGTTAACCAAAAAGTTAACTTCGTTAACCGTTAATCCGTTAATTCGTTAAACATGTAACGGAAGTTACAGATAAACCGTTAACGTTAACTTTTATTATAAAACAAATGAAAAACACAATATAATATATAATTTAATTTTCCCTCTTCTTCTCGTTCTCCATTTTGTCCATGAGATGCATGTGCCCTTCATGAAAATTAGCATATCAAAGTTTTCATCAGACAGGGATGATCTCTTGGCCCTCAGGATGTCCTTGCCCATAGAGAACAAACGCTCCACTGCAGCACTGGAGGGGATGGCTGTGTTTGAACTTGATGAACAAGTCCACCAACACTTGCTCACCCAAGAAGGCAGCATCTGTCAGCAATCTACTATCTTATAAAGAAACTAATTCACATTGGGACTTGAAAGTACCGGCAGGGATCAACCTGGTAGAAAAATAATTATGGAGATTTTAAAGATGTGGTACCTAGAAGTACCGCCAGGACATAAAGGGTTAAGGTGAAAACGCTCCCATTGTAAGACATCAATTGACTTAATTTATGTCATCAAAGTGACATGAGAATTGAAATCTTACCTGATCAGTTTTATGGTTCTTGAAATGTATCAAGGAGACTACTAATAAGGTACTCACAGACATATTATAAATATACATGACTTACTTGACAACGTTATTTTTAAATATTCACTAGCAAACATGTTGCGCAGAGACAGACTGCAAATGAAACGAATGTAGTTATTTGTTGTAATTGTTACATATATATTATTGAAAGTGCCTTAAAATGCTCGTGATATTTCTTGAAAGAAAGTTGAAACATTCAACTCAAATGGCAAATCTTTCCGCCTGATTTTACAGTCGACATGTTTTGCTCAAACCAATGCCATAAATAACTACCATATTTGGTAAGACACAAATTGTGGCGACGGAAACAAATATATCGCCTGATTTTGCACTGCGGAAATGGAAATTCGTTCATCACTATTAACAGTGGCGGATTAATTGCGCACCTGCTCAGCACTGAAAATAATAGAAACTTTTAAACGTTTATTTGTGAATTTTTTGGGTTAACGGACTTGAGTTAACGGAAGTTAAATGTAACGGAAGTTAATTAGTCCGATAATGATTTTCAAAGTTAACTTAAAAGTTAAATCGTTAACGAAAAAGTTAACTTCGTTAATTAACGATTAACGGATTAACGGTTTGTGCCCAGCTTTGTATATATATATATTACGAAACAAAGATAAGAATTATCTCACATCAAATCTGTTGTTCATAGTAAATGCCATATGTTGCTTCCAAGGTTGATAGTCGAATGTCAAATAATTTAATCGTTTCAAAGGATTTTCCATGACTGACTTCCAAATGAGGTAGATGCCATAGACATAAGGAACGTTCCAAATTCCTCTGTAAACAATATAATAAAAACAGTACATAAATAACTGAAAATTATAAACAAAACAAATCCTTCATTGAAATCAAACCATTTAAAATTTTGTTTACTCCAAACAAGATTTCATTCACTGAAAAAAGAAAATATATCCGGAAGGGTTTAAATGAAGGATTTCCTCTTCAGGTTCTTTGAGTGTCGGAATATATTCGCGCGTTGTCCACGTTTATCTCTGTCGAAAATATAAAATTAATTTCGTAATAATCATTCGATGAGAAGTACTATACTATTACTATACTATAGTTACGTACTATCCGGTGACCGAAGACGCCAGGATTGAACGTGTCTGTGAGAAGTGCTTTATTTTCCAAGTTATACCATCATTGTATCATTGTCTATGTATAAACATTTTGTTTGACAAATTTTGTTTACTTTCTCTACAAATTATTTTTAAATCCGATAAATAAAAATGTTATATTCAATGAAATTATCCACCAACAGTAGTGTAACATGGTATTTTTTTTTAAATTCAAACAAAATTTGTTGCCACCAAACCACAAAGTGATGGTAGTCTTATATTTGAGGCCGTCTTATATTCGGGCCAATACGGTAATTAGTGTCATTACCTCGAGTACGGGAGGATTACCACATAATATATATATATATATATATATATATATATATATATATATATGTGTGTGTGTGTGTGTGTGTGTGTGTAAAGCGCCTCGGTGGTGTAGTGGTTAGCGTCGCTGACTACGAATCCATCTTTATTTGTCCCGAGTTTTCTCGTGAGATTTATGCCTTTTAGTCTCGAATATACACGCTGTTCCTTTTTTTTATGTAACAATTCTGGAGTATCCCGTTTCAACATCCAGCAGTAATTAGCCATCATGCTGATGATCCCACCTTCCCTGATATCTCTTCTCCATTTCTTTGATGTCTTGGCGAAACCAAGCATTTATAGGCAGCAGTTTTAAATCAAAATTTAATGAAAATTACTTACATATGTAATATGAAATATGACATTTTGTGAAAAATGTGTAAGTGATGGCGAAAAATGGATATTATTTTCGGAATCAGCGTGCAAAAATTACTATATAAGTTATAAAATATTTCGGACAACAAAATCATCGCAGGCCTGTGTACTAGATCAAGTACGTAAGCGCGCGAAACTAGCAAGGGCCTCTAGTTATTATTATATTATTATTATTATTATTATTAGTAGTAGTAGTAGTAGTAGTAGTAGTAGTAGTTGTTGTTGTTGTTGCTGTCGTTGTTGTTTTTTGCTGTCATCGTTGTACTGAGGTTAATTTCATTATTTTAATTATAATGTGACATAATTTGATCATATATAGAATGACCGACTATAGCGACAATTCTCACGAGCATAAAGGTATATTTCCGCCGAAAATATGTTATGTGAAAAGAGATAATTCAAACAACCTAAGCATTTCTCAACCCCGATTGGACCTCAAGTTCTACGTCGGAAGTGACCACGTTCCAGAAAACAAGCGACAGCAGGAAAGCATCCATATAAGCGGAAATGATAGGTACCAAGTACATGGCCCTGCGGCCATTTTGTTTTCTGATTTTTTTTTTTTGAACCGCCACAGAGAATGCCCTCGTTCCGACTGACCAAAGCTATGACTCAATGTGGTTTCATTAAAAAGGTAGAGCAGGAGTAATCTCTCAGTCCTTCTTCAAGCAAAATCTCTCTATTTCAACTTTCGCTCAAACGGCCGAAACTTTGCTTCAGTAATTTCTGTACTTTTTTGTATAGTTATTCGCTGATTTTTACGGTTAATTAAAGTTCATTATTGCGACATTACCATTTAATTACAGTAGCATTTAATTACAAACAAAAATGTTCATCAAAGAATAAGATGGCAGCGTTCAACAACACTCAAAATTTCGTCGAAATATCTTCAAAGGTTCAAAAGTTTAAAAGTTACGTCACTTTCAAATTTGTACAGCTTTTAACGCTGCGTTTTCTGGCGTTTTTTACTCTTATCGCTTAGCCACTTCTTCCTAGGAGGTTCCTCGTATAATGTCAGACAATACACAACATCAACTGGTACATTTACATTCTCTTCATTCCTTTTTATTGTCACTTGATGTTGTGTATTGTTTGACATTATATTAACATTAATTGCCGCAGTTCAATCGTGTGGGCTACGACGTGGACGGTGGCCAGTGTCGTAACACCGCTTCCCATCGATCAGCGAACTTAAGTGACATTACCAAGTCTAGAGAGTAGAGTTCGATGAGAGACCGTCCTCCGCATCAAGATTATGTTGCGATCCGTGGTTCGGATTCCAGGTAAAGCTGTAGGTCATATGACCTCAGTCATATGACCCTTAGAGTTTAGATGTTGCAAACGAAGCTAAACAACTCTATCAACCAACCTGATACCATGCGGTAACCTTAATAAATTGATAAATATATACACACACACACATATATATAAATATATATATATATAATATACACCTTGGTTAACTTTGGGTTTGCTTCAGCCCGAATTGTTCATTCTGACGAAGGTCAAGCTTGTTACGCCACCTTAGATCTGCAGTTTAACGTGGAATCTGAACCACGCCCTACCAGCAACCTAGCGTCTTAACCACTAGGCTACCCAGAGTACCCATTTACCTACCAACCAATTTTCATTGTGTGATAGGATGAACAGCTAGGTTCTGCTGCGCACCGCCTGCCGTCACCGAGTCTCGATCCCGGGCCGATGGATTCGTAGTCAGCGACGCTAACCACTACACAATCGAAACGCATCGTATATATGTGTGTGTGTATGTGTATGTGTGGTGTGTGTGGTGTGTGTGTAGAGACGGACAGACAGGCAGACAGAATTATATAACTTGACGGGGATAAAGGAAACTGGAATGAACTCGAATGCAATAAAGTCGACCCCAAAATCTGGGACTGAAATTTGGGTCCAAATGGAAGTCATATTAAGTCGAATAATATTGGAATTAGACTGAATTACGATTTAGTACCCAGTTAGGCTACTTTCTAGCAGTTAGGCGTACACTTTAAAAACTGTCCCATCCACTGTGTGCGTACCTTTAATCCGAACGGAAAAAAGTACTAAACGTATTCTGGGTATAAATTATGTAAAGAGTACATTCGGTAGACCGAAAGTACACTGAGAGTACACTAAGAGGTTTTCTTTAATCCATGAAAGTGTACTCTTTGTATTTTTCACTTAGTTCCAAAGAGCATCACCGCTTATCAAGAAGAAAACAGTTTCACTTAATCTCTATCTACAGGGGGTGTATAAAGTAACGCGAGTGACGAGACAGCAAATTCGATTTGAACTGGTTTAAACTAGTTTCAACTTGTTTTTTAACTCATAAAAACCTTTTCAACACCTCTTATAAACCTTACTATCGACTATACAGTTGTTATAAAGTACGTGTAGTAAATATTACTCGTCCATGTTGAATCGCGTTAATATAATTCAAATCGGGTTTGTCTCTTCATTTCTGTTACTTTATACACACCCGGTACTATCGCCTTCAAAATATGAGGCTCTTCTAGGAAGAAGTGGCTGAGCGACAAAAATAAAAAGCACCAGAAAACTTTTGAAGACATTTCGTCGAAATATCTTCAAACATTCAAAATTTTTGCACTTTCAAATTTGGTACAAGTTTAACTGCGTTTTCTGGCGTTTTTTACTTTTGTCGCTCAGCCACTTCTTTCTAGGACGACGTCGGGAGTAGTATGGGCGCGTTTGGTTAGAGGAAGTTGGGGTGCTCTGAAATCCTGCCCCTGGAGGGGGTCCCCTGAAGGCCTTCGCCTTCGTTGAGGGGGCCCCCTTACTTAAGTTCCTCACCCCATTTATGGGGGTCTCACCGTCCTTAATGAAGGGCATTTGCCCCTTGAGGGCCCCTTGCGGGCCCCCATCCTCCTTGAAAAAAAAAAAAAAAAAGGGGGAAAAAAAGGGGAAAAAAAATATAAAATAAATTTAAAAATAAATTTAAAAAAATAAATTTAAAAAATTAAATTTTAAAAATGATTCGTCTTCACCTTCCTTCAAAAAAAATTTAAGAAAGGGTTGATCCTGGCCTTCCTCCTTCAAAAAAGTTCTTTCATGAGGCAAACAAGAACAAACATGAAAAAACATACATACATTCGAGTACTTTCTGTTCAGGCAAGTTAGAAGACAGTAGAAATGAAAACGAATATCTGAAAGGTTTTAATAGGCCTAACGAGTGTGTGCATCAGCACATCCAATTTTCAAATGTTAACAAATTGCGAACAATACATAAATGAAAATCAGAGTGATCATATTTTAAATCGAAAAACAAGTTCTTTGTTTAAGATCTGTATTATGAAAAATAAAATTAATATTTATCATTTTAATTTAAATAAATTAATTTCTCTCTTTTTTAAGGGAAACTGGCTTATTTTCAAACGAGATGACCTTCAAATACCATATATATTCATATCACACGCATATATGTTTATTACTTTTAAGTATGTAGTTTTCTGTTATTTACATCGATATATTCCATCACATTCACTTTCACATGTCATCTTCTGGTATGTGAATTAATAATTTTACTATACAGCAAATTTCGTTATAAAATTGCATGTGTTAAAAAGAACCAAGTGCCTAACGCGGCTTTGAAACTGAAGCAGCAATTCGTATCCTCCTCTAAACATCAACTTAAATATTATTACTAATATTGATTTATTGTTATTATTACATATATATGTACACGTGTTAAGAGTATTTAAATTAAATATATTGATTTCAATTCCCTTCGTAATAAAAGCATCTGACAACTCTACTCCAATCTTGATATTTTTCCACAGTAACTGTTTTGAGAGGTGTAGGTAAGTTTAACTTTCTTTTAACGACTATTAGCTGCAACTAATCTTGTTATTATTATTATTATTATTATTATCATATATATAATATTAACATCCAAATAAGTAGGTTCGGGTAAAAATTTTCTTATTATTTGCAATTAAAGAAAACGGGATATCGAATTTGTGTGGTTGTCATTTTAAATAGATGCAGCGGGAAATAGATACTAAAAGTTGAGAGATTTTCATTAAGAACCTTTCTACTTGTAGTTATAGTTAGGACTATTCACATTACTTTAATTATCATTTCTCTAATTTAACGGCTGTTCACAATTCCTCATAATTCTCATAATAAACGTATTTGTTTCACACCAGTCAGGCCACTGTTTACATCAATCACACAGAATGTTCATGTTTATTGTTTTTGTCATTAGCTGTACCAATCATGTCTTTACAGAACTGAAGCCTACCGTTATACAACGTTTAAAATCTTATAATTTAATACTTTATGATATCAGATCTCGTATAAAAACATCATTTTCTGTACAAATGGCCACAAAAATACTTTCAATCATAATAATGTACTCATAGAACGCACCATACGCTTTTCACTTGTATTAAAAACGTAAAACTGAAAGTTGTATCATCACGCGATATTCGATTCTGCAATGGCGTAAGCGAGCCCTAATATTTAATTTAAAATTATTTAACAGATCATTCGAGGGAACTGTACATCGATCTCATTATAACTTCTGACTCATAATAACCCGCTATGCATATTTACAAGAGTCGAATTTAAATAAATAAATATATATATATATATATATATATATATATATATATATATATATATATATATATATAAGGAGTTTGTATGTGGCATTCCAGCAGAAGCCAGGAAGTGCCTGAACCCTGTTTCTCCCATCACTGTCCTCTTCATCTGGCCTTTTTACATGTCACGTCTACCCTGTAAGCAGTCCAGCATACTCTCAAACACGCGCTTCTCACTATATCCCTAAGTACACACGCATGCATCTTACACACTACACAGTCTTTTCAAAAAAGGTGTAATTTCAATAGTTTCGGAGATTCGCGATTGGCCCCTCCTTCCTGCCTGCATCGTATAGACGCAGTGGTTCCCAACCGGTTTTGGCTTATGGCCCCCCTTAGGAACCTTATTTTTTCCCGTGGCCCCCATAAGCATTATTTTCAGTAGGTAATATGCAGATTTAACTCTATTTTACAAAATAACATTTTCCTGTGGCCCCCTTCAAATGTGCCATGGCCCCCAGGGAGCCATATGGCCCCCGGTTGGGAAACACTGGCTATAGAGTACCAAGCAAGTCTCTCCACAGTTTACAGGTTTCCTCATTGTCTAAAATTTATAAAGTTCTCTCTTATTGTTTTCCTTATTGTAACGGACATCACAACCGAATTTAAATAGTATTTAAGTATTATGTCGAGCAACATAGCTAGATAACCCCGCCACAGCCTAGTTTCTTTGCATAATCATGAAACATGAAACAAGATTTTATATATATATATATATATATATACACGGCAAAAGTAGTTTGAAGATTTATTCCACCACACGACTGATTATAATTATACACTTTAGAGGAGTTTGCAAATTGCATATACTTAGACAAAAAGTATTAGATCTTATGATGATTTCATGTCATTATCAGCATGCTTCACTGTCCTTTCAGTCATTGTGACCGTAGAACGTACCAGAACTATGGTCTTGACAAACCACAATGTGTTAAATTTAAATATTGACTTATTGTTATTATTACATATATATGTACACGTGTTAAGAGTATTTAAATTAAATATATTGATTTAAATACATTTCGTAATAAGAGCATCTGGTAACTCTACCCCAATTTTGCTATATGAAAATGAAAATGAAAAGGTTTATTGCAGACTATAGTCCATATGGCAAATATTATTAATACAATGACAGTTCATACACTAAGGGTAGAAATATATACAATTGATTAGAAATAATACTGCACTGTCGAAGTTAAGTGGAGCTACAGACAGACAGACGTTTTCGTACCAAGAAGTCCATAGCTTAGGCCTTAGAGGATAAATGGCAGGACTCATGGATAGCTTGGATGATCGGGTTGGTTGATTTTTTAATTCTTTGCATTAGAATGTGTTGAGCACGTCTTGTTACCTCCGGGAAGCTCGGGACATTGCGGGTAGCAAACATTTGCGAAGCTGAGCATCTCGGGGGTAATTTATGTAAGAGTCTAAAAGAACTGTTGTACAGCAAATTTAGGGTACTGCCAGAACCTTTTTTATAATTCACCAGAGCTGCAGACCGTATATATTACTGCAGAAAGTACGAAAGAGTGTGTCTTTAGCTTCACTTGTACAGAAACGAAAGCTCCTTATGGTCATATTCGCTTTAGCATACAGGCTTCGAGACTGTTTTCTTATATCCGAGTCATCACTCAAGGAGCTGGTAATAGTTTGACCCAATTACTTAAACTCTTGTACTTCCTCAATTACTTCACCATTCATTTTAAACCTTATGTGAAAAATGCTCTGTATCAATTGGTCCACAATTAACCCACCCCTTATATCCACAGTCTAACTATAGAGTAGATTAAGTCTAGCCTTGTAGGGGTCAGCCTAGAGATTCCGGAAATGGTCCAGAGCGGGCAGATAAATTGAGGTCCACAGTAGGATTCCTCACCAAATTAGGTTAGGGCAATCTACCTTCACCTTTGTTACGCTATGAGTTGATGCTAGGTCTTAGGCCACAATGTAGGCCTAATTTGTCTGACCCAGCTTAATTTACTGCGTTTACTTCTAACTGGGTTAAAAACACAATTAGTCACTTACTACTAGTTATTAGAGACCCTTTTCCCCTTTTGTTTAATTGTTGAGAGCGTACTTGCTGGTGGGGATCTTTTTTCCGTTGTTTGTTCTTCCCCCTTCCCTCGTTCCGTCTTGTACCCCGTTCCTCGTTTTCGTTCCCCCTTGTCCACCTTTTCGCTGGGCTTTTTCCACCAGCGACCTCTTGGTTTTTTGGTTGGTTGATCGGTAATGTATATCTATTACCGAGCACGCTCTTGTCACACAGTATATAAATACTAGTGTGGAGAATAACTCTGGTGAGCAACCAATTGGTTTCATCCACCCAGTTATTGACATAAAAGGAATTTAATAATTGTTCGATTAACTACCTACCTACTCAGTGAACCATTTTCGTTACATCCCAACTACCCACACATCAGTTTTCCATATACTGGGGGCCCCGGGAGATAAAAATTTTGGTGTCAATGTCACCAATTTTTATGTCTGAGTATAGACTAGCTAACTATTTGACTGTAAATGCCTGTTAATCTGATTAACAGTGACTATCCTCACCATCTCATGGAGAAGATGTAGCATTTAATTAGAAGAGAAAATATACATCCATAAGATGAAACTGTCTATGGTCTTTACCATAAGAAAAGGAAAAGTGAAAGTTAGAAGATAAATTACAATTCCCCAGCATCTATTTTTTGTTGTAAAACTAGTCGCGCCTTTAATGCTGTTTGTCGCTGAGGTCATGTGTCTGTCAATGTTGTAGTAGGATGCGTTACCACTCCTACTGTCAAAGGAATAGTTACTGGAAGTTCAGTGTCTCCAGTTGTTACTGGCGGTGGAGAAGGTTCTCCAAAGTCCATTGTTTTGGGTCCAGGCTCTAAGGGGTACAAAAGAGAAATGTCTCTTGTTGTGTCACCCGTTGAAGTCCTTAATTTGACCACTCTTGTTACCCCGTCTGCCCCTGGTCTGAGTTCTAAAACTCTAGCCAGAGGCCAGTATTGTCTTGGAGTACTGTCATGTATGAGAACAAGGTCCCCTACCTTAATTGTGTCAGACCAATCCTTCTTAGTCATTTGGTTATGTCTCTCCCTTAGACCCATCAAGTACTCAGTTTTCCGCTGTTTAATGAAATGAGCTTTAACTCTAGTTAAATGTTGTAACTTAGTCTGGAGCTCATCATGTCGTTGAGTCCAGTTTGGGTCTTCTGAAGAGTCTATATAGTAGTACGGCAGGAGACTAACTTGTTCTCCCCGAATCAAATGATTTGGAGTTAATGGTTCCGGGGTCATTAATGTTGTCACTTACATAAGTGAGTGGTCTATTGTTAATGATGTTCTCAATCTCAGCCAGGAGAGTGAGCAACTCAAACAAGTGTATCTGTTTTTTACCATTTGCTTTCTTCAAGCATTCTTTACTGCTTGTATATTCCTCTCCCAGATAGAACCATACCAAGGAGAGGCAACCGGAATATACTTCCACTTTATGTTTGAATTTTGTATATATAATTGTGTGAATTCATTGCTTAACAAATCGTGGATGACTTGTTCACCAGCCTTGAAATATGTAGCATTGTCAGTCCAACTGTCTTGGGTACTATCGTGCACAGAATCTCTTAAAGACAGCAACAAAAGACTCTGCTGTAAGGTCCTCCACAACATCCAGATAAACAGCTCGTGAGGCAGCACATGTAAACAGTACAATGTACATTTTTTGTTCAGTGTCAACCAACCCCACAGTCAATGCTCCTGTATAGTCAATGCCTACAGTCTCAAAGGGTCTGTTGAGAGTAACTCTCTCCTCTGGCAAAGCAGGAGGATTTGGTATCCTATAGGGCCTAGCATGAATACGCCTACATGTGATACACTCACTCAGGACTGTTTTAACAGTGATCCTTCCCTTGGGTATCCAATAAGTTTTTCTTAATGTAGTTAGTGTCTGTGGTACCCCATATGATGTACATCATTGTGTGTGTTTGCCTGATGATTAATGTTGTCAAATAGCTAAATCTAGGTAAAAGGATTGGTTGTTTGCTTTTGTAAGACAGTTTTGATTTGTCTAATCTCCCTTTACACTTTAGATGGCATTCCTCATCTCTGAACAAATTTAGATCCACAACTACTGATGGTACAGGTTCTTTTGTTTGTTTCCCATTAGTCAAGAATTCTAACTCTTTATTGTACTCCTTTTGTCGTGCATGCGCTATCCAGTACTTGGTTGCAACTTCTGTATAATTATGATTGTTTTTATTTAGCTGTTGTTTATTGTAGTTAAACAGTTGTGAGCAAACCTCAAACAGTAAGCTGTGACCCTGACAAGTTTGCTGAAATCAGAATAATGTTCATAATTAGTGATTGGTTCAACCTTTTCATTTGAAAAGATTAAATTTAATGTCAAGTTAACTTGTTCACAGGCCATTGGTCTGTATTACAGAGCCACTTAGGTCCCATGAACCAAGTTTTGTTTGACTTCAACAACTTGTAGGATAAACCTCTAGTCAGAAAGTCTGCTGGATTTTGTTTAGTTGGAACAGAGTGAAAGTTTACTTGTAGTCTTTCATTAGCTTCAGCTATTTCTTTTAGCCTATTTCTTGCAAAGATATTCTTACTATTAATGCTAGCATTCCGTATCCAGGCAAGACAAATCTGACTGTCAAGCCAGATGTGGATATCAGTTATGTTCACAACATGGTAAGCATCCTTAAGCAATGAATTGGTTTTAATGGCTAACGCAGCAGCCAATAGTTCCAGTTGAGGTATGGTTCGGGTAGGTTTGAGGGGAGCAACTTTCCCTTTTGCATAAATTAGATGATTTTCTGTAGGACTTACAAGGTATGCACAGTACCCATAAGCATGTGTGCTTGCATCAGCAAACACATGAAGTCTCTGTGGCTTATTCATAAACCCACAGCACCTTTGAATTTTAATGTTCTGCACTTTTATTAAATCAGCACCTAACTTCTTCCAAAATTTTTGCTATCCATTTGTTATTGGATAATCCCACCCAACATTTGTCATCCAAACTTCTTGGAGGAGAATCTTTGATTTTATTGTTGAAGGCAGGAATAGACCCATGGGGTCAAAATTTTTTGAAGCCTCTGATAATATTCGTCTTTTAATATTTACTTCCTCATCAAGTTTAAAACCTTTAGTACAGATTGAATCATGACTGATAGAAGATGCATCCAAATAACAGTTCATACCTAAAGTTTTAACTCTGTCTGATGGATCAGTAAGACCATTATTATCCTTTAAAATCTTTTTGTTTAATTCCTCATCATTTGAAATCCACGCACTAAGTTCAAAGTTACCTTGTTGCATAATGTTTTGAGAGTGTTCATAGACCTCAGATAATTCAGATTTTGTTGTTGTTGAGCCTATTAGATTGTCTACGTAAAAATGTTCCTTGAGGAAATTCATTGTTAAAGAGTTATTAAACTGGTTCAAATGATGTCTAATTGTCATTGCTAATAGGCTAGGTGAGCAATTGGCTCCAAACAACACAACATTAAATCTATAGGTTATGAGCCCTTTATTCAAATCAAATGGATCCCTGAACCATAAGAACCTAAGTTGGGTCTTGTCATATTCATTTTTTAGATTTATTCTCAAAATTGCATTGAAATGTCACTTTGTACGGCATATTTATCTAACCTGAGGAGCCAAGTGAACACCTCTCCTCCTTTCTCTCCTTTCTCTTGGGGGATAACGCCACCTCCAAGTTTCCTTGTTGCACCTACAGCATCCCCCACCCCCCCTTTTTTGATAAACTGTGTTTTAAACCATGTGAAATGGATTGAAAAGAATGAAATAGGAATTTAGGAAGAGAGAGGTTACTCAAGACCTATTCAAATATGAAAGTTCAAGAGGCCAACTTCTCAAGTTTAGTTAAAGTTATGTCAATCAGTTTGACTCCCTTTAGGTATAGGAAATTTATGGGATTAAAGTAAAGTTATTAAGCATTTTAACTTTGCTCAGTTTGTGTAAGGTTTATAAGTCACCAGTCTTAATTTTTTCTTGTAAAAGTTTTCTGGCTTTCAAAGCAGTCTTTCTTTGAGGCCTGTCTGGTTTAGTCTGAGTTACATCAGGCACATTGAGAGATTCCTCCCCAATAGTATCCTGATCCATCCTTTGGGGTAATGGTTCTAATTTAGCCCCACACTCCAAAGGATATAGTAATGTGATATCTCTGGTGGTCTCACCAGTTGCTGTTTTCAGTTTTACAACCCTGGTAACTTCGTCTTCACCAGTTTTGAGTTCCAAGACTTTTCCCATTGACCAATGTTGTCTTGGTGTCTTGTCATGTATCAACACAATGTCCCCAATTTTGACTGAATCATTCCAACTTTGTTTTGTTAATTGTTTATGTCTTTCTCTAAGACTTGTTAAGTATTCTTCTCTCCATTTTGTTATAAATTGAGTCTTGATTTGTGTCAAATGTTGGTATTTTGTGTTGAGTTCTTTGTGTCCTATTTCCCAATCTGGATCCTCTGTACTGTTATGTTCAGATTCTGGTAACATGTTTACTGTTTCTCCTTAATTAGGTGGTTTGGTGTGAGAGGTTCTGGCTCATTAATACCATCTCCCACATAAGTTAATGGTCTGTTGTTGACAACATTTTCAATTTCTGACAGAATAGTCATGAGTTCAAAAAGTTGTAGATGTTTTGTCCCAATAGTCTTTTTAAGGCAGTTCTTTACAGTTTGTATGTTTCTTTCCCAAATTGAACCATACCATGGTGTATTAACAGGAATGTACTTCCAGGTTATGTTGTGTTTGGTTAAATGAGTTTGTACTGTTTCACTGTCACAAATCTGATGAATAATTCTTTCACCAGATTTGAAGTATGTGGCATTGTCTGACCATATAGTTTTGGGTACAGAATTGTGTGCACAAAATCGTCTGAAAGCAGCAATAAAAGCTTCTGCTGTCAGATCTTCTACTATGTCTAGACATATGGCACGTGTGGCAGCACAGGTGAAGAGTACAATGTACACTTTGTATTCCTTTGAATCCATTTTGTCTCCAAAACTCACATTTACCGCTCCAGTGTAGTCAATACCCGTGGTTTCAAATGGCCGAGTAAATGTTACTCGTTCCACAGGTAGGTCTGGAGGGCTTGGGGTCTTAAAGGGTCGTGAATGGATACGTTTACAAGGAATGCATGTGTTTAAAATTTTCTTTGTTTCAGTTCTACCCTTTGGTAGCCAGTAAGTTTTTCTCAGCTCTGTCAGGGTTTGTGGGACTCCCATGTGGTGTATTTTGTTGTGGGTATCCCTGATGATGAGTTTTGTGAAGTGATTTCTCCTTGGAAGAAGAATTGGGTGCTTAGAGTTGTAAGTCAAAGTTGACTTGTTAAGCCTTCCTTTACACCTTATCAGACCCTCTGTATCCAGGTACAGATTTAGATCCATGACAAGTGAAGGAATACCTTTGTTTAATGTGCTACTGGACCTAAGATACTTCAACTCCTTGTCAAATTCTGAAGCTTGTATCTGTTGAGCCAGTATTTTGTTGCAGTTTCTGTTAAGTTAGAAAAGGCTTCTGAGGACAGTGTTTGAGAAGGTAGCTATTGACAAACTTGCAGCAATAGACTGTAATTCTCAAGAGTTTGTTGAGGTCTGAATAAAGGTGATAGTCAAATATAGGTTTGTCCTCAGTGATCTTTTCAGTTGTTGTAGAGTTGAGTGTGAGGTTAACTACTTTGGCTGGCCAAAGATCCTCACATGTTAGCCATTCGGGCCCTTCATACCAGATTTTATTTGTTTTCAACAGCTTGTAAGAGAGCCCTCTTGTCAAAAAGTCTGCAGGATTCTCTTTTGTTTTTATGTACCTAAATTTGATACCAAGGTTTGTGTTTGCAGTTTTGATTTCTGTTAGTCTGTTTTTCAAAATATGTTTTTGCAAGAAGTTTATCTGTGTTGGTCACCCATGTTAGACAAATTTGACTGTCTGTCCTTAAGTAAATGTTTGTTATGTCAACTTCTTTATACACTTGTGAAAGAAAGTCTGCTGTTTTAACTCCCAATGAGACAGCTAATAATTCAAGTTGTGGTACAGTTTTCTTTTGGTTTAAGGGTGCCACTTTTGCCTTTGAATAAACCAAGTTACTTTCATTTTCACTTGTTAAATAGGCACAACACCCGTAAGCTTGTGTGCTGGCATCTGTAAAAATGTGTAGTGTTTGAGATTTCAATCTGTAGCCAGCACATCTTGGTACGTAGATGTCTTGAACTTTGTTCAAGTCTGTGGCTAATTTTTTCCAATGAAGTTGGTCTTCCACTGAAAGTGGTTCATCCCAATCAATTTTCTTTTTCCATAAGTCTTGCAAAAGGATTTTGGATCTTATGGTTGCTGGTAAATATAATCCAATGGGGTCGAAAATTTTGGATGATTCTGAAAGCACTTGTCTTTTTGTATCGGCATTTGGATTTAAGTTATAACTCTTTGTGCAAAGAGTGTCATCGTGTTCGGAATTCTGTTTTAAAAACCAAAGCATTCCAAGTGTTTTCGTGTAATTGTTTGGTTCAATGTTCCCATTGTTGTCTTTTGTTATTTGTTCATTTAATTTAGGAGAATTAGAAAGAGTTTGTACTGTATTCAAACCTCCTACCACTTCAGACTAGTCAATACCCGTAGTTTTAGTGGAGTAAATTTACTCCTCCACAGGTAGATCTGGAGGGCTTGGGGCTTTGAATCCTGTACTGTTTTTGTGTTGTTTGGCCTATGGCCAAGGGAGGCCACAAGACCCTTTTTGTTTGGTCTCTGGCCAAAGGAGGCCACAAGACCCTTGTTGTTTGGTCTCTGGCCAAGGGAGGCCACAAGACCAATGTTGTTTGGTCTCTGGCCAAGGGAGGCCACAAGACCAATGTTGTTTGGTCTCTGGCCAAGGGAGGCCACAAGACCAATGTTGTTTGGTCTCTGGCCAAGGGAGGCCACAAGACCAATGTTGTTTGGTCTCTGGCCAAGGGAGGCCACAAGACCCTTGTTGTTTGGTCTCTGGCCAAGGGAGGCCACAAGACCCTTGTTGTTTGGTCTCTGGCCAAAGGAGGCCACAAGACCCTTGAATATGTTGGGCTATGGCCAAGTGGACCATCAGCCCCTTGATGAATATGTTGGGCTATGGCCAAGGTAGGCCATCATCCTTTGATGAATTTGTTGGGCTATGGCCAAGGTAGGCCAGCCCTTTGATGATTTGTTGGGCTATGGCCAAGGTAGGCCATCAGCCCTTTGATGAATTTGTTGGGCTATGGCCAAGGTAGGCCATCAGCCCTTTGATGAATTTGTTGGGCTATGGCCAAGTAGGTAGGCCATCAGCCGTTTGATGAATTTGTTGGGCTATGGCCAAGGTAGGCCAAGGCCCTTTGATGATTTGTTGGGCTATGGCCAAGGTAGGCCATCAGCCCTTTGATGAATTTGTTGGGCTATGGCCAAGGTAGGCCAAGGCCCTTTGATGATTTGTTGGGCTATGGCCAAGGTAGGCCATCACCCTTTGATGAATTTGTTGGGCTATGGCCAAGGTAGGCCAAGCCCTTTGATGATTTGTTGGGCTATGGCCAAGGGTAGGCCATCAGCCCTTTGATGAATTTGTTGGGCTATGGCCAAGGTAGGCCAAGGCCCTTTGATGATTTGTTGGGCTATGGCCAAGGGTAGGCCATCAGCCCTTTGATGAATTTGTTGGGCTATGGCCAAGGGTAGGCCATCAGCCCTTTGATGAATTTGTTGGGCTATGGCCAAGGGTAGGCCATCAGCCTTTGATGAATTTGTTGGGCTATGGCCAAGGTAGGCCATCAGCCTTTGATGAATTTGTTGGGCTATGGCCAAGGGTAGGCCATCAGCCTTTGGAGTAGAGTAGTTTGTTTGTACGTGTACTGTCTAACCATATAATTTGGCACAAAATTATGTGCACAGAATCAGAGCGCAGCAATAAAAGCTTTTACTCTCCGATCCTTGGTTATGTTTAGACAGGTTGTTGTGTTTGAGACACATGAAAGAGTGTGTGTGTGTGTGTGTGTGTATCATTCCTCCGAATCCAGTTGGTCTTCAAAACTTGGATTCACCACTCCAATGAAGTTAATACCCGTAGTTATGAATGAGTAAATGTTGTGTATCCTACAGGTAGGTCTGGAAGGTTTGGGGTTTTGAAGGAATCCAATCTGTTTGCAAGGAATGTTTGTGTCTGTTGATGAAATCTGTTGTGATTCTTCCTTTAAAAGAAGAATTGGATGTTTGAGTCGTATGTATATATTTATATACTGTACCGTACGTATGTGTGTAAATGTGTATTTTGTTATAGGGTTTTATTTTTGGGTTTTGGGTTAGGTTAATCAATTTGGCTGAGTAAAGATCCTCAAACGTTGCATTTGAGACCCTTATATCAAGCCTTGTCTGTTTTATGCCTATATGTCAAATATGAATTGGAATAGGTTGGGCCTATATTGGTCAAATAGGAATTGGAATAGGTTGGGCCTATATTGGTCAAATAGGAATTGGAATAGGTTGGGCCTATATGTCAAATAGGACTTGGAATAGGTTGGGCCTATATGTCAAATAGGACTTGGAATAGGTTGGGCCTATATGTCAAATAGGACTTGGAATAGGTTGGGCCTATGTCAAATAGGACTTGGAATAGGTTAAATAGGACTTGGAATAGGTTGGGCCTATGTCAAATAGGACTTGGAATAGGTTGGGCCTATGTCAAATAGGACTTGGAATAGGTTGGGCCTATATGTCAAATAGGACTTAGAATAGGTTGGGCCTATATGTCAAATAGGACTTGGTGTGCCTATATGTCAAATAGGACTTCGAATAGGTAATAGGTTGGGCCTATATGTCAAATAGGACTTCGAATAGGTAATAGGTTGGGCCTATATGTCAAATAGGACTTCGAATAGGTAATAGGTTGGGCCTATATGTCAAATAGGACTTGGTATGCCTATATGTCAAATAGGATTTGGAATAGGTTGGAATAGGGTCACGAATAGGTGTTAGGTGGGTGTAGGTTTGAATTTGTGCAATTGCTTTAGGTCTTTGTGATGTTACAGTTCGAGTCGAATTTTGTGATGTTACCGGTCTGAGTCGAATTTTGTGTTGTTACAGTTCGAGTCGAATTTTGTGATGTTACAGGTCTGAGTCGAATTTTGTGATGTTACTGCGTAAGTTAAATTGCTGAAATAAATTTTATAACCTACACCACAGGTTCAATTATAAATTTAGTGTTTTTAATTAGGATAGGCCTTGAGTGTAAAGAGTAAGGCCTACTTTAAGAGGTAGGCCTATTATGTAATGTAAAGTTAGGTGGGCCTACTATATAGACCTATTTGTTGGGCCTACAAAATAGGCTTTTGTTTGGGCCTATTATTTTATAGGACCTTAAATGAGTTAAGCCTGTTAAATTAACAAGGCTTTGTTTTTAGTTTGAAGAGTAGGACCTATTAAATAGGCTTAATGTTGTGGGCCTATTTTTTTATAGGACCTAAATTGAGTTATGCTTGTTAAATGAACAAGCCTTTGTTTTCGGTTAGTGTAAAGGTAAAGGGATCGGTTCCCAGTTTTAGGCCACCATATGAAAAAACTATAGTGGGGTTACGGTTGAAATTGGGGTTAGGCCAATGTGGTAAGCCTAGCCACTGCGTGTCAGTGTAAATTGTAGAGGGGTTAGTTCCCCATACACAGGGCCACCATGTGAAAAAACTATATAGGGCTATGGGTTGATTGCCTGTGCCCTCATCCGTTGGAAATTTCCAACAGACTTCAGTGGAGGGTTACCGACAAAAGCCCTATGCTTTTTCGTTAGAGAGTTATGAATATGTAGGTCTTTAAAGGACCTCTTTATATTTATATTGATTACGGTAATTCTAGCGTCGGGATTTGGGAAGGCTTATGTTAATGAAAACTGAAATTGCCTCACCTTATTTTGCTGGGTCTTTGTTTGTTTCGATGTAGGGCGTGACGGTCATTTTCGGTGTAGGGCCGCCACGATGGGGTTACGCGGCGAATTTACTTAAGGTAATTAATATAGGCAGTCACTATATAAACACTTTAGGGTGTAGGCCTACCCCTTTATGAGCATTAAGTTTATTATAAGGAATTCACTCAGAACTCTACGGGGGACAAAGACATCCTCCCTGTTTAAAGCTTCGCTGTAACATAAACAGCCCTGAGAGCCGTTCCTTGGTTCTGGTGTATTATTTGCCGAACTAGCAAAATTTTTGTTTGGTCTACCTCTGTGGTAGACTAAACAATAAATTGGGTTTTCTTGTTGCTATGTGAGGCTGATTCATACATACAGGTTCTTTGTACGTATGGCAATTCAATTATTTCATTCCCAATAGGCTATGTCGCCAATCCCGAGGCATTTTTGTATAGATATTTAATTCAATTAATTAATAATTTATATTTAATTATGAAATAAATGTACCACATATGATACCATGTTGTGAGTGCGTATAGTTTTTCCATAGGTGTAAAGGGAGATTAGACAAATCAAAACTGTCTTACAAAAGCAAACATCCAATCCTTTTACCTAGATTTAGCTATTTGACAACATTAATCATCAGACAAACACACACAATGATGTACATCATATGGGGTACCACAGACACTAACTACATTAAGAAAAACTTATTGGATACCCAAGGGAAGGATCACTGTTAAAACAGTCCTGAGTGAGTGTATCACATGTAGGCGTATTCATGCTAGGCCCTATAGGATACCAAATCCTCCTGCTTTGCCAGAGGAGAGAGTTACTCTCAACAGACCCTTTGAGACTGTAGGCATTGACTATACAGGAGCATTGACTGTGGGGTTGGTTGACACTGAACAAAAAATGTACATTGTACTGTTTACATGTGCTGCCTCACGAGCTGTTTATCTGGATGTTGTGGAGGACCTTACAGCAGAGTCTTTTGTTGCTGTCTTTAAGAGATTCTGTGCACGACATTCAGTACCCAAGACAGTTTGGACTGACAATGCTACATATTTCAAGGCTGGTGAACAAGTCATCCACGATTTGTTAAGCAATGAATTCACACAATTATATATACAAAATTCAAACATAAAGTGGAAGTATATTCCGGTTGCCTCTCCTTGGTATGGTTCTATCTGGGAGAGGAATATACAAGCAGTAAAGAATTGCTTGAAGAAAGCAAATGGTAAAAAACAGATACACTTGTTTGAGTTGCTCACTCTCCTGGCTGAGATTGAGAACATCATTAACAATAGACCACTCACTTATGTAAGTGACAACATTAATGACCCGGAACCATTAACTCCAAATCATTTGATTCGGGGAGAACAAGTTAGTCTCCTGCCGGACTACTATATAGACTCTTCAGAAGACCCAAACTGGACTCAACGACATGATGAGCTCCAGACTAAGTTACAACATTTAACTAGAGTTAAAGCTCATTTCATTAAACAGCGGAAAACTGAGTACTTGATGGGTCTAAGGGAGAGACATAACCAAATGACTAAGAAGGATTGGTCTGACACAATTAAGGTAGGGGACCTTGTTCTCATACATGACAGTACTCCAAGACAATACTGGCCTCTGGCTAGAGTTTTAGAACTCAGACCAGGGGCAGACGGGGTAACAAGAGTGGTCAAATTAAGGACTTCAACGGGTGACACAACAAGAGACATTTCTCTTTTGTACCCCTTAGAGCCTGGACCCAAAACAATGGACTTTGGAGAACCTTCTCCACCGCCAGTAACAACTGGAGACACTGAACTTCCAGTAACTATTCCTTTGACAGTAGGAGTGGTAACGCATCCTACTACAACATTGACAGACACATGACCTCAGCGACAAACAGCATTAAAGGCGCGACTAGTTTTACAACAAAAAATAGATGCTGGGGAATTGTAATTTTATCTTCTAACTTTCACTTTTCCTTTTCTTATGGTAAAGACCATAGACAGTTTCATCTTATGGATGTATATTTTCTCTTCTAATTAAATGCTACATCTTCTCCATGAGATGGTGAGGATAGTCACTGTTAATCAGATTAACAGGCATTTACAGTCAAATAGTTAGCTAGTCTATACTCAGACATAAAAATTGGTGACATTGACACCAAAATTTTTATCTCCCGGGGCCCCCAGTATATGGAAAACTGATGTGTGGGTAGTTGGGATGTAACGAAAATGGTTCACTGAGTAGGTAGGTAGTTAATCGAACAATTATTAAATTCCTTTTATGTCAATAACTGGGTGGATGAAACCAATTGGTTGCTCACCAGAGTTATTCTCCACACTAGTATTTATATACTGTGTGACAAGAGCGTGCTCGGTAATAGATATACATTACCGATCAACCAACCAAAAAAACCAAGAGGTCGCTGGTGGAAAAAGCCCAGCGAAAAGGTGGACAAGGGGAACGAAAACGAGGAACGGGGCTACAAGACGGAACGAGGGAAGGGGGAAGAACAAACAACGGAAAAAAGATCCCCACCAGCAAGTACGCTCTCAACAATTAAACAAAAGGGGAAAAGGGTCTCTAATAACTAGTAGTAAGTGACTAATTGTGTTTTTAACCCAGTTAGAAGTAAACGCAGTAAATTAAGCTGGGTCAGACAAATTAGGCCTACATTGTGGCCTAAGACCTAGCATCAACTCATAGCGTAACAAAGGTGAAGGTAGATTGCCCTAACCTAATTTGGTGAGGAATCCTACTGTGGACCTCAATTTATCTGCCCGCTCTGGACCATTTCCGGAATCTCTAGGCTGACCCCTACAAGGCTAGACTTAATCTACTCTATAGTTAGACTGTGGATATAAGGGGTGGGTTAATTGTGGACCAATTGATACAGAGCATTTTTCACATAAGGTTTAAAATGAATGGTGAAGTAATTGAGGAAGTACAAGAGTTTAAGTAATTGGGTCAAACTATTACCAGCTCCTTGAGTGATGACTCGGATATAAGAAAACAGTCTCGAAGCCTGTATGCTAAAGCGAATATGACCATAAGGAGCTTTCGTTTCTGTACAAGTGAAGCTAAAGACACACTCTTTCGTACTTTCTGCAGTAATATATACGGTCTGCAACTCTGGGTGAATTATAAAAAAGGTTCTGGCAGTACCCTAAATTTGCTGTACAACAGTTCTTTTAGACTCTTACATAAATTACCCCCGAGATGCTCAGCTTCGCAAATGTTTGCTACCCGCAATGTCCCGAGCTTCCCGGAGGTAACAAGACGTGCTCAACACATTCTAATGCAAAGAATTAAAAAATCAACCAACCCGATCATCCAAGCTATCCATGAGTCCTGCCATTTATCCTCTAAGGCCTAAGCTATGGACTTCTTGGTACGAAAACGTCTGTCTGTCTGTAGCTCCACTTAACTTCGACAGTGCAGTATTATTTCTAATCAATTGTATATATTTCTACCCTTAGTGTATGAACTGTCATTGTATTAATAATATTTGCCATATGGACTATAGTCTGCCAATAAACCTTTTCATTTTCATTTTCATATAGCAAAATTGGGGTAGAGTTACCAGATGCTCTTATTACGAAATGTATTTAAATCAATATATTTAATTTAAATACTCTTAACACGTGTACATATATATGTAATAATAACAATAAGTCAATATTTAAATTTAACACATTGTGGTTTGTCAAGACCATAGTTCTGGTACGTTCTACGGTCACAATGACTGAAAGGACAGTGAAGCATGCTGATAATGACATGAAATCATCATAAGATCTAATACTTTTTGTCTAAGTATATGCAATTTGCAAACTCCTCTAAAGTGTATAATTATAATCAGTCGTGTGTGGAATAAATCTTCAAACTACTTTTGCCGTGTATATATATATATATATATATATATATATAATCTTGTTTCATGTTTCATGATTATGCAAAGAAACTAGGCTGTGGCGGGGTTATCTAGCTATGTTGCTCGACATAATACTTAAATACTATTTAAATTCGGTTGTGATGTCCGTTACAATAAGGAAAACAATAAGAGAGAACTTTATAAATTTTAGACAATGAGGAAACCTGTAAACTGTGGAGAGACTTGCTTGGTACTATATACGATGCAGGCAGGAAGGAGGGGCCAATCGCGAATCTCCGAAACTATTGAAATTACACCTTTTTTGAAAAGACTGTGTAGTGTGTAAGATGCATGCGTGTGTAGTAAGGGATATAGTGAGAAGCGCGTGTTTGAGAGTATGCTGGACTGCTTACAGGGTAGACGTGACATGTAAAAAGGCCAGATGAAGAGGACAGTGATGGGAGAAACAGGGTTCAGCACTTCCTGCCTTCTGCTGGAATGCCACATACAAACTCCTTATATATATATATATTATATATATATATATATATATTTATTTATTTATTTATTTAAATTCGACTCTTGTAAATATGCATAGCGGGTTATTATGAGTCAGAAGTTATAATGAGATCGATGTACAGTTCCCTCGAATGATCTGTTAAATAATTTTAAATTAAATATTAGGGCTCGCTTACGCCATTGCAGAATCGAATATCGCGTGATGATACAACTTTCAGTTTTACGTTTTTAATACAAGTGAAAAGCGTATGGTGCGTTCTATGAGTACATTATTATGATTGAAAGTATTTTTGTGGCCATTTGTACAGAAAATGATGTTTTTATACGAGATCTGATATCATAAAGTATTAAATTATAAGATTTTAAACGTTGTATAACGGTAGGCTTCAGTCTGTAAAGACATGATTGGTACAGCTAATGACAAAAACAATAAGCATGAACATTCTGTGTGATTGATGTAAACAGTGGCCTGACTGGTGTGAAAACAAATACGTTTATTATGAGAATTATGAGGAATTGTGAACAGCCGTTAAATTAGAGAAATGATAATTAAAGTAATGTGAATAGTCCTAACTATAACTACAAGTAGAAAGGTTCTTAATGAAAAATCTCTCAACTTTCAGTACCTATTTCCCGCTGCATCTATTTAAAAATGACAACCCACACAAATTCGACATCCCGTTTTCTTTAATTGCATCTAATAAGAAATTTTTTTACCCGAACCTACTTATTTGGATGATATATATATATATATATATATAATAATAATAATAATAATAACAAGATTAGTTGCAGCTAATAGTCGTTAAAAGAAAGTTAAACTTAACTAACTCTCAAAACAGTTACTGTGGAAAAATATAGCAAGATTGGGGTAGAGTTGCCAGATGCTTTTATTACGAAGGGAATTGAAATCAATATATTTAATTTAAATACTCTTAACACGTGTACATATATATGTAATAATAACAATAAATCAATATTAGTAATAATATTTAAGTGGATGTTTAGAGGAGGATAACAGAATTGTGCTTCAGTTTCAAAGCGTTACGCAACTTGATGTTCTTTTTAACACATGCAATTTTATAACGAAATTTGCTGTATAGTAAAATTATTAATTCACATACCAGAAGATAGCATGTGAAAGTGAATGTGATGGTATATATCGATGTAAATAACAGAAAACTACATATTTAAAAGTAAATAAACATATATGTATGTGATATGAATATATATTGTATTTGAAGGTCATCTCGTTTGAAAATAAGCCAGTTTCCCTTAAAAAAGAGAGAAATTAATTTATTTAAATTAAAATGATAAATATTCATTTTATTTTTCATAATACAGATCTTAAACAAAGAACTTGTTTTCGATTTAAAATATGATCACTCTGATTTTCATTTATGTATTGTTCGCAATTTGTTAACATTTGAAAATTGGATGTGTGATGCAACTCGTTAGGCCTATTAAAACCTTTCAGATATTCGTTTTCATTTCTACTGTCTTCTAACTTGCCTGAACAGAAAGTACTCGAATGTATGTATGTTTTTCATGTTTGTTCTTGTTTGCCTCATGAAAGAACTTTTTTGAAGGAGGAAGGCCAGGATCAACCCTTTCTTAAATTTTTTTTGAAGGAAGGTGAAGACGAATCATTTTTAAAATTTAATTTTTTAATTATTTTTTTTAATTTTTTTAAATTATTTTTTATTTTTTTCCCCTTTTTTTTTTTTTTTTTTTCAAGGAGGATGGGGGCCGCAAGGGGCCCTCAAGGGGCAAATGCCCTTCATTAAGGACGGTGAGACCCCCATAAATGGGGTGAGGAACTTAAGTAAGGGGGCCCCCTCAACGAAGGCGAAGGCCTTCATGGGGGGCCCCCTCCAGGGGCAGGATTTCAGAGCACCCCAACTTCCTCTAACCAAACGCGCCCATACTACTGTCGGGAACGTTTTCAACAGCATGAGCCACATCAAAATGATAATACACATAAACGAGCCACAAGCCCTCAATCTTAAGAAAAAGTATAAAGAAAATATTTCTTTTTTATTATGACTGCTGCGCGACATCATAATAAAATATAGAAATCGAAGCTTTGGGTTGGGTCACCCAACCCAAAGCTTCGATAAACCACACGCGGCTGGCGAGCCGCGGGTTCCCGACCTATGTCCTTTCGAATACCACTCATTTAGCCAGACTGGAAAAATTAGAATTGTAAGTAAATATTCTAAAACTTGTCTCAAAAGCAAAGATGCAAAGTTCAACGTACCATTTTTGCCCTGGGCACTGCCACTAACTGCACTGAAGTATAAAATAAAAATGAGGGCAATAATTCGTGTCATAATCGGAAAATATTTCCTGATTTTTAGTTCATTTTCTCGATTCAAAATCAAAATTGAAAATTATTAATTCGGTGAATATTTATTTCGTAACCCTACGATGGTGTCAATGCCACTATTTCCTCTTTCATACTGAAACATTCGCCAACAAGTTCGATGGATGTAAGGTAAACGCTCAAGTTTGATCAAAAACTGGTTTTTGCTTTCTGGCGAACGAAATAATTTAAAATTAAATGATTTTCACTTTATTATTTTTTCGTTTGAAATTGAACGAAATATTTTGAATCAATTTTTAATTATTTAAATATTTAATAAAAAAATTTTCTTTATTTTTTCTAAATAATTTATTGGTGAAAGGTTAGTGCACTTTTTATAATATTTTTAATTATTCATAATTCTACAGTCTTTTCTATTATGTTCGCTTACGAATATCTGAACATATTGTGATATTGAGCCGTAGACTCATTTCATCCTTTTAATGGCTACTCTCCACCTCAGTGTCATTCCCATTCGTAAATGGGGAATCCTCTAAGTGGGGATTCCATATTTGGGAAATGGGTTCCCAGTGTGTGTATATATGTGATGTGTGTGGTGTGTGTGTGTGGGATGAATTTCACAATTAAACACGTGAAATGAATGAATGAATGATGTAAACCCACAAGGGAAAGGAAAAATTATTTCAAGGTCTTTCATGTATTCAGAAGTACACCTCGTCAGGAAATTCCCTTAATTAAGCATATACTTAAGCATATGATTCTACATGAGCACCATCAATATATCTACAGAGTTCGAATCTGTGAGCAGCATTGCGGAACATATTTTGGAGCATGACAGGGGTTATTTTTGTAACTGCTGTTACGATACGAGCACGTAAATCTTGCAGATGTGTAACCTTCGTTTGATAGACGTTCGATTTGATAAAGCCCCATGCAAAGAAATCCAAGGGCGTCAGGTCGGGAGATTGAGCTGCCCAGGGCCTGTTGCCTCCACGTCCGATCCACCGATTTGGAAATCGTTCATTTAGGTACTCCCGAACAATGTTTGCCTAGTGACAAGGTGCCCCATTTTGTTGAAAGACGACGGTGTTTGAAATGTCATCTGAATGAAGCTGGGACATTTACGTGCTCGTATCGTAACAGCAGTTTCAAAAATAACCCCTGTCATGCTCCAAAATGTGTTCCACAATGCTGCTGACAGATTCGAACAGATGCTCATGTAGAATTATATGCTTAAGTATTCATTAAATGTATGCCTTCTATTATATTGTTATTGAATTTACCCTTTTTGCTACGTTTTCACTGAAATAGGGACTTTAAAACACCCTGTGTATATATGTGTGTGTATATATATATATATATGTATATATATGTATGTGTGTGTGTGTAAGTTATATATATAACGGGCAGTGAAAGAATGTGACTGAAAGTAGTTTTAATATACTCATAACAATATGACGGTTACATAAAAAATGTTTCGTGTGTGTGTGTAATATATATATATATATATATATATATATATATAGTATATATTCGTTAATATAACAATGATTATAAGCCACATTAAATAAATAAGTTAAATAAACACATTTCTTACACAAGTAATTTATTTCAATTAAATTATTTTGTGTTTAAGCCAACTTTAGAATCTGGAAGAAAAGATAATTCTTTGTTGAGGTCATAAAAGCAATAAAAAGTCGAAACTTTCGTATAATTTGCGCATATATTTTAATATTTTAATTATTTATATTAATATTTTAATATTTTAATTATTTATATTAATATTTTAATATTTTTAATCATATCAGAGAATTATACTAAATAGTCATTATATGATAGAATACAGTTGCTAAAAATGATGACCCGACTCCGATACAAATCGTGAATTTATCCAAGTTAAAATCTTTTACGATACTTGTATATTTGCCTTTGGGGCTCTTGTTGACGGCGGTGAAACTGATAAGATTGCCGGTGATATTACTGTTACTACGTCCCGTGATGATGATATCACTGTCTTGGTTGTTGTTAATGTCATCGTTGAGTTCACCGTTACTGCTGGCAGTGTTATTTCTTCTGGAATGTGTCGCATCAATTTTGATCGTGGCATTGAGGGGGGGGTTGCCATCATTGCTGCTACCTCTGCCGATAGCATCGTTACTTCCATTTGTAGCATCATTACCTTTGATGATAAATCCGATACTTCTGATTTTACCTTCGCCAATGAAGACTCCAAACTGTCTAATCGCGACTGAATCATCATGATTTGGCTGGCCTGGTCCCTGTTTATTTTCTCCTGCATGGAGACTCTGTTATCAAGGTCATTTATAGACGACTGAAGCGTGGCCTTCAGCACTGCACCGGCGATAATTCCAAACACCCTCCCTTCCGGGGACTGCTGAACCAATGGTTGCTGAAATCCCGGTACCAAAGCGTATACCTGAGGATCGGGGCCCGGAATCCCGCTGCTCAGAGCAATAAAAGCGATCAGAGATGCAAAGAGAGTTAGGACGAATTTGGACATAGTTTCTGCGAAAAAAGATAAACATTAAAGATTAATTCAGTTGATATCATCTCCTTCACTGTGATTCCTATTTAATTCCCATTTAATCCCGAGAATGAGAAATCCACAAGCGAGAATCTTAAAGAAGGAAATTCTCAAATCGATCTATTCACGCTTCATGTCGTTCTTATTCTCATCCCCGGTCTTCCCACTCCGATCAAAGTTAGGTTAGATTAGATTAGACTAATGTTAGGGTAGGGTAGGTTAGATTAGACTAATGTTAGGTAGGTTAGATTGGGTTAGGCTAATGTTAGGGTAGATTAGGTTAGGTTAAGTTCAGTTAGGTTAGGTTGAATTCAGTTAGGTTAAGAAATATTAGCCGTTCTCATTTGGCGCCTTTACCACGAATGAGAGCGACATTCTTTTCAAAATCAACGAACTTTTTTCCTTAAATCTGTATTTTTCGCTTTGTGGATTCTCACTCGCGAATGGGAATGGGAATGGGAATAATAGTGAATGTGAAGTAATGTCATTCAGTGAGAAAAACACAAAACATAATTTTTTATGAAAACGGTAAGGAATAAAGTCGAGCTGAAAAGAGACACTTATCCTATTCCTCGTTTATGTATCTCCCTGTATGAGATTCTTTAAGGTCCTCCTAGGAACAAGTGGCTAAGCGACAAAAGTAAAAAAACGTAGCGTTAAAACTGTACCAATTTGAAAGTGACAACTTTTAAATTTTTGATGATATTTTATGTCAGAGTTGCGTACAAAATAATGGGGGGTGGGGGTGGGGTGGGGGTGGGGGGGTATTTAATCGGTAGTCACTTTACGGATTTCGTTGGTGTTAATGTCAGAAGATTTTATTAATTTTTAGAGAAGCTCCAAAAAGAGATTAAACAAATGCTTGTTATTCGCGAACTTGAATTTTATATTCTTTTATGTTGTCATTTTTTCTCGTCCTGTTATCGGGCTCGAGGGATCAGGGCATAAAAAATGGGGCATCGGGGAATAAATTCCTTCATGAATGGGCACAATTACAGCCGTTGTTTGATGGATTGACGTACTTCGGAGGGGACCTACAGCTTTATATGAATCCGAACCACGGGTCTCTACATAATCTAGACGCGGAGGACGGTCTCCCATCCAACTACTCTCCAGACTCAACGTCACTTAATCTCAATGATCTAACGGGAACGATATTATGACATTGGCCACGACGTAGCCGCACAACCACAAAATCAAAGACAAGTCTGTTTCGAAATTGCGTCATACTGTATATATATATATATATATATATATATATATATATATATATTAGGGCGAGGGAGGGCGAGGGGGCTCTCTACTGTATAATATGAGGCAGTTCCAAACATCCCTTTGCTACGTTCACCGAAAAAAATAATACTTGGTTGCAACAATCTTAAACTTTTTTTACAATCAACCATTCTACTGTAACGATCTACATCGTGGCCACCTTTTGGGGCTACCCTCTATCTTTATAAACGTATATGTACTTACCAAGTTACCAGCTCCCGTGATTTCTCAGTGGGTAACACCGTTTCCCTATAAACGAAGTGAAGACACTAAGGTCGGGGGTTCGACTCCCGATGGTATTGGTTAATAATTATAATGGGTGATACGAAAGAGGTGTTCCCAAAAATATCTTGTAATATACGAGTCTAGGAACACCTTTTCGGATCACCCTGTACACTCAAGAGTTAGCTCAATGGTCCGCGTTAGTTTGGCCTGAGCTCTGTGCCAGTTTCTGGCCCTCATCACTCGAACTTAAAATTATTATACATTACTTGGGGTAGTATTGAAATTAATGAATTTTTGTTGTACGCTTTTTTTTACTCAGAATTACCTTTGAAGTGATGTAGTAATTTCAACTACAAAACCACTCTCGGTTAAAATGACTAAATAATGTTTAGGCTGAACTACTTAAATTAATTGCACAAAACTATTTTTTACCTACGCTAATTTGCAAAATATAAAATTACACTAAAAATAACTGGATAAAAAGTACACATTTAATAACATTAAAATTCAGTTTATTTGGTTTAAAGTGTACGAATTAATAGGCGTGTATAAGTTTAATACTAAACAATTGTTGAATTAACATATTACTATTTTAAAACGAATATAATAGTATACAAAATGTTTATCTTACCTCGGGATAACAGATCCGTATATTAGCCCGCAAATTATAGGATATTAGTAACGTTGCCGTTCACGGGATAAAATGATGTTTTAACAGTAGATTCTCGCTCCTTTATAGCAGATCTTCAAGATCACGTGGGCAGTTTCCTTATACAGAGTATAGTGCGTTAATGGAAGTTAAACATTAAAAGCAAATAAGATTAACTAAATAACATTAATTCCCGTTCTATGACCGGACGCATAAATTAACTGAATTAACCCAAATGATTCTATACATTAAGATTATGTTTATCCAAGTGTGTTTGTACAGTGACGACTTCTAACACGAGTACGATACGATTATTCTTAACGAATATCGTCAGAATTATCGTATAAATGTGACATATGTAAGTGAAAATAAAGGGTGATCCAGAGAAATGGGACCCAAAAGAAACCCCTGTAACTCTTAAAGTATAAGTCCTTTAAATATAAAATCCTACGCATCATTCGAAAGAGGATAGTTACAAGTTTGTACAGGATTGTATAGGTTTTGACAATACAAGACAAGATAAGATACAAAACAAAATAAAAGTGTTAGTTAAAACTAACCCTTCAAGATGACTGCATGGACTGTGGAACAGCTGCGTTTCATAACTGAGCAATATTATTATGAGCATGGAAGAAGTGTAGTTTCAGCTCAAAGATCTTTCAAGACAAATTTTCAGATGTCAAAATCACCTTCTAAGAAGTAATCCGTCGGTTTGGTCAGAAATTTTTCCCTAACTGGCAGCATTGGAAAAAGAAAACCAACTGGAAGAGTGCGCACAGCAAGGATAGACGAGATCATTAACAGAACTCATGAAATTGTACAGGATAATCCTAACATAAGCATCAGACGTGCTTCTCAGCTGTTAGGAGTTGGATATGGAACAACAACACACCGTATATTCAAGCAAAATTTAATGCTCTTTCCATATAAAATTCAAACAGTGCAACAACTAAACGATGGAGATTTCGCACGAAGACGACAATTCTGTCAATGGATCCAACAGAAGGTAAATGACACCACCAATTTTCTAGCGACTTTGATTATGTCAGACGAAGCCCATTTTCACTTGAATGGAACTGTAAACAAACAAAATTGTCGTTTCTGGGCAACAGAAAATCCATTGAATATTACCGAAGTCCCGTTGCATAGTCAGCGTGTAACTGTTTGGTGTGGTCTTACTGCATCTCAGATCATAGGGCCGTACTTTTTCGAGGATTCCACCGGAAACACGGTCACTGTAAATGGTGATCGCTACGAAAAAATGTTGACCGATTCCTTATTCCTAAATCAAGAGATCTTTGTCTAGAAAACCACTGGTTCCAACAAGACGGAGCTACCTGCCATACCACGAGGAACTGCATGGCAGTTTTGCGTCAAACGTTTCCAGGCGAGTTAATCTCAAGATTTGGAGACGTTGAATGGCCCGCAAGGTCTCCGGATTTTTCTCCCTTAGATTATTATCTCTGGGGATATTTAAAGAGCAGGGTCTACAGAAATAACCCAACGACCTTGCAAGAATTGAAGGCCGCCATCACAAATGAGATACAGGCCATACCACCGCACACTCTCGCAAAAGTGATGCAGAACTTACAAGCGAGAACACTGGAATGCTTGGCAACTAATGGAGCACATTTGAAAGGAGTCATTTTTAAAAAATAAATATTTCATAATAAACTTGTAACTCTACTCTTTCGAATGATATATAGTTTTTATGAAAGGAATTAAATATTAAGAATATTTGGCTTTTTTTTTATGGGTCCCATTTATCTGGATCACCCAGTATATCGCGTAATAGCGAACTCGTTACGGGGTAAATACTCGACTATGCACAATAACCGAGTCCATGGTTAACTATTTAAAACCAACCAACCATGCTGATTTTTCTGGTGACAAATGTAAATGGTTATTTTAGGGGTTCCTAAACATACTTTCTTTTGTACCACCTACACTGAAATAGAAAATTGACCATACCTCAAAAATTTTAACATACTTCAAAATTTTTATATCATGCGATACTATCATTTTATAGCATGAATAATTAAACTAGCTTATCTATATAATAATTAAAGGATCAAGTAAAGATAAGCACCCCCAGCCTTCTTTAATTAGCCTTATAAGGCTAACTAACGAAAATATCACGACCTAACCTAATCAATCGTCAAGGGCGTACAGTTGACTTAACGATTGGTTAGGTTAGGTCGTGATATTTTCGTTAGTTAGCCTTATAAGCAGTGGTGTAGTGCTAAATAAAGAAGTGAGGGAACGCATTTTGAAAGTGTTACTCAGATGCGGGGGGGGACAATGGCGAGCGCGGCGAGCCCATACAGCTGGGGGTCCGGGGGCACTGTAAGCCGCCCGGGAAATCTTTTGAAATCTGACCAATTTCAGGGATATTTTGAGGTCATACGCACTGGATATATTCCAAGGTTGAAGATGCAGTATTTCCAGTGTCATTAGATATACGACATCCAGTACGATCAATAAAAATAGCTAACAACTGGAATGATTAACTAAAAAAAAGTTAACAACTGGTACGCCGTGGTGACTGTTTCACCAGATCTTTATAGGCTAGCATTGCCTCAGTCGAAGCTAAAAGAAATGAAGCAGTTAATGATTCTTTCTCATATTTCTTCTAGGGGTGGGAATTAAAATTTCATGACGTTACAGATTTGTAAGTTCGGATTTATTTGAAATAGTGAGGGAACGCCGTTCCGTCTACCAAAAAAAGTAAGGGAACGCCGTTCCCACGCGTTCCCACAGCACTACACCACTGGTTAGGTGTGCTGTACCAGCTCCGCAGCTTCTTCACTCCCACTCAGTTACTGTCTCTTTACAGGGTTCTTGTCCACCCCTCTATGGCGTACGCTCCTCGTGTGTGGATTGGCTCAACCAACACATCTCTACTTGACGGGATGGAATCAGAGGCTTTTTGTCTCATCAATTCCCCGCCTCTTATTGACTGTCTTCCATCCCACTCACTTCTCCGCAATGTTGCCTCACTCTTTCTTTAATATCGCTATTATAACGGACATTGCTCTTCTGCACTCTCTAACTGCACATGCCTCCTCCTTTAAGGAGAGCACGCAGTACCAGACTTTCGACGCATTCTCATTCCTTTTCTGTCCAACTCTCTAATGCGAGGGTTAATCGGTATTTTCAATATTTCATTTACTCAACCTGTCAACTCTGGAACAATCTTCCTCAATCCATCTTTCCCCGTCTCTATGACCGCCAATCTTTCAAACGCAGAGTATCCAGGCATCTCAAAAACCTTAGACTTTGATTTTGGCTTTCTTCTTCTTCTATCGGAGGGCATTTTTGCGGGCATTCGCCCGTGGCCCTTCCTTCCTGCATTAAAAAAAAAGAAGCTGTTTGTACCCTGAAATGGGCGTATGGGCGAAATGATGTTTTATGTGAAAAGATGTTAAACTTTTCATCCTTCCGCTTTATAAAAAATAACGTAAAAAACAATATTAAGGATCAACGAATGAGATTAGTTCGTATTTGGCGCCCTCTATTGGTCGGAGTTGTTGTTGATGATAATGCGTGAGTCTCCCTGGGTAAACAATGGACCATCCTATTTCTTTCGGAGACTCTGAGCATTTTTGACTCAAGAACTTCCATCCTTCGTCCTCAAAAATGAGTTATTATTAATATTTATTCATAAACTTTATAAATAATAATAATAATAATAATAATAATAATTCCGACTATTATTAAATTTATTTAAATGCTTTTAATTACTTGAAAAGGAGTTGAAATAATCATTGAAACTGAAAATCTAAAATTACAGTAGGTATTTTAATACCAAATAATATTTATATTTTAACGTTTCCTTCTTACCCGAAAGTCACTTCCGGGTTCGTTGAGAGTTATTCTAACAGTATACGTTGAAGGGTCACGGTGAGGGAGAGGAAAATGAACGGTTGGTTGGTACTAGTGCTTGCATAATACCGAAAATTTTCAATACCGGTATTTGGAGGCAATTATGCTAATCCCGGTATTGATACCGGTATTATGAAAAAAATAATTTATTTTGATTTATTATGGTGCCACCCTACCAACCCTCCCACAAGTCTGAGGGACTTGCAGTACTCACCATATTTACTATAAATTAATGACCCAACTCCAAATAGATGGCATTCTATTCGAAAAAGTTTATACAGTACAGTAAATTACTAAATTGTAATAAAAATATTATTTGAATTTTTTTTTAGCATATTATTATACAACTACTGGGGTAGATAGAAATTATTAGTATTATGTATAATAATAAATATATATATTTTTTTTTATGTCTGCAATAAAGAGTTTTTGTTTGTTTTGTTTGTTTGTTATAACCTCTTTTCATGATCCATACATAATATAAATTTATAAAAGTTAGTGCAATAAATAGTTTTCTTTGATAGAAAGGAATAGAAAACGAAAAAAAGAGGTTAACTGCAAAATACCCCGAAACTTTTTTTTTCTCCGAATCCTCCAAAAACAGTTTATTTGCCTATCGGAGGACTAAATTGCCTAAATTTTACAATAGCAATTTTTGTCAATACCGAAAACCTATAATATCGGTATCGGTATTATTTGTACTTCTTCAATACCGGTATTAATACCGGTATTTCAATACCGGTTTTAACCCCTAGTTGGTACTTTGCGACGAAATTCTTCGATGCATTTCCCTGTTTAATGTTTGACAATGTATCATTAGACTTTATCCATTAGAAATATTGGAACGTTTCGTTAACAAATTTTTTGAGCGGTAAACCGCTTTACGAAAGTCACTCTTTTAATATTTACTTACATTTCCTTCGTAGCGGACATATTCCGACTTAACCAAAGGATGTATGTACTCGTCAAAGATGTCTAACCATTGTTTTTCAAAGTTAATTTCCTTCATATGAACCAAATCCTCGATGTAGATGTTATCATCATACTCTTCATTCCAATCCTTTAATAAAATTATTATCAGACGCGTAAATTAAAAGGAGGAGGATGTTAATCCGAGTTCATCTTCAAATATTTCTTTCTAAATAAGACCTAAAAAGTTTCAGTTAATGCCGTTCCAACCTTTTTCATTTCTTTCGAAAACATTATTTAAACAAAACGTTAAAACTCCATCGAGGAACACTATTCAAAATAAACTCTTCTCTTCAGTAATTATGTTTCATTTTTGGAACTCTAAAATTAATTAGATTCCTTTTACCAAAACAATACAATTTTATCATTCAAAACGGATTAAAATGAAAGGTTTGCGGCGTATACTCTACTGTTTATTGTGTCATTTCTTTCACCTCTCTCATCCTTTCCCACGGCTTTCTTTCAACTTCCAAAATCATTTTCATCATTTCCTGGCAGAAACGCTTATTGAAAAGTGGAAAACTGTACACGTCGGTGCAGACCTGGGAAGAGATGCCACGTATAAGTCATTCACTGCAAACGGTAAATGTAGCGAAATAAAATGATGGTTTACCTTCACGTAAGAGGAGCTTCTACGCGCTTTGAGATACTCTGAATGGAGATATTTGCGTTCCCAATCCTCTCGGTTTATCGTTATTTGCCAAAGGTCACTTTCGAGACTGTCTGGATTTTCAACTTCCATTTTAATCAGATGACCATAATACTCTAAGTTGACAGCATACATGAAAGTTCCCTATTGGAATGTCATAAGAATCATTAATATATATATATTAGATATGAGATATATATTAGATATCTTCGATCAAATAAAGGTTTCCTATCTGGAAGGTACCTCCAATTAATTTATCTTCAATTCAACCGCGGTCGAATCTCAATAATTGCTTCCATAATTCATTAGAACATTAATGCAGAAGAGTAATGCTTTGGCTGTCAGCATTCAAATGTTTCTAACAAAAATGTTTTAACAGAAACAAGGCAAACATACCAAGCCATTACTTTATGCTCAGTTTTCAGTTTTCAGAGTTCAAGACTATAGATAGGTTACAAAAAGAAATATATATATATATATATATATATATATATATAATAAATATAGAAATAAAATTGTGGGAGGAGCATACAAATTTGTAAGGAAAACTACCAATTTTAGCACTTTGCCTGAATCCAACACAAGATCAAATGGATTGTTTACAACCAATTTTATAGATAATGCCTGAATGATATATAGGTCACAAAAAAATAAAAAATAAAAATAAATTGAAAAATAAAAATTGTAAGAGGAGCATACAGATTTATAAGGGAAAATTACCAAAGTTTTAGCACTCTGCCCTTCTTGTCTAAATCTGTTCTGAACGAATTCAAAACAAGGGGATCGAGATGAAAAAGACCTTTGCTCATGTTAAAGTTATTTGTAAGTTGGATAATAGCAGACTCAAAAATATTTATATTAACAATGTTGCTAGAGTGGAACAAAACTGAAACATTATTCCAATCAATACAATGGGATAACTCTGACAAATGGACAAAAAGGGCGCTGGACGACTGTCCCGTTCTAACGGAATATTGATGCTGTTTTACACGCGTGTGCAAATCCTTTCCCGTCTGACCAATGTAAAAGGAATCACATTGTTTACAACCAATTTTATAGATAATGCCTGAATTATTGGTAGGGCTATTTTTTACTATGATATTTTTCACAATATTGTTATATGAAAATACTACATTAATATCCCATGGTTGCGGTACGTCGACGATATTTTGTTATCTGGCCCATGAATCGTGACCTGGATGACTTCCTCCTTCAGTTAAACAATCAAGTCCCCTCCATTAAGTTTACTTTAGAAGTGGAACAAGACAACTCAATCCCGTTTTTGGATGTGCGTGTACATAGGGAAAGCCCAGGTTTTAAGTTTAGTATCTATCGGAAAAAAACAAACAATTTGTCCTACGTACTCTTTTACTCTGGACATGACACCCCCATTAAGAAGGCCATATTTTCTTCAATGTTTCTCCACGCTCTTAGGATCGCTAGTCCGGAATACATCGATGCCGAATTGGAAAAAAAATCAACGGTATTGGAAGGGATCTGTGCTACACACCTGCGTTTACGGAATCTTGTCTTAACAAGGCAAAACGAACCTTCTATCGTGTGAATAATAACACTCGCACTTTGTCAAAGAATAATTTAGTACTTCCATTTTTCCCGGGCTTTTAGGGCATTGCTAATGTACTTAAACTTTTGGATATTAATGTAGTATTTCCATATAACAATATTGTGAAAAATATCATAGTAAAAAATAGCCCTACCAATAATTCAGGCATTATCTATAAAATTGGTTGTAAACAATGTGATTCCTTTTACATTGGTCAGAAGTGAAAGGATTTGCACACGCGTGTAAAACAGCATCAATATTCCGTTAGAACGGGACAGTCGTTCAGTGCCCTTTTTGTCCATTTGTCAGAGTTATCTCATTGTATTGATTGGAATAATGCTTCAGTTTTGTTTCACTCTAGCAACATTGTTAATATAAATATTTTTGAGTCTGCTATTATCCAACTTACAAATAACTTTAACATGAGCAAAGGTCTTTTTCAACTCGATCCCGTTGTTTTGAATTCGTTCAGAATGGATTTAGACAAGAAGGGCAGAGTGCTAAAACTAACTTTGATAATTTTCCCTTCTAAATTTGTATGCTCCTCTTACAATTTTTATTTTTCAATTTATTTTTTATTTTTTTATGACCTATATATCATTCAGGCATTATCTATAAAATTGGTTGTAAACAATCCATTTGATCTTGTGTTGAATTCGGGCAAAGTGCTAAAATTGGCAGTTTTCCTTACAAATTTGTATGCTCCCACAATTTTATTTCTATATTTATTACACACACACACACACATATATATATATATATATATATATATATATATATATATAATATATATATATATATCAGTCTTTCCTTGTGTCATTCGTGATCAGTCTTTCCTTGTGAACAGACGTGTTTTATCGAGTGTCCTGTTATCAATTGAATAAGTGGTTTTCGTTGAAGTGTTTTAAAAAAAATAGTGTTCGGTGCATTCATAACTAAATTACTTCGTGCTACTAATCATTCATTAACGAATATATTTCATTTATTGATGTTATTCAATGCTATATTATTTGATCAAACCAAGGCTACTGCACGTGGCTTGCCGTGTTGTTTTTCAAATCTATCAAAAAACGTGCTGACATAAGGTTCATTTTTCCTTCCTTCGAGAGGTCAGGTAGAGTGTGGTCCCGCATCGTGTGAAGAAAAGGGAAAAAAGTCGGGTCAAATCGCGGACAGATAAGTGTTATAAATACTCTTCTTTTACAGATCTTTTGTCGGTAGCTTAATTCTATATGCATTTAGTATAAATTTGTGTTACAAGAACTGTTTCTGCGTTTCAAAACGCGGTAGACCTACATTGTAATTTATTAATTTCCAAACGCTCGTTTTTTTTTTTGTTTTTTTTTGTTTAACTAATTAAAAGCATGGCACCCCCGTCAAGTACTTGCAGTCGCTGTGAAGGGAAATTTTCCGTTTACGCGTTTACAATGGCTAATAATAATGAACAGTTAGTTTGCAGGTGGTGCTCAAACTTAGAAATGCTGAGGAACGAGTTAGAACGTGAGAAGGAGGCCAGAGTAAGCCTTGAAGAAAGGGTGATGCTCCTGACGGCAAAATTAGAATCCCTTGAGACTCCAGTTGCGACACCTCCTGCCTCAGTTTCTATTAATAATATAAATAGTATTAATAGCCCTCTCTCTTCTCCTAGTTCCCAACCCTTCGTTCGAGTGCGTAATGGAGCCCCATTGAGAAAACCTAAGACATGTCTACCAGTAATAACAAACAATAAGTTTTCTGTTTTAGGTTTTGAAGATGATGATGAACCGGAAATACGACTCGTTGGCGATTCCATTGTTCGAGGACAGCTCGAGGAATTCTGTGGGAGAAACCCTCGTCGTAGGCGCCGTTACTGCTACCCTGGTGCAAGGGTGGAGGATATAACTAATAGTGTTGGCCAATTTACAGATGGTACCTCCGAGGACACAACGTATGTTATTCATGTCGGTACTAATAACGTTTTAAATTCTAGATCGGAAGAACTGCTGGCTAGGTACAGGGACTTACTAGAACGATTAAAGGAAAAAACTAATAAGATTGTTTTAACAGGTATACTTCCTCGAATTATCCATCGTAACGATTTCTACAGCAAGGCGACCTATATTAACAATAACCTAAAGTCTCTTTGCCAACAGGAAGGAGTGCATTTTGAGAATTTTTGGGACAGTTTCTGCGGCAGGAGGGACTTGTTCCTCGGAGATGGACTTCATCTTAATGACGTAGGAGCTGCGCGTTTAGGAAGACTATTTCATAATACTGTCTCTTCTTTTCAGTTAGCCGTAACTCGAACGGTCCCAGCGTAAATTCCATAAATTTCCACTGCGCTCGCGAAGTTGTCGCAATTACAAACAATTTGAAGGTTCTATCCTTAAATGCTCGTAGCCTACGAAATAAAATAAACGAATTTTTTTCTTTAATTGCTTGTAAAGACTATGATATAATTGCGATAAATGAATCGTGGCTTAGCACTGAAACTCGTGACTTTGTAGGGGAGTATTAAATTAAAGGTTATAGACTTTTTGTTAAAAACAGAATAGGTAGGCGAGGAGGCGGTGTTATGTTGTATATCAAAGATAATATAGCGAACGTTATAGAAGTAAAGCACACAATTCCAGAACCGATAGATTCGACTATAGCAGAACTTAAATTGAACGATTTTAAACTTCTTGTTGCGGTTATATATAGGCCCCCTAATCAGACAGCTGATACGGACGAAGCGTTATATCGTGAACTAAAGCGAATAATCGGTAGTGAGCAGGCTTTAGTTATGGGTGACTTTAATTGCGCTAACGTAAATTACGATACAATGCAGGGAGACGCGGAAGGTAATCGTTTAGTTAATTTTCTCGAGGATAGCTTTCTTATTCAAAAGGTTGGGGAACCTACGAGGTTGGCCAGTATTTTAGATTTAGTAATAACTACGGATGATAGGCTAATTACTGATCTTCAAATAATAGAACCGTTGGGCAATAGCGATCACAATATGGTAGAGTTTGTCCTCTCAGTAAGTCACTCGAAACCAGCTAACTCGACGAAAATTCCTAACTTCCAACACGCAGACTTTAGTAAATTTGGAAATAAATTGTCACATGTCAATTGGGAAAACGTGATGGGGAACTCCAACGCAAAACTAATGTGGGAATCGTTCGAAACAGTATTTAGGACTATAAATGAGGAATGTGTATCGTACAAAATTAAGCGTGCGAAAGTAAACAACAAGCCCTTGTGGTTTACTTCTAGAGTAGGAGACATTATAAAGAGTAGAGATAGGGCTTCTAGGCTACATAAGTGCGATAAAGACAATTTGTGGTTACGAAACAACTACATATCTCTAAGGCGTGAAGCGAAAAGTGTAATAAAAAAGTCCAAGCGCGAATTTGAAATCTCCATTGCTCGTGACGGTAAAGAAAACCCCAAGCAATTCTTTCAATACGTCAATAATAGAAATCCAGTAAAAAGTGTCTTGGGGCCTTTGAAAAATCTAAACGGAGATCTAGTTTCTGAAAACAAGGAAATGGCTACCTTGCTAAACGAATTTTTTACGTCAGTTTTTACTATAGAAGATGTAACAAATATCCCTACGGTCACGGACATAATACCGTTTGATAATGGTAATATTTTGGATAGTATAGTGGTTAGTGAAGGGGAGGTAACGCGTTATATTGATAAAATGAAAACGCGTAAATCACCGGGGCCGGATTCAATATATCCCATACAACTAAAAGAATTAAAAGATAGCATTGTTGTGCCGCTAACAAAGATTTTTAATGCGTCTATTTCTGAGGGGTGCGTACCACATAATTTCAAGTTAGCAAACGTAACACCTATCTTTAAGAAAGGCGATAAAGGTGCGGCGGGAAATTATAGACCAATCAGTTTAACGTCTGTTGTAGGTAAGCTACTGGAATCAATAACACTGGGCAACAAAAAAAAAAATTTTCGTGTCCCAAGAATGAAAATACCTTATTCTTATAGTATTTTCTGTGCTGAATCCAAATAAGTTTGTAAAATTTCTCTATCAGGTCTGGTTTTTGTGTGACATGCAATTTAATTTTTAAAAAACCCATATAGTTACATACTTATTAAAATATGATCGAAAAGACACCTGTAGTTTAAAAAGTAGCTTGTTTTGATTTTCTGCTGTGCTTTGCCTCAGGCATGTCTCTCTTAAGAGTTCAGCAATAGTCAGCCAGCATACTGGGGCTCCATTTGCCTTGGTAACGTTTTCCATGGCAGAAATATCCTGATGAAAACGCTCACCATGTTCGTCGCTTACCGCACCAAGGTTTTACGGAAAAAGTCCAAGTGAGAGTCCAAGAAATGACCTTTAATGACATTTGCACCCCATTGCTTGGTAAGACTTAAGAAGATCTCCTACTATTTCAGGATAGTTTTCGGCCTTGTGATTTCCCAAAAAATTTGTGCGGACACTTTGAAACTCTGCCACGCAGCTTTCTCAACTTCATTCAACTCTCCTTCAAATCTCTCATCTCTTCATCTCTTAACAATTCTCTGATCTGAGGGCCTACAAAAATGCCTTCTTTAATCTTGGCATCACTGATCCGGGGAAACTTATTTCTCAAGTATGTGAATCCTGTTTGCGCTTTATCCATCGCTTTAACAAAGTTTTTCATAAGTCCAAGCTTGATATGCAAAGGAGGAAGGTACACTTTCTCAGGGTCAACAAGTGAACTATTCACAACATTTTTCTTGCCTGGAACAAGTGAGGTGCGTTTTGGCCAATCCTTCTTAACGTAGTGGTTTTGCTTGTCCCGACTGTCCCACTCACATAAAAAACAACAGTACTTGGTGTAACCTAGCTGCAACCCTAGCAAAAGTGCAATGACCTTCAGTTTTAAATTGATAATTATTTAGTTTCGTAAAAATTGGTCGTTGCCAATTTACCGGCAGTTTTTACATAAATTTCTTATGTTCTTGTGGTTCGGAACCTACATAAAATTGTAGGTCCCCTGCCACCACGGAGGACATACACAATACACGATTACGAACACAGTTAGGTAGACCAGCCATGAGTGGAACCTAGGGTCTTTGTTGGTCTGAAACATTATAACATTATATATATATACACGGTGAACCAAAAGTAGGTGGACAGTAGGTTGAATACGGTTTGTGTTATATTATATTATAACTATGGTGTTCATTATAACTATGGTGTTTGTGTATATTATATTAAATATTATAACTAAATTTATTTAAATTTTATTTGTATTATAGTATACAAAAAATTAAATATGTTTTCTCAAATAACGTTATCATTTACTGTCCACCTACATTTGGTTCACCCTATATATATATATACTGTATATATATATATATATATATATTTTTTTTTTTTTTTTTTTTTTTGTAACCTATATATAGTCTTGAACTCTTTATTTAGTTCAGTGTTCCTGAGGATGTCATTAGACGAAAGCGCTTGAGCACCACTCTGTGTTTCCTTTCCTTCGTGGTTTTATTCATCATAAATATTTTTTCACGTGTTACTTTCATGAAATAATTTTCATATATATATATATAAATATATATAGATATATATACTGTGTGTGTGTGTGTATATATATATATATATACTGTATATGTTAAACACAGACCGTGCATGGAACAAGGAACTCTTCTGGGAAAATTAAATCCACTATAGTCCGAATATATATATATATATATATATATATATATATATATTATTATATTATATATATATATATATATTACGAACAAAGATAACAATTATCTCACCAAATCTGTTGTTCATAGTAAATGCCATATGTTGCTTCCAAGGTTGATAGTCGAATGTCAAATAATTTAATCGTTTCAAAGGATTTTCCATGACTGACTTCCAAATGAGGTAGATGCCATAGACATAAGGAACGTTCCAAATTCCTCTGTAAACAATATAATAAAAACAGTACATAAATAAATGAAAATTAAGAACAAAATAAATCTTTCATTGAAATCAAACCATTTAAAATTTTGTTTACTCCAAACAAGATTTCATTCACTGAAAAAAGAAAATATATCCGGAAGGGTTTAAATGAAGGATTTCCTCTTCAGGTTCTTTGAGTGTCGGAATATATTCGCGCGTTGTCCACGTTTATCTCTGTCGAAAATATAAAATTAATTTCGTAATAATCATTCGATGAGAAGTACTATACTATTATTATACTATAGTTACGTACTATCCGGTGACCGAAGACGCCAGGATTGAACGTGTCTGTGAGAAGTGCTTTATTTTCCAAGTTATACCATCATTGTATCATTGTCTATGTATAAACATTTTGTTTGACAAATTTTGTTTACTTTCTCTACAAATTATTTTTTAAATCCGATTAATAAAAATGTTATATTCAATGATTATCCACCAACAGTAGTGTAACATGGTATTTTTTTTAAATTCAAACAAAATTTGTTGCCACCAAACCACAAAGTGATGGTAGTCTTATATTTGAGGCCGTCTTATATTCGGGCCAATACGGTAATTACTGTCATTACCTCGAGTACGGGAGGATTACCACATAATATATATATATATATATATATATATATATATATATATATATATATATATTATATTTGTGTGTGTGTGTGTGTGTGTGTAAAGCGCCTCGGTGGTGTAGTGGTTAGCGTCGCTGACTACGAATCCATCTTTATTTGTCCCGAGTTTTCTCGTGAGATTTATGCCTTTTAGTCTCGAATATACACGCTCTGTTCCTTTTTTTTATGTAACAATTCTGGAGTATCCCGTTTCAACATCCAGCAGTAATTAGCCATCATGCTGATGATCCCACCTTCCCTGATATCTCTTCTCCATTTCTTTGATGTCTTGGCGGCGAAACCAAGCATTTATAGGCAGCAGTTTTAAATCAAAATTTAATGAAAATTACTTACATATGTAATATGAAATATGAAATTTTGTGAAAAATGTGTAAGTGATGGCGAAAAATGGATATTATTTTCGGAATCAGCGTGCAAAAATTACTATATAAGTTATAAAATATTTCGGACAACAAAATCATTGCAGGCCTGTGTAATAGATCAAGTACGTAAGCGCGCGAAACTAGTAAGGGCCTCTAGTTATTATTATATTACTATTATTATTAGTAGTAGTAGTAATAGTACTAGTAGTAGTAGTATAGTAATAGTAGTAGTAGTAGTAGTAGTAGTTGTTGTCGTTGTTGTTGTCGTTGTTGTTTTTTGCTGTCATCGTTGTACTGAGGTTAATTTCATTATTTTAATTATAATGTGACATAATTTGATCATATATAGAATGACCGACTATAGCGACAATTCTCACGAGCATAAAGGTATATTTCCGCCGAAAATATGTTATGTGAAAAGAGATAATTCAAACAACCTAAGCATTTCTCAACCCCGATTGGACCTCAAGTTCTACGTCGGAAGTGACCACGTTCCAGAAAACAAGCGACAACAGGAAAGCATCCATATAAGCGGAAATGATAGGTACCAAGTACATGGCCCTGCGGCCATTTTGTTTTCTGATTTTTTTTTTTGAACCGCCACAGAGAATGCCCTCGTTCCGACTGACCAAAGCTATAACTCAATGTGGTTTCATTAAAAAGGTAGAGCAGGAGTAATCTCTCAGTCCTTCTTCAAGCAAAATCTCTCTATTTCAACTTTCGCTCAAACGGCCGAAACTTTGCTTCAGTAATTTCTGTACTTTTTTGTATAGTTATTCGCTGAATTTTACGGTTAATTAAAGTTCATTATTGCGACATTACCATTTAATTACAGTAGTATTTAATTACAAACAAAAATGTTCATCAAAGAATAAGATGGCAGCGTTCAACAACACTCAAAATTTCGTCGAAATATCTTCAAAGGTTCAAAAGTTTAAAAGTTACGTCACTTTCAAATTTGTACAGCTTTTAACGCTGCGTTTTCTGGCGTTTTTTACTCTTATCGCTTAGCCACTTCTTCCTAGGAGGTTCCTCGTATAATGTCAGACAATACACAACATCAACTGGTACAGTTACATTCTCTTCATTCTTTTTTATTGTCACTTGATGTTGTGTATTGTTTGACATTATATTAACATTAATTGCCGCAGTTCAATCGTGTGGGCTACGACGTGGACGGTGGCCAGTGTCGTAACACCGCTTCCCATCGATCAGCGAAGTTAAGTGACATTACCAAGTCTAGAGAGTAGAGTTGGATGAGAGACCGTCCTCCGCATCAAGATTATGTTGCGATCCGTGGTTCGGATTCCAGGTAAAACTGTAGGTCATATGACCTCAGTCATATGACCCTTAGAGTTTAGATGTTGCGAACGAAGCTAAACAACTCTATCAACCAACCTGATACCATGAAGCAACCTTAATAAATTGATAAATATACACACACACACACACATATATATATATTATATATATATATATATATATATTATATATTATATATATATATATATATATATATATATATATACACCTTGGTTAACTTTGGGTTTGCTTCAGCCCGATTTGTTCATTCTGACGAAGGTCAAGCTTGTTACGCCACCTTAGATCTGCAGTTTAACGTGGAATCTGAACCACGCCCTACCAGGAACCCAGCGTCTTAACCACTAGGCTACCCAGAGTACCCATTTACCTACCAACCAATTTTCATTGTGTGATAGGATGAACAGCTAGGTTCTGCTGCGCACCACCTGCCGTCACCGAGTCTCGATCCCGGGCCGATGGATTCGTAGTCAGCGACGCTAACCACTACACAATCGAAACGCATCGTATATATGTGTGTGTGTATGTGTGTGTGTGTGTGTGTGTGTGTGTTGTGTAGAGACGGACAGACAGGCAGACAGAATTATATAACTTGACGGGGATAAAGGAAACTGGAATTAACTCGAATGCAATAAAGTCGACCCCAAAATCTGGGACTGAAATTTGGGTCCAAATGGAAGTCATATTAAGTCGAATAATATTGGAATTAGACTGAATTACGATTTAGTACCCAGTTAGGCTACTTTCTAGCAGTTAGGCGTACACTTTAAAAACTGTCCCATCCACTGTGTATGTACCTTTAATCCGAACGGAAAAAAGTACTAAACGTATTCTGGGTATAAATTATGTAAAGAGTACATTCGGTAGACCGAAAGTACACTGAGAGTACACTAAGAGGTTTTCTTTAATCCGTAAAAGTGTACTCTTTGTATTTTTCACTTAGTTCCAAAGAGCATCACCGCTTATCAAGAAGAAAACAGTTTCACTTAATCTCTATCTACAGGGTGTGTATAAAGTAACGCGAGTGAAGAGACAGCAAATTCGATTTGAACTGGTTTAAACTAGTTTCAACTTGTTTTTTAACTCATAAAAACCTTTTCAACACCTCTTATAAACCTTACTATCGACTATACAGTTGTTATAAAGTACGTGTAGTAAATATTACTCGTCCATGTTGAATCGCGTTAATATAATTCAAATCGGGTTTGTCTCTTCATTTCTGTTAATTTATACACACCCGGTACTATCGACCTACAAAATATGAGGCCCTTCTAGGAAGAAGTGGCTGAGCGATAAAAATAAAAAGCACCAGAAAACTTTTGAAGATATTTCGTTGAAATATCTTCAAACCTTCAAAAGTTTTTTGCACTTTCAAATTTGGTACAACTTTTAACTGCGTTTTCTGGCGTTTTTTACTTTTGTCGCTTAGCCACTTCTTTCTAGGACGACGTCGGGAACGTTTTCAACAGCATGAGCCGCATCAAAATGATAATACACTTAAAAGAGCCACAAGCCCTCAATCTTAAGAAAAAGTATAAAGAAAATATTTCTTTTTTTATTATGACTGCTGCGCGACATCATAATAAAATATAGAAATCGAAGCTTTGGGTTGGGTCACCCAAGTAGTATAGCCGCAAAAGGGGAGAGTGCAAGAATGTTGCAGGTTATTATGTAATGTTGCAAAGGGGGGTGGGGGTTGTGGCAAAGGGGGGGTTGCAAAAAAATTAAAAAAAAAAAAGAAGAAAGAAAAAAAGATTACTGGCCTTTGTTGCCAACCTAGGTTGCAAGGGGCATGCAACTTGGGGACCTCCCCCAAGCTATTCCCCCCAAAGGGCCAGAGAGAAAGGAGGAGAGAAAGGAGGAGAGGTGTTCACCTGGCAGGAGCCAAGTGCATATTAAGACTTCAGCCGAGTAGGCGTTGTTTTATAGGCTCCTAATCAGCCAGAATCAGCCAGTTGGCTGAATCAGCCAGTTGACTGAGCCAAGGGGGGAGGGGTACACCTGAAGGAGAGAGAGACACCTGAAGAAGAGATAGACGCCTGAAGGAGAGAGAGACACCTGTAGGAGAGAGAGGAGTTCTCCCCCAAGTTATTTTCGTTTTCCTAACCTAAGAGGCCACTAAGGGGTTTTACCAAAGGGCCTGAAAGAGAAGGACCAGAGGTCCTTGCTCGGCTGGGAGCCGAGCTTGAATGAGTCTTTCATCAACTTCTCGGTCTTTTATAAGCCTCTATTCTGGCTGAGTTGCCAGATAGCGCAATGTGTTCCAGATAGCGCCATGTATCCCAGAAATATTAATCATCCATTGTGTAACACAATATGACGGTAGTTATTCCAATTAAATTCTGTTTATTAAATAAATACACACTCAATCTTTATTAATGGCATACCTTTCCAGTTTTTTTTGCAATGATCGGATTGCTCTTGCTAGATATATATTATTATGCTATATATATATATTCTTTTAAACATTTATGTTAGGTAAATATATATATATATATATATATATATATATATATATTATTTATTTTTCATATTATAACATTTAATTTTAGTTTAACGTTTAGAAGCAAATTTAACATTAACTTGAACTTCATTGAACTTGAAGCTAACTTTTCGAAACAAATAACATAGTTAACCACACATAATTCGAAAACGTCATAATAGAAAATAATTAATTTTATGGTTAACTAGTTTATTTCGTTTACTATAATTATATATATACAGTCTTTTAAACAGCTTATGATATATATATATATATAATATATATATATATATATATATATATTATCTGAACTCTTTCAGCTAAAGAAGCCTTATGTATAGAATTGGTTGTGTAATAGCTGATATTAAACTCTTTCAACATGTTCTGAAAAGCACGGCGTATAAATTCCTTCCCCATATCCGTACAAAATAGCTATATATATATATATATATATAGTGTTTCACTATAGATGTATAGATGTATATAGGGTTTTACAATAGATGTATATAGTGTTTAACGATTAGAATCAAATATACATTAACTTGAACTTCATTAAACTTAGTTAAACTTTTCGAATGTTCTGAAAAGCACGGCTTATAATTTCCTTCCCCATATCCGTACAAAAATAGCACTTCTAGACATTATTGTATAGAAATAAGGTAACACAAGTACTACAAGAAATAAATAAAGAAGTACCCACAAACAAATCTGTAGTGAAACAAAAAAAAAAGCAAAACAGGCCGCCTGACCTGAACATTTTAATGAGAAAGAATTGTACTTTAATATTATGTTTATTAAATTCTCCTAAAATAATTATATAAACCGAGTAATGGTCTGACGTTGGGTGAATCCAATTAAATTCTGTTTATCAAATAAATAATTTTACACACTCAATTTTCATTATAACATTCGAATATCAGTGGGGAAAAACGAACGGAAATGAAAATTTATGAAACAATTCAAACAGACGATCGTCATTCCCAAACCCGTATATATATATATATATATATATATATATTATATATATATATATATAATATATATATATATATATTATATACAGTGGAACCTCGCTTAACGAGCATAATTCGTTCCCGAATTGTGCTCGTTATGCAAAATGCTCGTTAAGCAAGGCAATTTTTTCCATAGGAATCAATGTAAAATATGATAATGCGTTCCATGCTTAAAAAATACTTAAAATAATATTATAATGATATTTAAAGGCGTTTTTTAAATTATTATGCATGAAATGAAAAGATTATTAATAAAAATTAACCCAAAAGAGAATGTAAGTAATTAGTAAACGGTGAAATTTATAAATACTTACGAAGAGAGAAGGTGCTCCTGACGCACGCAAAGGAAATGAAGAGACAGGGGAGGAAGAGAGGGTTATTGAGGGGAAGGAGGAGAATCGTCTTCGTTCATGCAATAACATTCTCGACGAGCTCACAGTCACTAGCTTTAAATTTTTAGAGGCACTTTCACTTTCTTTTGGATCCTTTTTCACGAGGAAACTGTCTAGAGACATTTGTTTTTGTCTACGCTTTAAATTTTGACGAAATATTTTGCTCGTTAAGCAAAGTGTCGCTCGTTATGCAAGGTAATTTTCCCCCATTCTTTTGGCTCGTTATACGAATTCTCGTTATACGAGGCACTCGTTAAGCGAGGTTCCACTGTATATATAATATCTAAGTTGTATCGAGATGAAAATTTATGAAACACACATTTCCGAGAATCTGTTCAAATCGGTTCACCTATTGCCAGAGGCGATTTTTTTTCTGACCATAAATGACCTTTCTCACAGACAGCTTGAACAAAACCTCTCTCGACTCCATTTCTTAGATATGCCCACAATTATTTATATATATATATATATATATATATATATAGAGAGAGAGAGAGAGAGAGAGAGTTTTTGTTCAAATAACGGGATATGCTTGTATCTTTTGCCATTGTGTTCGAACACAATTGTTCGAGCACAATTGTTCGAAAACCATAGTTCGAAAAACAGTTGCTCGAAGCAGCAATTATTCGACGTTATAATTGTTCGAATGACAACAGTAGTATATTTCTTAGATATGCCCACAATTATATATATATATATATATATATATATATATATATATATATAGAGAGAGAGAGAGAGAGAGAGAGAGAGGAGAGAGAGTTTTGTTCAAATAACGGGATATGCTTGTATCTTTTGCCATTGTGTTCGAACACAATTGTTCGAGCACAATTGTTCGAAAACCATAGTTCGAAAAACAGTTGTTCGAAGCAGCAATTATTCGACGTTATATTGAATGGAAAGGTTTTCACCCCACCTTAGACCCACAGTTTAACATTAGAAAATTCTGAAACCTGACTCAGTGCCAAAAGTTTATAAGAAACACCAAATAATTTTCGTTGCCCCTAGCGCAATTGAATTGGAAAGGTTTTCACCCCACCTTAGACCCACAGTTTAACATTAGAAAATTCTGAAACCTGACTCAGTGCCAAAAGTTTTATAAGAAACACCAAATAATTTTCGTTGTCCCCTAGCGCAATTGAATTGGAAAGGTTTTCACCCCACCTTAGACCCACAGTTTAACATTAGAAAATTCTGAAACCTGACTCAGTGCCAAAAGTTTTATAAGAAACACCAAATAATTTTCGTCGTCCCTAGCGCAATTTGAATTGGAAAGGTTTTCACCCCACCTTAGACCCACAGTTTAACGTTGAAACCGAATGTTCTTTTAAAATATAATTAGGATATATTTCTTTATATCCTCTCGATTACATTAGTGACTAATGATGCGGGAAACTCTGAGTAAATATTTTCTCGAAAACTATGGGTGATAGAAAATTCTGAAACACTATTTGGAATCAGTTTCAAACGTTCTATACGAATCACCATAATATTTTCAAGGAGAATACGAGCATTAAATCTATTGGTGAAAATATATATGTTACTCGTCCGGTCCCGTTATAGCGGATTGGTACCGTCATAGCTCCACCCAGCTACATCGGCAGCCAATCACTATGAAACATCTGGTCTTTTGGGCGGAGCTTGGCGATTGTGCATATAAAAGGGGATATTTTTCAGTTTGGAGTAACAGTAGCTATTTTCGCGTCAGTGAATAATCATTCCCTCCAACATGGACCTGTACGTCTCCCCAGACTTGTATGAAGAGAGTGATACTGCAGCTTAAAGACAATTAGCCTTTTTAATGCGGTTGACCGTGATGAATTATTTACAACGCAAACCGTAGAAGACATGTGCAGTGACGCTCCTTACAATCCGACGCAAGGGACTACCATAGAAATGTAAGTGTCTATAATTAGAATTTATATATATATATATATATGGATGGGGTGTAGTATCTCGTCAAATAGATACTCGCCAAAAATGTCAATCAATGTTATTTTGTTACCCCATTATGCTAAAATCGAAATTTTATGGCATTCAATGTTATTCCTCGAACCAAAGATATCACATAATGGGGATCTGTCTGTATACTCTGTATATGTTTTAAAAGCATATTCCTTTAAGGTCCGATGAGGATTTGACACGTGTTTATACAATCTTTTGAAGAATCTCGGAATACAGGGGATATACTGAACAGTCAACAATGTCACACACACATCCTCCACCATGGACCTGTACGTCTCCCCGGAATTGTATGAAGAACGTGATACTGCAGCATTAACGCAATTAGTCTTTTCAATGCGATTGACCGTGGCGAATTATTTTCAACGCAAACCGTAGAAGATATTTGCAGTGACGCTCCTTACAATCCGACGCAAGGGACTACCATAGAAATGTAAGTGTCTATAATTAGAATTTATATATATTATGGAGAGTTGTAGTATCTCGTCAAATAGATACTCGCCAAAAATGTCAATCAATGTTATTTGGTTATCCCATTATGCTAAAAATCGAAATTTTTATGGCATTCAATGTTATTCCTCGAACCAAAGATATCTTCACATAATGGGATCTGTCTGTATACTCTGTATATGTTTTAAAAGCATTATTCCTTAAGGTCCGATGAGGATTTGACACGTGTTATACAATCTTTTGAAGAATCTCGGAATAGGGAGGATATACTGATCAGTCAACAATGTCACACCGAAATAATGTAAGTGTTTTTCGATCTTTTTGGATAAGAAGACACAATATATTTTCATAAATTTATTAAATGAAAGAAATCAGTACAATAAACAAACTACAGAATATATCGTTACAAATATACGAACAAAAACATATAATATACAACGAGTACGTACAATTGGAAAACGGTTTTTATCTGTCTGCATACCATTCATCGTTTCGGCGAGTGTGACACGGGTCAAATAATTTAAAAAATTTATAAATTCTTTATCATTTGACATATGCATGAGAAATGAGACGCAGTACATTCCGCAAACATTAGTAAAATATCCTTGCATGCGAAATGGGGTCCACACAAAACTTCGGGAATATGAACTGAGCGAGAAATTTACAATAATAGGGTCACTCCAGGTTGAGTACCGAGTGAATCAAAATAGTACAGGCGCGTCTATTTTTAAAATAGACAGCGATCCAGTGAATCCTTCATTACCGATGATGTCTGTGTTCACAATAAGACTACCGCATTCTCGCGTACTTGGCAACTCAATGTTTCATTCTTCGCAAACACGCGATAAATTTGGAACATGTGACTCGCTCCATTACTTTCTGAAGTGTATAGCATCCATTTTAAAAGTCAGTGATAACGCTTCTAAATATCTACTTCTATTAGGGCTTGCGATTCGAGATATACTAGTAGACTAATAGGAGCGGCTATAGGCTTGGCGAATTCCAGCCGCACTGAGATGTTTCCGCTCTGCTGTGGGGTTAAATGGTATTTACGCTAGCAGATAAGTCAGGTGTAATGTCAAACGGATAAAGGTTAAATTGATCAATGAATTCTTCCTGCGTTACCCCATTACCAAGCTCATCACAATCACCTGCAATATGGGTCAGATTACTATAGGCTCTGGCCACAAAGCGGCAACACAGCGTTGATGAATAGTCCGTACCCATTGTTCCACCCAAAGCAGTGCCATTAACGTCTAGAGTTATATTTTAAGTCCGAAATTCTCGAATTTAAAGGCACTTTTTATATTTTCCATTCACCGAAGCGGGTCCTGCATGCCGATTAATATCATTTTAGGAAGATTTCGCAGGGCAATGTTTTCTATCTGCTTCGATGCCAACCCTGCGGGAACCGTATATAGTTTGATCTGCACTCTGCTAATAGGATATTTCACTGTAGCGTTGAGTAAATTTTTCTCAATTTCTAGTTGTTTTGGTGAACTTAATTTCACTCGCCGTACGGGAGGTATGTGTCCATAATGTGAACCACAACGGGCTTTGCCCCTCTTCTTGATCGCATCCAGATTTAAGCAGATCTCAGGACTCGTGCGGGTGAGCTTTATTTTCATATCCACCCCGTTCACAAGCAACTTCTCCTGGAAAGTGAAATCTGTGTGCAAACCGTCCAAAACACTCGTATATTTTCTTTTTAGAATTTTTAAATTTGTCCTTTATACTATTTTCATCTTTAGTTTGATAATATCCCTCCGCACTTAAAAAGGTAGCCTTCGCTTCTTTGGAAAAGTTGAGGACATTTTCCAAATAGGCTCGTAGATGATAGTACCCGTGCCTGCCGATATGTTGGTTGATTTAAATATACGTCACACTGATTGAATATGGCGTGCAGAAAGTTTGTTTCAGGGTATACAGCATATTGTCATCGCAGACCGTTCCATCAGAATGGGCATACGTAGCTTAGCGTACATGTGCACACAGCTTGGATTAAAAAAGTAAGGACCTGAGCTGGGTATCACGAATTCTATAGGTGCACTCGGGGAAAATATGTGTTTAAAGGGTAATTGTAATAAAGTCACTGTGATCAATAGAAACTTGGGTTGGCGGGAGCTCAAAAAGGACAGCTCTGATTTACAGCATTGTGAACTACATGGGTGGATGAAGCGTGCCATGGCGAAATAGTGACTCCTCTCTCGACAAGGGTAAACAAACTATGGATTCATGAGATCAATGTCCTTAGCTTATATCAGTCAAAAAAGTGGTCAACCATAGTTCATTCGCTTACAGCATTTCTTTTTTGATAGCCTTTTACGTTTAATACCACGTGACCCCTTCTTCTTCCGGGGAGCCCTCTTCTTCTTCCCGCCACCACGCATTTTTCTCTTTGCATCTTTGATGATTTCGTTCCGTGTACGCTTTAAATGTTTTTTTTAGAGCTTCTTTAGGTTTAGCCCGGCCAATATGTCTTCTGCAGTGTTAAGGCCTGATTGTAGCGCTTTCCTTCCAAGGTATCTGGCACCCCTCTTCAGCAAAGGAACAGCCGTACGTAGTATGGATGAAAAAATGGATCCAAGTCCACTACCGCGCTGGTATCTCACCCCTCGATAGACGGTGAAAGGCTTTCTATCCATTATAACTCAGTGCGTCGAAAGTGTAGCTTCACTGTTAAGCTCCCGTTACCGAATGGGAAGTTTTCGCCCTCAATCGTTCTTATATATATTGTGATATTGGTTATTAAATTAGTTGCGACATTCACATAATGGGTCTGTCATATGTAATACTCAAACTCCTTCCTCTATGGTTGGGGATGTGAGCAATGCGCAGCAGGCGTGCCTGGGTCCCCAACAAACTGGTGCTCCACTATATTACTGTAAATATAGCACATGTCTGGGGACCTTTCAGCCAATTCTCCATCTTCAATTGATACATTAATCTGGACAAGTTATACTGTGTCTCGTGAAATGTGTCTCTTTGGAAGGCTGCGCTATATCGGCCGTTGGTTAGAATTTTGAACTTTCTATGTTCTTTAAGACGTCTGCTAGTCTTTGATTTTAGGATTAGTGTATGTGCAGGGTTGTTTACGATTTCATATACTAAATCATTCGTAAGGTTTGAGTTCTTAAACTTACGTTTAAGCCTCTCACAACATCCTCGGCCGAACCATATTGACCCGGCCTAGTCTTACTTCTGGACTGTAATACCGTGCAATCTAGTCCGAGCGATGCGCATAGTTTCATCCATAGCTACCCCAGCTTTTTCACACTCGTCAATGTCTCTAAGAATCGTAAAAACGGTTTCTTTATGTTCAATATTAAAAGACGGTGTCCAGCTGAATTTCGCATATCCCCACCTCATACGAATCACGACCCAATTCAATGTGCCCATGGAGTTCTGTTACAAAGTTGGCTAGTGTTGTTAGGGTGTACAGACAGGGGCGAGGAGGACGGGAGTGTGACGTAGAAATGGTTAGGAGCCATGTTGCATACTATTTAAGCTTCATTATTGCATCAGCTTTTATATAGGTGTTGAAGCTTTCTGGGTACCCTAGCCATTTCACCAGGTACATTTTTCTCCTTCCTAAACCTTTGCTTCCTAAAATGTTCTCATTTTAAACACTTTTTTCTAAATTAAACGCAACTTTCTGCAATCCTCGCGGTAAAAGCCTCCTGAGATTTCTTCCCCATTCAAATCTTCAATGTAATACATCATTATCTCACCTTTAGGTCTCACAGCCCTAACTTTAAAATCTCGCGTGTCCATCCTTGCTCAAAACCCTTTGCGAATTTATTCCCCGAACGCGACAAGCCTTACATAATCATTGATTTTGAAGCGCGCAGAGTGTGGTGGTGGTGGTGGTGATCCATCTCTTCTCGGGAGCGTACCTCTTCTAAAACTTCGTTAGGTGTTGTCCCAATCGTGCGATGGTGTGAGCGGTTGTAGGATGATGCCAATGATTCCAGAATGTCTAGAAATCTGTATGTGTTTTTATGTGTAAAATAACGGTGCATGCGTTCCTTTATGGTGCGCTGAACTCTTTCAGCTAAAGAAAGCCTTATGTATAGAATTGGTGTGCAATAGCTATTAAACTCTGTCAACATGTTCTGAAAAGCCGGCCTAAATTCCTTCCCCATATCCGTACAAAAATAGCAGGAAACCCTGTTTTCTTTTAACATTAGCGTTTTGGTGGCTTTAGCAACTGTTTCAGGTGATTTATTTTTCAGAGGAACTAACCACAGATATCTAGAGAATACGTCTATTATGAATAGAATGTAGCGGTAACCATCGTTATACACAGATATCTTTGCATGTCTGTTAAATCTGCTTGCCAAATAGAATCAATCGAGGAAGCCGTTGTCTTGGCTGTTTTAAACCTTTTTCTCACAGGCTTATGAAGCGTATAAGCGTCCTGCTCCCTCAAAATCTTTCAACATCTTTTTTTCCTACTCGTAAACACTTCTGTACAGTCTATCTACGCCGCCGTAAGAGGATGGGGTAGAAATGTCATAATAGTGTTTAGTTAATACGTTAGCCATTTGCGTATTTTAGAGGCACGTGGGTAGGGTTGGTTTAACCTCTTCTTGCTCCTCTTCAAAGGTGTTACCGCCGGGGGTGACGGCCTTCAATTGTGTCACAGGCGTTGCATGTTCCAAGTCTTTTAACCTGTTCAGATTTCCTATCAACGTTTTAGGGACATTTATTTGTTGTAGTCTTGCTTTAATATGCTTCCATCCTGATGGTGATGATGGCCTATCCCACTTTCTCACCAGATCATGACAATGTCTACGATATTCGATCCCTGTACCTTTGATCCTTCCACAATGATCTCCCCTGTATCGGTCCATTGTATGGCGGGATCCTCATTCAATAGATTATAAAGACTTAAGCCTTTACTCCTCAATGTAAGTGGGAGGGTATTTTTTAATACATGTTCGAAATGTTGTATGGCTAATCTTTTTGGTTGGTCAGCTGTGTCGTCGGGCACAGATCCTATGTCGCCATCGTCCACCGTGCTGTGCCTAATAACCACAGGAATCTCTGTATGGCTCTTATAATTTTCGTACTCGTGAAGAAATTTCTGCAGAGCTTCTTGGTATAAGATTCTTTTCTCATCAGGTGTTTTTTCACTGTTTAATAGGCTAACAATTCGCTTTCCATTCTTTTAAGTCTGCTTTTACGGGGATCTAGATACGTGTCTGGATTCCTTTGCAGTGAAGCGTACACCTCGTGGGGAATCACTACCACTTCTCTCATTATATTAATCTAGTCAGTAAAGGACCCAAAAACTGAAAATAAGATGGGGAGAAATGACCCTCCTATTTGTACAATAATTCGTTTTTCTTCGCTACAGTTTGGCTTTTACGAGCGAGTGCACGTATTATGTTCTTGTAGCGGCGTAGGCGAGCCTTCTGATGGGTTTTCATTGATACATTGCAATTTATAACGTTAAGACAGATTTCACAGATGCATTTTAAAAAGTCGGCATCGAAATTTTTAATAAACATCTGCTGCATTGCCCGGGGCAGTCGATGATAGATTTTTATTAATTCACGGTATTTCTTTAGTCTCTTTGTCATTCTGGAATATACACCGTTTCAGGCTCGTTTGGAAATATATTCGTTCGCAGAAGCACTCTAAACGTGTTTCGCGGATGAAGGTCGCAAAGCAAATATCCGTAACGCGGGCTTGTAGCTTCTTTATAAACTTCCAAAAACTCCTTACGCTGATTCAGGAACATTTGATTGGCTAATACCCCAATTTGTGATACATCTCTACGTTGCGCGAATAAGACTAGATATTGCGTATTTAACGACACATCGCGCATGTATCTATTTTTGAAAAATAGATTCTGATTGATGAAGAACACGCTTATGTTAAGATGGTGGGAGAATACTGTAAATGTCTCGGCAAACGTTTTATCCATCTCCAACATGAGATCGTCAATTACAATGATTGTGTCATTTCCCTTTAACGAATTAACGTCATATACGCCTTTGTGGAACAAAAATCATCTTGGTACTCGTTGAACATGATTGATACGTCGAATAGCACCATATAACTTTATGCACAAATTTCGAGAACATCTCCCCCTTTTCTTTAATGATTTTAAGCATAAACACAGTTTTACCACATCCTGCAGGTCCAGATATAATACAGAGTCCATTTCTAACACGTCACACTCCTAAGTGGGTCATTTACAAAATATTACAAATTTTGAGTGCTGTTCCTTATATTTCTTCTCCCACAGAACCGTGAATGACGATGAGGTAGAGCAGCCCATCATTACGGATGACCTCGACGACAGTGTAGTTGTGATCTCCTCCCCTGAACCCTCACCAGCGATACCGGTAACACGTCCAAAGCGGAGGTATGAGATACCCACGTCAGGTATAAAGCGACCGAAATACGCGCCTGTTGCACCAGTAATAGATCCCCAACCCTCAACCTCTTACGCAACAACCCCCCCAGCAGCACCTAATATATCCCTTATTCATCCGCTGCCCCCCGTTCTGTTAAGTCTACAATAATAGAGCCCAACCATCAACCTCCTACGCAACAGGCCCCCCATCAGCAGCACCTTCCGCTAATATACCCCCTAATTCATCCGCCGCCCCCCGTTCTGTTGAGGAAGATATAACGCTCGAATTGGTGCGCTCCGCAGCCCCCACCCCAGCCTTGACTAGAAATCGGTATAGAGTCAGGGTCGACCCTAGAGTCATGTATAGCAATGGTATTGAGCGCGGACTACGCCGAGTTGTAGAGCGTATTATAGAGTTTGCTTTCAGAATCGCGACGAGCGTGAAGTCAGGACGAGTCTGTCCTTTGGATTCGGGTCAGATGACGGTGATGTAGACGATTATTGGGTGATAGTGCCATTTAGACGTTTGGCGGCTGAAGATGTAGAATATATATTAGGACGTATAATGCAAGCCGCCCAAAGTAGTATAGCCTTCAATATGGACAACTTCACGGTAAATATTGACCATGTATACCGTGTTGCGGGTCATAGTGCCATACCGTATACTCTTAACCTCAATTCTCAAGCTATTTATAGACGGCATATAAACGTCGATCGTGGTTGCGGCTTTATAGCAGTACTCTTAGCACGTATGTTTACTGTACAAAATACACGAACTCAAAAAATTTGGTTGCCTACAGTCGTGGAGCGTGCCCGTAAACTAGCTGTAGACTGTGAACTTGAATTTGACTGTAATGACGCGAGTTATGACAAAAGTCGAAAATATGGGAGACATCATGATTTGTGTAAGGGGTGCCTCGAGTTTGCGGATGATATAGTGAGACATTGTAAAGAATGTCACATGGTATGTGAGCAGTGTAAAAAGCACCAAATGTGAAAGCCGTGTAGTTGAAGCTGAGAAGAGAGACTGTGATGTGTGTAGACGCACATTTTTCAATAATAGCTGTTTTGATTTCCATAAATCAATTGGCACGTGCAGGAAAATGAGAATCTGTGAATGTGGTATGTTTCACACAATGGATAATTGGGGAAAATTTAAGCACAAGTGTGACGTAATTCACTGTCCTACATGCCAGGAGGAATATAAGGCGGATGGAGTAAAGCATGTATGTTATATGAAAGATGCTAAGCCTAAAAATAACCCTTGTATAACTGTATACTACGATATAGAAACATATACGAACGCTGAAACCAAAGAGGTAATTCCACATTACTTGTGAGCCAGACTATCTGTGATGAGTGTATGGATATCGAATGTGACGAGTGCCCCAAATGTGGTAAACGGACAAACGTTTTTAAAACGAATGTCAGCGATAGTCCTGTGAAACTATTTGTGTCTATATTGTCAAGTTAGCCGACAAGTTCAAAAAAATGACTGTATATTCTCGCCCATAACGGGGCAAAGTTTGACACGCAGTTCCTTTATAAGGAGTTGCTTGAACACGAATCCTCTGAGATATTTACAGGTGATCCATTGAAAAGAGGCAACAAATTAATACAGATGCAGATAAGAGGCAATGTACAATTTAAAGATACTTTATTATTCACACCTTGTAAATTAGCAAAGCTACCCAAGGTGATGGGGAGTAGCAGCTGAAGTTTCCAAAGGATACTTCCCTTACACTTTCCTCACCAGCGAGACTTTAAACTACGTAGGCCCACCACCCCCAAACATTATTTTGACTGTATGGATGAACGTGAAGACTTTGATCGATACTACGACAGTTTTAATGAAAGTAACCTTATAATATAGCTGATGAATGTGAGCGTTATTGCGTGAATGATGTGCGCGTGCTTAGAGTATGTTTCCAGGCCTTTAGAAGGATGTACATAGCCCGTTTCAAATGCGATCCACTGCAAGTCGCAACCACCATCGCATCATTATGTTTTACGGTGTTCAAGAATAACTTCATGCCGAAAGACACCTTAGCCATTATTCACCGAAACAATCCCCGCAGTTACGGGCACAAGGCTATTTACTGGCTCATACACCTACAGCAACAGACAGGTGTATACATAAAGCACGCCCGCAACACGGGTGAAGTACCCATTAAGATTAATGGACGTGTTTTTTGGGTTGATGGGTTAAGTGAAAACCGTGTCACTGGTGTGAAGACTGTGTACTCCTTTAACGGTTGCTGGTGACATGGATGCCCCCGTCCTGAGTGCGGAATCACCGGAGATATCCACGGTAGGTCTCCTGCCGACTGTCTTGCATCGACCCGCACCCGCGATCAACTTATAGGATCACAGTTCACTCACAAAGTCTTGTGGGAGCATGAATATGATGCACGGATGGAGACAGACGAGGTGTACGTGAGGAAATAAAAACGATCAAGCGTTCAATGGTGCTGGATCCTCTCAAATGTGGTGATAGCTTGTTTGGAGGACGTACAAATCCTTTCAGACTATACTTTCCACCTACGGAGGGCGTGAAGCTCCATTACTACGATTTCTGTTCTTTATACCCGTACGTGATGAAGAGCAATCCGTACCCCGTGGGCGCTCCTGAGAAACTGGTGGGACCTAGCCTACCCTCCATCAATGAATTTTCAAAAAATTTGAATGATCGTTACTTTGGGCTCTCTTTCGTAGACGTACTCCCCCCACGCAATTTATGGATGCCGATCTTACCTGTCGTTATCGACGACAAGCTCATGTTTCCCCTGTGCGTGAAGTGCGCGGAAGAGGATAACGGCGAATGTAACCATATACCCCACCAGCGTAAGATCAGAGGCGTATATACAAGTCCTGAGTTGGCCCTAGCCGTGCGCCATGGTTATAGAATACTGAAGATACATGAGGTGTGGAGGTTTCAGAAGCTACCCAACCTTTTCACACCATATATAAACACCTTTTTGAAGGATAAGGTTGAGGCATCAGGGTATCCGCGAGGAGTTGATACCGAAGATGAAAAGTCTGCCTATATTCAACGTTACCGCGACCGCGAAGGTATACAACTTGATCGTGTCCAAATTGTAAAGAATCCTGGCAAGCGCTTTAGTGCAAAGTTGTGTCTAAACAGTCTATGGGAAAATTTGCGCAGAATACGGCAGAGGGAGCATTCATTTGGCACAAAGTTATAGCGATGTCTGGGATTATGCCAATGCCCCCGATAAAGAGGTCATGGAGATCGTAAATGTAGGTAATACTTACGTAATAAAGTACAACAACACTGAATTTGCCACAGATACCTCAAGGGTTACAAACATACCTGTGGCCAGCTTCACAACAGCCTACGCCCGTATAAAACTTTGGGGTCTATTGCATTCTCTTGGGCGGAGAGTATTGTATACCGATACAGATAGCGTGATATTCACAGAGAGGGAGGGTGAATACATGCCCACTATTGGGGAGTTCCTCGGCGAGCTCACTGATGAGATCAAGGATGAGTATGGGGACAACGCATACGCCGACTCTTTTGCCTCAACAGGACCTAAGACTTAGGGGGTACGGGTCAGGGTGGGGGAGGAAATGAAATATATCGTGAAGGCAAAGGGTATTACGCTCAACCATGCGAATCGGGAGGTTGTTAACTTTGAGTCGTTGAAGGATCTAGTATGTTTGGACGATGATGAACAACCTCCCCAACTAATTGTAGGCACCCACAATTTTCGGGCGCAGAAGCTGGGGGGGCGTGAAGGAACTTAGGGGTACGATGGTGTGCCGTAACACCTATAGGAAACGTTACCAGTTACCTGGTACCTATGATACCGTACCCTTTGGATACCAATGATGCTTCTAACTCACACGTCTTGTATATAATCGTATCTATTTGATATATATATATATATATATATATATATATATATATATATATATATATAACTTGACTATCTCGTTTATTAAATCGTATTTGTAAATATATATAACTTGAATATCTCGTTTGTTAAATAAATCATGTTTCAAATAGCGTTTCACTTTCCCCTTGTGTGTGTGTGTGTGTGTGTGTGTGTGTGTGTGTGTGTGTGTGTGTAGGTGAAAGTTCTAAGCTCCGCCCACTGTAAGACCGTGAGTCATGCTACTATCTGGGAGTCTCTGCGTGGTCAGTCGACCGCAGTAAGCCCGAGAGATCAGACGTGTATTCAGATCAGACGTGTATTCAAATGGCTACCTTAATATTGCTTGTACAACGTTTACGAAATGGTATTCAGTAAAGTGCCAGGATGTGGTGGATACCGAAAAACTTCCTATTCCTCCCTCCTATGCCTCTTTTAAAAACACATTGGATTGTGCGAAGTTCCAAGATGTACAAATACTCTACGGATGTCCTGGTGAGACCGTTGAAGGCTTTCGTTGCACAGACGATGTGCTGAAGTATACTGCAGAGCTAAACTTTATAAAGTCTCACATACACCGTGAAGTAAAAGAAACAACGCGTGCAGAAGAGAAGCAGCAGGTATGGATAATGAGTCTTGCTGATGGGTGGTGTGACAAGCGGTATTACGTCATGCTACACCATGTCGATTACTCATACCCTACGACTGAAAATGTGAATCTCGTGATCATGGACAATCTTAAGTATTTTTATCACTATATTAACGTATATCATGATGAGGTTCGTAGTGAGGTTGTGGCTAGTGCCCTGCGTGAATTTTTAACAGAGTTTAGGAGACGAGTATCGTTTGATGGGCAGAAAGGAAAAATATGAACATATGTTCCTCTCAAATAGTGCGCCGGAGTGTGGAGATGTTTAGTAAAACATAAAATGTTCCTAGTTCTTACCCAAACTGTCTGGTGCGTAGGCTGGTAGTGATATTCTTGTACCGAAATATGTACAACAATTCGACTCGCGGTCATACGAACAAGCCCATTCACGTATCATCGAGTCAGCCGCTCGTCGAACCATTCCTGCCTACCTGCGTGCCTCACACGGCTCATAGTTATCTCAGAGCTTGAGCCGAGTGGACGTGTGCTCCTCGAATACGATGGAACTTCCTTTGAGCAGCATTCTCAACGCCTCGTACGATGTGTCCGTGACGAAATCGTGCCGCGTGTTCAGGCGTAATTCCGGTACCATTAGCTATGTACTGGAAACGGAATGTAGACCGACAAACAAACGGGTTTATTTAAGTATCGAGGAGATGAATAGAATCTTTGTGATAGTTGAGAAGTGGAGTGAAGATCGTTATAAAATACCTGCTAACGTAGGTACAAGAAGAGAGCAGATTAGTGACGCACCCTCATACGCCGTTGTATGTACGTTGTGTATAAATAACGATCGGCCGTGCATTGATATACGGCTGATGTGGAAGAATGCTTCTGATAATAACGCTCTTGTTCCTACGCGAAACCGTTTCATCCTCGACAGAATGTTTGAAATCGTCGGATTCCGTAAACTGAAACCTATATTAGACGCGCGTGTTACGGACATGCTTTATTTTGATACAGTACTTGAATACGCCTACACCGCTCTGCTCGATGGGTTTACCGAGTGTAGGGCTGGTGAGAATGGTCTAGAGCTGGACGTTTATTTAAAAAGTTTAGACTCTTTGAAATACCATGAACTTTGGTACAAAGCAATTGATCGGTACAAGGCTGAGCTCACCTACACCGTTCACCCTGAAGAACTATTTCTTTATATAACGCGCAGTTGTCGTAACGATTTAGAAGATTATTTCAATTGCCGCTATGTTGAGTGAGTTCACGATTGAAAAGCTCGAGTCGGTAGAAATAAACCCTCGATTGGAAAAGCGTGTTTATAAACTTGTGTTTAATAATGTAGCTAACGATGAACTCTTTGTGCGTGCTTTTGATTGTATTCTAGACGTATTTAAAGATGACTTACCAACCGGTTGTAAAGTGGGAACAAAAATAGCACTGAACGATATGAAAGCCCTTCATATCGAGTACAGGTTTCCCTATACTTTAAGCGGTGAAATATTATTAAGCCGCATATACTGCGTAATGCAGAGCAATAATGATGTAATTGTAAACTCGATTAAGACCGAGTTTAGTATTTGAAAAAAAAGTGAATTGTATTATATATATATTTTGCTTGACATTTCTCCTGTACTGATTATACGCATATTTCTATTGATTTGTGTTTATATATATATTTTGCGTGATATTTCTCCTGTACTGTTATGTACATATTTCTATTGAAGTGTATATTTATCTCTATTTGAAATGTATATTTTATTTTATATATATCCATAATTGTGTGTATATATTTCCTGTACTGTTATATGCATATTCCTCAATTGAAATGTATATTTATTTTCTATATATTTATAATAAACAGAATGATGCAATGTTGTTTTACTTAATTGTTACGCCTTCTAAACCTACTACCGGTATTCTTTTAAGAAATATAATAATGTATACAGTGGTATTGCGGTATCTGGCAACATTTACGCCTTCTAAGCCAACTGGCTGATTAGGAGTCTATAATAATGTATACAATAATACTGCTAAAAAGAGGTATCTGGCAACTCAAGCCATTTACAGCCAACTGGCTGATTAGGCGTATATAATAATGTATACAATAATACTGCTAAAAAGAGGTATCTGGCAACTCAAGCCATTTACAGCCAACTGGCTGATTAGGAGTCTATAATAATGTATACAATGGTATCGCTAAAAAGAGGTATCTGGCAACTCAAGCCATTTACAGCCAACTGGCTGATTAGGAGCCTATAAAACAACGCCTACTCGGCTGAAGTCTTAATGTGCACTTGGCTCCTGCCAGGTGAACACCTCTCCTCCTCCTTTCTCTCCTTTCTCTTGGAGGATAACGCCGCCTCCCCCACCCCCCTTTGCAACATTACATAATAACCTGCAACATTCTTGCACTCTCCCCTTTTGCGGCTATACTACTCACCCAACCCAAAGCTTCGATAAACCACACGCGGCTGGCGAGCCGCGGGTTCCCGACCTATGTCCTTTCGAATACCACTCATTTAGCCAGACTGGAGAAATTAGAATTGTAAGTAAATATTCTAAAACTTGTCTCAAAAGCAAAGATGCAAAGTTCAACGTACCATTTTTACCCTGAGCACTGCCACTAACTGCACTGAATTATAAAACAAAAATGAGGGCGATGATTCGTGTCATAATCGGAAAATATTTCCTGATTTTTAGTTCATTTTCTCGATTCAAAATCAAAATTGAAAATTATTAATTCGGTGAATATTTATTTCGTAACCCTACGATGGTGTCAATGCCACTATTTCCTCTTTCATACTGAAACATTCGCCAACAAGTTCGATGGATGTAAGGTAAACGCTCAAGTTTGATCAAAAACTGGTTTTTGCTTTCTGGTGAACGAAATAATTTAAAATTAAATGATTTTCACTTTATTATTTTTTCGTTTGAAATTGAACGAAATATTTTGAATCAATTTTTAATTATTTAAATATTTAATAAAAAAATTTCTTTATTTTTTCTAAATAATTTATTGGTGAAAGGTTAGTGCACTTTTTATAATATTTTTAATTATTCATAATTCTACAGTCTTTTCTATTATGTTCGCTTACGAATATCTGAACATATTGTGATATTGAGCCGTAGACTCATTTCATCCTTTTAATGGCTACTCTCCACCTCAGTGTCATTCCCATTCGTAGATGGGGAATCCTCTAAGTGGGGATTCCATATTTTGGAAATGGGTTCCCAGTGTGTGTATATATATATGTGTGTGTGTGTGTGTGTGGGATGAATTTCACAATTAAACACGTGAAATGAATGAATGAATGATGTAAACCCACAAGGAAAAGGAAAAATTATTTCAAGGTCTTTCATGTATTCAGAAGTACACCTCGTCAGGAAATTCCCTTAATTAAGCATATACTTAAGCATATGATTCTACATGAGCACCATCAATATATCTACAGAGTTCGAATCTGTGAGCAGCATTGCGGAACATATTTTGGAGCATGACAGGGGTTATTTTTGTAACTGCTGTTACGATACGAGCACGTAAATCTTGCAGATGTGTAACCTTCGTTTGATAGACGTTCGATTTGATAAAGCCCCATGCAAAGAAATCCAAGGGCGTCAGGTCGGGAGATTGAGCTGCCCAGGGCCTGTTGCCTCCACGTCCGATCCACCGATTTGGAAATCGTTCATTTAGGTACTCCCGAACAATGTTTGCCTAGTGACAAGGTGCCCCATTTTGTTGAAAGACGACGGTGTTTGAAATGTCATCTGAATGAAGCTGGGACATTTACGTGCTCGTATCGTAACAGCAGTTTCAAAAATAACCCCTGTCATGCTCCAAAATGTGTTCCACAATGCTGCTGACAGATTCGAACAGATGCTCATGTAGAATTATATGCTTAAGTATTCATTAAATGTATGCCTTCTATTATATTGTTATTGAATTTTACCCTTTTTGCTACGTTTTCACTGAAATAGGGACTTTATAAACACCCTGTGTATATATATGTGTGTGTATATATATATAATATATGTATATATATGTATGTGTGTGTGTGTAAGTTATATATATAACGGGCAGTGAAACAATGTGACTGAAAGTAGTTTTTAATATACTCATAACAATATGACGGTTACATAAAAATGTTTCGTGTGTGTGTGTATATATATATATATATAATATATATATATATATATATATAGTATATAATTCGTTAATATAACAATGATTATAAGCCACATTAAATAAATAAGTTAAATAAACACATTTCTTACACAAGTAATTTATTTCAATTAAATTATTTTGTTTTTAAGCCAACTTTAGAATCTGGAAGAAAAGATAATTCTTTGTTGAGGTCATAAAAGCAATTAAAAAGTCGAAACTTTCGTATAATTTGCGCATATATTTTAATATTTTAATTATTTATATTAATATTTTAATATTTTAATTATTTATATTAATATTTTAATATTTTTAATCATATCAGAGAATTATACTAAATAGTCATTATATGATAGAATACAGTTGCTAAAAATGGTGACCCGACTCCGATACAAATCGTGAATTTATCTAAGTTAAAATCTTTTACGATACTTGTATATTTCCCTTTGGGGCTCTTGTTGACGGTGGTGAAACTGATAAGATTGCCGGTGATATTACTGTTACTACGTCCCGTGATGATGATATCACTGTCTTGGTTGTTGTTAATGTCATCGTTGAGTTCACCGTTACTGCTGGCAGTGTTATTTCTTCTGGAATGTGTCGTATCAATTTTGATCGTGCCATTGGGGGGGAGGCTGCCAACAGTACTGCTACCTCTGACGCTAGCATCGTTACTTCCATTTCTAGCATCATTACCTTTGATGATAAATCCGATACTTCTGATTTTACCTTCGCCAATGAAGACTCCAAACTGTCTAATCGCGACTGAATCATCATGATTTGGCTGGCCTGGTCCCTGTTTATTTTCTCCTGCATGGAGACTCTGTTATCAAGGTCATTTATAGACGACTGAAGCGTGGCCTTCAGCACTGCACCGGCGATAATTCCAAACACCCTCCCTTCCGGGGACTGCTGAACCAATGGTTGCTGAAATCCCGGTACCAAAGCGTATACCTGAGGATCGGGGCCCGGAATCCCGCTGCTCAGAGCAATAAAAGCGATCAGAGATGCAAAGAGAGTTAGGACGAATTTGGACATAGTTTCTGCGAAAAAAGATAAACATTAAAGATTAATTCAGTTGATATCATCTCCTTCACTGTGATTCCTATTTAATTCCCATTTAATCCCGAGAATGAGAAATCCACAAGCGAGAATCTTAAAGAAGGAAATTCTCAAATCGATCTATTCACGCTTCATGTCGTTCTTATTCTCATCCCCGGTCTTCCCACTCCGATCAAAGTTAGGTTAGATTAGATTAGACTAATGTTAGGGTAGGGTAGGTTAGATTAGACTAATGTTAGGTAGGTTAGATTGGGTTAGGCTAATGTTAGGGTAGATTAGGTTAGGTTAAGTTCAGTTAGGTTAGGTTGAATTCAGTTAGGTTAAGAAATATTAGCCGTTCTCATTTGGCGCCTTTACCACGAATGAGAGCGACATTCTTTTCAAAATCAACGAACTTTTTTCCTTAAATCTGTATTTTTCGCTTTGTGGATTCTCACTCGCGAATGGGAATGGGAATGGGAAAATAGTGAATGTGAAGTAATGTCATTCAGTGAGAAAAACACAAAACATAATTTTTATGAAAACGGTAAGGAATAAAGTCGAGCTGAAAAGAGACACTTATCCTATTCCTCGTTTATGTATCTCCCTGTATGAGATTCTTTAAGGTCCTCCTAGGAACAAGTGGCTAAGCGACAAAAGTAAAAAAACGTAGCGTTAAAACTGTACCAATTTGAAAGTGACAACTTTTAAATTTTTGATGATATTTTTTATGTCAGAGTTGCGTACAAAATAATGGGGGTGGGGGTGGGGTGGGGTGGGGGTATTTAATCGGTAGTCACTTTACGGATTTCGTTGGTGTTAATGTCAGAAGATTTTATTAATTTTTAGAGAAGCTCCAAAAAGAGATTAAACAAATGCTTGTTATTCCGCGAACTTGAATTTTATATTCTTTTATGTTGTCATTTTTTCTCGTCCTGTTATCGGGCATCGAGGGATCAGGGCATAAAAAATGGGGCATCGGGGAATAAATTCCTTCATGAATGGGCACAATTACAGCCGTTGTTTGATGGGATTGACGTACTTCGGAGGGGACCTACAGCTTTATATGGAATCCGAACCACGGGTCTCTACATAATCTAGACGCGGAGGACGGTCTCCCATCCAACTACTCTCCAGACTCAACGTCACTTAATCTCAATGATCTAACGGGAACGATATTATGACATTGGCCACGACGTAGCCGCACAACCACAAAATCAAAGACAAGTCTGTTTCGAAATTGCGTCATACTGTGTGTATATATATATATATATATATATATATATATATATATATATATATATATATACAGGGTGGGCCGTAAGTTTCCATACATAGGGAAAATTAAACGTTTGTTTTTATGTTTCAGATACCCTAAGAATATGCGTTTGACGTAAGATCTTGTTTACTGATGATCAAATTTTTACGTCAATGGAGAGGTTAATCGGCAAAACATACGTTATTGGAGTAATGCTAACCCTAACTTGCTGAGTCCGACGAAGATGCAAGGTGCCGGTAAAGTGATGGTGTGGGCCGGGATATGGGGTGACAGAATTATTGGACCAATTTTTTTGGTCAGTGGAAATCTTAATGCCGAAAGGTATCTTAACATGTTGCAAGAAGAGATTTTCCCATCCCTGCTAAACGAGGAAGGTAACTTCCCAGTTTACTTCCAGCAAAATGGAGCTCCACCTCATTATGGCCTTCACGTGCGTCGGTATTTGGATCAGCAGCAGTTTCCGGATGCTTGGATTGGTCGGCGTGGTCCTGTGGAGTGGCCTCCCAGATCCCCAGATCTCACCCCCCTTGATTTCTATCTTTGGGGGCACTTGAAGGCCATGGTGTATCAGGAAAAGATACGAGACATAAATCATCTAAAGGAACGTATCACCAACGCCATTACAAGCATAACGTCAGTGCTAATGCGTGTTCATCAACAGTGGGGAACACGTATTGAAATGTGTTTTCAAAACAATGGCAACCATGTAGAGCTATTATATAAATAAAAATGGTTGTCCATAACAAAATGTTTTTTTTTCCTATGTATGGAAACTTACGGCCCACCCTGTGTGTATATATATATATATATATATATATATATATATATATTATATTAGGGCGAGGGAGGGCGAGGGGGCTCTCTATAATATGAGGCAGTTCCAAATCCGCTTGGTACGTTCACAGAAAAAAATAATATTGGTTGCAACAATCTTAAACTTTTTTACAATCAAACCATTCTACTGTAACGATCTACATCGTGGCCACCTTTTGGGGCTACCCTCATCTTTAAAACGTATATGTACTTACCAAGTTACCAGCTCCCGTGATTTCTCAGTGGGAACACCGTTTCCCTATAAACGAAGTGAAGACACTAAGGCGGGGTTCGACTCCCGATGGTATGGTTAATAATTATAATGGGTGATACGAAAGAGGTGTTCCAAAACTATCTTGTAATATACGAGTCTAGGAACACCTTTTCGGATCACCCTGTACACTCAAGAGTAGCTCAATGGTCCGCGTTAGTTTGGCTGAGCTCTGTGCCAGTTCTGGCCCTCATCACTCGAACTTAAAATTATTATACATTACTTGGGGTAGTATTGAAATTAATGAATTCTTTTGTTGTACGCTTTTTTTTACTCAGAATTACCTTTGAAGTGATGTAGTAATTTCAACTACAAAACCACTCTCGGTTAAAATGACTAAATAATGTTTAGGCTGAACTACTTAAATTAATTGCACAAAACTATTTTTTACCTACGCTAATTGCAAAATATAAAATTACACTAAAAATAACTGGATAACAAGACACATTTAAAACATTAAAATTCAGTTTATTTGGTTTAAGTGTACGAATTAATAGGCGTGTATAAGTTAATACTAAACAATTGTTGAATTAACATATACTATTTTAAAACGAATATAATAGTATACAAAATGTTTATCTTACTCGGGATAACAGATCCGTTATATTAGCCGCAAATTATAGGATATTAGTAACGTTGCCGTTCACTGGATAAAATGATGTTTTAACAGTAGATTCTCGCTCCTTTATAGCAGATCTTCAAGATCACGTGGGCAGTTCTTTATACAGAGTAGTAGTGCGTTAATTGAAGTTAAACATTAAAAAAAATAAGATAACTAATTAACATTAATTCCCGTTCTATGACCGGACGCATAAATTAACGAATTAACCAAATGATTCATACCTTAAGATATGTTATCCAAGAGTGTTTGTACAGTGACGACTTCTAACACGAGTACGATATGATTATTCTTAACGAATATCGTCAGAATTATCGTATAAATGTGACATATTTAAGTGAAAATATATCGCGTAATAGCTAACGCGTTACGGGATAAATACTCGACTATGCACAATAACCGAGTCCATGGTTAACTATTTAAAACCAACCAACCATGCTGATTTTTCAGGTGACAAATGTAAATGGTTATTTTAGGGGTTCCTAAACATATTTTCTTTTGTACCACCTACACTGAAATAGAAAATTGACCATACCTCAAAATTTTTAACATACTTCAAAATTTTTATATCATGCGATACTATCATTTTATAGCATGAATAATTAAACTAGCTTATCTATATAATAATTAAAGGATCAAGTAAAGATAAGCACCCCCAGCCTTCTTTAATTAGCCTTATAAGGCTAACTAACGAAAATATCACGACCTAACCTAACCAATCGTCAAGGGCGTACAGTTGACTTAACGATTGGTTAGGTTAGGTCGTGATATTTTCGTTAGTTAGCCTTATAAGGCTAATTAAAGAAGGCTGGGGGTGCTTATCTTTACTTGATCCTAATTAAATAAAGCATATGTGTGTGTGGTGTGGTGTGTGTGTATATATATATATATATATATATATTAAGTTTATAATAATCATATATATTAAGTTTAGTCCCAAAAATCATTAGAACAGACGATTTGACCTGCAAAGCCTGTGTTCACGAGACCAAATATTTTGTAGATCATGAAAAATGTTTCATAAACAGCTCGTGGGCAGTGCCCGTGAAGGTTCAGTGGGTAACACCATTTACCTATAAATGAAGTGAAAACAGTGAGGTCGGGGGTTCGACTCTCGATAGCGTTGTTGATAATAATCTAGGATTTAGCGCACTGTTTAGCCGCATTAGTTGGCCTGAGCTTTGTGCCAGTTTCTGGTCCTCCTCACTCATTTTTTATATTATATCACTCTTTCTTCATGGTCATGTGAATCAACAGAAATGGTACAGTTTTAATTTAAAATAAAAGAAATAACATCCATTGACAGAGAAAAATAAAACTATTAAAATTATTTATCTGTGTGTAACTGACTGCATGCGATGCTCTCCTAGGAAGAAGTGGCTAAGCGACAAAAAAAAAAAAAAAAAACAGAAAACGCAGTGTTAAAAGTTGTACCTTAACTTTTGAATTTTTGAACATATTTCGACGAAATACCCTCAAAAGGTTCAAAAGTTATTCCACTTTCAAATTGGTACTACTTTAACTGCGTTTTCTGGCGGGTTTTTTACTTTTATCGTTTAGCCACTTCTTCTTAAGAGGTCTTCATATAATATCTTTGTTTTATTCCATAATTATATTAAAGATTTCTTTAGTTGAAAAATTATTTTTCGTACTTGGGAGAAGGATTCAAAAAAGTATATTAAAAATAGGTCATATCACATTTCTAGGTCATATCACATTTCTAGGTCATATCACATTATTATTATTATTATTATTATTATTATAGATGGCACATCAGTCATATAACAAACACTTATTACTACTCCAAACAACCGCCAACAATTAACTCCAAAGTGTGTGTGTGTGTGTGTGTGTATAGTTTAACGCCAACAAACTATCCTTAAGTATAAAAAAATAGCTTACACTCGTCTAGTCATCACTAGTTATACTCGTCTAGTATATATATATACAGGGTGTCTCAAAAGTCACTATCTATTTTGAAAAATAATGGGAATTACGAAAAACTGGTTTAACCCTTTAAGCCCTGAATTTTTTGTAGGGTTAAGTTATGAATGCGTGTATTTGAAACGTTACCAATTGGCATCTTCAGTCCTTAAAGGGTTAAGACATGAAAAATATATTTATTTCAAAGTAAGTGCCACAAAGAATTAGTGCCATTTATTTATCTGTCTCCACATGGCGACCATCAGTGTCTCTACAGAGCTCAAAGCGATAAGTTGTTTCCCGGAACACACTTTCCAGCATTTGAGGTGTTATTTTCTGAACTGCATCGGTAATACGATTTCGAAGTTCGGCTACATCACTAATTCTTCTACCAGTGTACACCTTAGACTTAATGAAACCCCAGGCGAAAGAATCTAATGGTGTTAAATCGGGTGAACGTGCTGCCCATGGTTGTGTTCCTCCACGACCAATCCAGCGACCGGGGAAGCGTCTGTCAAGATAATATACGTACAATTATTGCATAATGGCACGGTGCTCCATCCTGCTGAAAAACTACTGTGTCAAGAATGCCATCTGTAAGAAGTTGAGGTTCGAGGAATTGTTCAAGCATGTCAAGATAAATTTATAAATTACACAAAATTCGAAATAAACCAATTAACTTTTTTTAAATACACAAATTTGCACCAGAAGTACATATCTTTATGCCAGCATAGCATTTTTTAAAAAAACATCTAATGTCACCGAAATAGATAGTGACTTTTGAGACACCCTGTATATATATATACTAGGTGAGGTACCCGGCGTTGCCCGGGTTAATTGAATGCCAGGTTAGGTCAACTGAATGCCCGGTTAGGTGAACTGAGTGCCCGGTTAGGTCCCTTGACGATTGGTATCTCCCAAAACCTCCTCACCCCCATTCATGCAACTTGGGGGCTAACCCCCTCCCCCGTTACCCCCACCCCTCCCCATTACCCCACCCATCCCCCATTACCCCCACCCCACCCTTCCCCATTACTGCCCGGGATAAATTTCACAAACAGACAAACAGACAGGCTAAACTACAGAAAAGAACGCAGCCGTGAAAATTTTGAGCTTCACATTGTGTCAATATTTCTGAATCTGATCATTTATAGCGTAATAGCGTAATTATAGTGTAATTTCTGAAAGTGTGACGGACGGACGGACAGACGGACAGCCCTCTTATTATAGTATAGAAGATAACGCCAACAAACTATCCCTAACTATAAAAAAATAACTTATACTCGTCTAGTCATAACAAAAAGAAAACGTTGTCCCCTCTAAACCTAAAAATAAATTCAATCCCTGCTCAGTGAGAGCAATCGACCAAGCTTCTGTGAATTACCATCAATTCAAACCTCTCGTTCGAAGAGCACACTGATGATCTATGCAACAAATTAGCCAAGGTCTCATTCATAATTACGAAAGCGCGTGTAGCGCTTCCAAAACAGGTTCTTTGATCCATATACTGCATTAGTGCTTACGGAAGTGCGCGTCAATATTCTCTTCAGCCACTGGTGGTAATGCAGAAAAGAATAATTAGAAAAATCTATGAACCAAACAAGCATAATGAAAGCACAAATCAAATATTTCACGCGTTAAAAATTCACAAACCAATGAAGTAGAAATCTAGAAACTAAACATTGCTTCATTACATATATTAAAATTAATCTTTGTTAACATGAATGTTAAAAATAACCTTTAATTATCGTATCTACTCGAAAATGTAGTAATATTTATAGTTATGAAATTAAAATACTATATTATCAGATCGTTATAATGTTGAGAGAAATGGTGTGACGTCATAATGGAAGCCTCTTATCTATTTTCAACTAATTTCAATTTCAAGTTTTGTATAGAAAATTTATAAAATGTCGCACATGAGAACTACTGTAACTTAGACATTGGTTGTCAACATTCATTCAAGACCTATACCCACCTGATCAACAAGACCATAAACATACGCTAATCTAATCTAACCAAACCTAGCCTTAATCTAACCCACAATATACTCGTCAATAGAATGTAAAGATGATCAGATATTGTAATCACGTTCATTCATAATTAACTAACGTTATACAGCCTTTTTGAGTCAATATTCAATATATCGATAAAGTAAATAACGATGATTCGCGTATTATGTATGATGTTGACACAGTAAATAAACTTTAAGCATTTTTCCGCTTTTCTCTAATTTGAATCCCGTTATTTTCACATTACTCAAAAATTCCTCCTCGCCATTAACCTCTTTTGGACCACTGGGTCAAATATGTACCGTTTCCAATACACGCACTTATAACTTAACCCTACAAAAACTTCGGTCGTTAAGAGGTTAAGTGAATCCAATAACCTGAATATACGATACTATTTCGATTTGAGTCACTTTGGAGAGACCTCTACAGAGGGTTGACAAAAGTAAATAGACAAAAGTAAATAGAAAGTAAAATAAATAGATTATCGTCAAGAACAAATGTCAAAGTTCATCAATGGAATGCCAGAATGGGTGTCAGTTTTACATAATGGAAAAGGGAAAAAAACATTCTAAATATATTCATTCAATAAATTTATTACTATTTATTGATTTTTATTATCAAAGCAAAAACCTATTTTTAGAAATGAGGTTTAATGTTTAAAAAAGTCGTTTGAATTTCGTCACTCGAAAACAATTAGGAATTAATTCGTAATTTTTTGTCAGAATGAAAAATATACAATTTACTCCAAAGGAAATCAATGAATTCAGATTTCTACTGAATCAATTTGTATTCAGTAAAATTAATTGTTTATTAGTGTCTATTAGTATTATTAAATAGATATAATTCATTAATTCGAATTACTGAATTATTACAATTATTAAAATCATTGCTATAAGAGTAGTTGAAATGTTGGGTGGTTGTTGGCCACACGGAGGGAGAAGTCAATACAAATTCTAAGGCCAGTTCGGAGTTCGAGTTGGCTTTCGAGTGAAGATCAACGTTGAACCTGAGTCAACAGTAGTATTTGATAAATGGCAGTCTATGTGTCATTCTTGAATTGCTAAAAATAGTGGTCACTGGATACCCGCATCATTTGTTGTACCACTCCACCGAGCGTCAAAAGATGGCGCAGCGGATTTTAGGCCCACAGTAAGCAGGGCCCACTGCTCTTCACTCTACTTTACCTCTCCAGAGTTGAATGAAAGGCACTTTTTGACCGAAGTGAGGAAAATGCAGAGAGCGAACCCAGGCACTCCAACTCATCTTCCCGAAATAAAACCAGTTACTAAGTTATATATATATTTATAGATGGTAATCTTTTCCCTAATCCTGTTTCATGTTGGTGCGCTTCTTACCATTTATTGATGCAAATTTGACGTAAGTTTTTACTTAGAAATTTATTAATATCATCCTTAACTGACCTTTAATGGTACTTGTTTATTACTTGTATTATTATGAGTTTATCCTACTTTTCAGTGATTTATTGATTAGGAATTTATGAAAAACAAAAAGTAAGATAGATTTTGTGAAACCACTTTTCTCATCCTCAGAACAGGAGTCATCATATGCTAACTCCCGGGCCAAGAGGATTATTTGAATTCGTGTATCTGAAACATTTATTAAGATTCTTGTGTGTGGGGCGGGGGGGGATTCTTTAAGTGAGTAGATAACCTAAACATGGGAAGTTCGAAACCCGACCCAAAGTTTGTATCATTAGTAGATTTCATCCCTAAATGTGTCCTGGGCATGAAGAGGGTATATAGTATATATGTGTAAATAGCAAACCGAATGATGAGACATAGAAATGATGGCGAGTTCTTTTAGACAGAAAAAAATGTTCATAGTACACATCAGTGGTTCCCAACCTTTTCTGACTCAAGGCACCCCGGAGGATGCCACAATTAGTCCTCCCCCCCTTCCCCTCCCAACACTACGTAACTTCAAATTAAGTCTATACAGTTTCCTTATGAACGTAATAAATTTTTTGTTTCATTTGAAATTTGCGTAAATTATGTGCACTAATTTTTTATCTTTTAATTACTTATTTTTGTCATTTTCATGAAATTTCGTGGCACTCCGAGGAGGCACTCGCGACACCCCATTTTCACCAGTGCTATCCTTTATACACTGTACTGAATAAAGTACAGTCCTTCATACTGAGCAATTGGATACACGAGATAAGTTTTACCCTCGGTGCGAATATACTGTACATCATTTTGTTTCAGTATAATTCGTTTTCTAACTTTCTTTTATCTTTTCTCGTAACATCTTTTCTCTAAAGCATAAGTTAAGTATTTAATTTTATCCAACATCTCTTTTTTTCTCACTTACTCTTTATATACTTTCTTTGGGCTAACGGTCCAGCGCTGTCCAACTTGCGGCCCGCCGAATGGACGTTTGCCAAATTTTATTTCTGAATTTTCTTCCCTATTTTGTCATTTCTAGTAGGAGAACGACATTCAGCGGGTTCCTAAGTCGTATTAACCAACAGTGTATGATTATAGGCAACATCTTGGCCGCGCTTTATAGAAGTTGGACAGCACTGGCGCTAACCTAAAGTGGCTCTTCGAATATCTGTTAGTCCGTGGCTCTCTCTAATGCTAAAACTTAAGTAGAGAATAAAACCCGTAAACAGCTTTCTACAATAATGACAACCTTAAGGAATATTTTGATAGTTATATTCTTGCGAAAACCTATGAACAATACACTGTTAAAAGGTAATGGTCAACTGGTACCCGCCCCATTTGTTATAAGTACGACTCCGTTGAACGTCAACAGATAATGAGGTGGAACTCAATCCCACAGTAATGAACATTTCATTTTTCGAAAACAAAAATTTGTAGTCCATATTACAAAGATGTTATTCGGAAAAGGGGTTACTATATTGTTTGGCCCCCGCCACATTTTTTACGAAGTCGAAAACCACCCACATTTCATACGTGGTACCAGCCAGGGTGAATCTTATGCCCGGGTAAGGAGTACACTAGGTTATAGTGGTCTACTAACGATATAGTAATTATTATTATATTAAATGGAAATTGTGGGACATTCTGTTGTCAAGACTCTCGACAAGAGTCCTGCGAGTTAGATTAGGTTAGGTTAGGTTAGGTTAGATCAGGTTAGTAAGAATGTCGAGAGAATGTGGCACGGACGAAATGTCCTTAAATATAAGACGCGCAACTTTATATCAAAGTATCCCCTAAAAATAAATTAAACTCGTTTTCTACAACCTACAATTATATATATATATATATATATATATATATATATATATATATATAATATATATATATATAATGAAAAATATTTATGATGAATGAAACCACGAAGGAAAGGAAACACAGAGTGGTACTCAAGCGCTTTCGTCTAATGACATCCTCAGGAACACTGAAGTAAATAAAGAGTTCAAGACTATATATAGGTTACAAAAATATATTTTTATTTCTATATTATTATTATTATTATTATATATATTTTTTTTGTAACCTATACATAGTCTTGAACTCTTTATTTACTTCAGTGTTCCTGAGGATGTCATTAGACGAAAGCGCTTGAGCACCACTCTGCGTTTCCTTTCCTTCGTGGTTTTATTCATCATATATATATATATATACAGGGCTATTCAAAATGATTCATCCGATTTCAACTGAGAATACTTCCGTACCTATCAACCGTGCATCAACTGGGCATACACCACATGAAAGAGGAAATCTCCGAGTTTTACAAGATCACCGCGAGAGGGCTCCAAAGTCACGCCGTGGCCTAGCCTAGTAACAAACAGTCAGTGTGAAAATGGCGTCCGCACAGCAGAAGGCGTTTTGTGTGTTGCAGTTTTCGAGCTGTAAATCGGTAGTCACAGTGCAGCGTGAGTTTCGTTGACGTTACAGAACAGATCCACCGGGTGCTCAGAGCATCCGTCGGTGGTATCGGCAGTTCGAGGAAACAGGATGTTTGTGTAAAGGCAAGTCCACAGGACGACCGCGCGTGTCTGAGGATAATGTGCAAAGAATCAGAGAGAGTTTCCAACGTAGCCCGAGGAAATCAACAAACCGCGCCAGTCGAGAATTGGGACTTCCTCAGACGACTGTTTGGCGTGTTTTGAGACGGCGCTTGCATATGAAGCCATACAGGTTGCAACTGTTGCAGGCTCTACGGGGGGGACAAGTTAAAACGACAGAACTTTTGCGATCTTATGCAGGAGGCTATGGAGGATGACGAATTTGCTCCCCGCCTGGTGTTCAGTGACGAAGCAACTTTTCATTTAAGTGGCAAGGTGAACCGTCACAACCTTCGCATATGGGGCACGCAACAACCACATGCAACAATCGAGCACGAGCGCGACTCACCTAAAGTTAACACCTTCTGTGCCATTTCCCGGGCAAAGGTTTACGGCCCCTTCTTTTTCATGGAAAACACAGTGACTGGTCACTCCTATCTGGATATGCTGCAGAACTGGTTATTTCCCCAATTGAACGAAGATTCCGGCGACTACATTTTCCAGCAAGATGGGGCGCCGCCTCATTGGCATTTGGATGTTCGCCGTTTTCTCAACGAAGTGCTCACTCGCCGTTGGATTGGTCGCAGTGAGCCCCATGACTTGGTGCTCCACAGCTAGCCCCCTAGGTCACCGGATCTTACACCGTGCGACTTCTTCCTTTGGGGGTACGTTAAGGATACTGTGTACGTGCCACCGTTGCCCACATCTTTGGATGAGCTCCGAACTCGCATTGTTACTGCCGTAGAGTCAGTGACAACGGACATGCTGGAGCGAGTATGGGAGGAATTCGACTATCGTGTCGACGTTGCTCGTGTAACTAGGGGAAGTCAAATAGAGCATTTATGAGGTGAGAGACAAAATTTGGACAGTTTTTCTTTTGGTTGATGTATCACAAATCACTCTGTATTTGTAACATTAAAAAATATTCGCATTTGAAATCAGGTGAATCGTTTTGAATAACCCTGTATATATATATATATATATATATATATATATATATATATATATATATATATATGTATTTAATTTTTGGGATACATATATTCGAAATTATTAATATCATGGTTTTCGGTCAAGCTTGTGTAGAGCAGGTTTGGGCTGGTGTGAATTATTATGTGGCTTAGAAAGCAGAAGCAACAAACACAGACTTAATTAAAAAAAACATACTTGAGGCGCATTTCGCTCCTGATAAAGCATGCGCCTTACCCTTACGTGCACCCCTAATCAGAGAGAGAGAGAGAGAGAGAGAGAGAGAGAGAGAGAGAGAAAATCTAATTTATTACCCAAGTGTTGTTTACTGCCTCGACCAATAACGGCCAAAAATCATTATTTGTTGAGTGGTGTACGAAGAGGTTATTGTACTTATGTATTGATTAGTTGTGTACACGTAAACAGCACAAGTACTCGGGCAGGACGAACAGGGCAAGGCAGGGTATGAAGTGCCACTTTATTCAAAATGCACATAGAAACAAAGTTAATTGTGGCAGTTCACTATCGGGTATTCCGTTATATTTAATTTTTCCATTTTAAGTATTTCATTTTCGGGATTTGATTAAGAAAATAGTTGCTTTCTACTCTCATCCTGCCCTCGCAGCCACCTACGCATGGTTGATCAGGGACTTTACTGCACAAGTGTGTGTGTATATATATATATATATATATGTAAAGAACGACGCTTGTATAGAAGAACGTTCCGAACAAGATGAGGAGGGAGAACGAACAAATGAAAAATGAGGTAACCACCCGGGAATCGAACCCGGGATCTTCCGATTGCCGGTCAGATATGCTAACCACTACACCATGGGCCTCGATTAATCAGAAGTCGTAATTCTCCTACATACGAGCAGAAACCAATGCCCTGAGGGGGCACCTCCCGCATGCCGCACATATATACATTTTAACTGCAAACAACACACAGTATAATTAATGTAAAGAACGACGCTTGTATGGAAGAACGTTCGGAACGCACAAGATGAGGAGGGAGAACGAACAAATGAAAAATGAGGTAACCACCCTGGAATCGAAACCGGGATCTCCCGATTGCCGGTCAGATATGCTAACCACTACACCATGGGCCTCGATTAATCAGAAGTCATAATTCTCCTACATACGAGCAGAGGCCCATGGTGTAGTGGTTAGCATATCTAACCGGCAAACAGAAGATCCTGGTTTCGATTCTCGGGTGGTTACCTCATTTTTCATTTGTTCGTTCAACCTCCTCATCTTGTGTGGAACGTTCTTCTATACATACAAGCGTTGTTCTTTACATTAATTATACTGTGTGTTGTTTGCAGTTAAAATATATATATATATATATACAGGGTGTCCCAGAATTAACTATCTATTTCAATGAAATCGGACAAATTTTTTAAAAACACACTTTTATTTATGTTTATCATGTTTAATATGTGTTAAAAATGTATAAATTTCTAAATTTTTTTCATAATTTTATTTTCATAATTTTTTCATTATCTGGTCCAATGAAAGACCGTCTGAAGTCATAGAATGGCAAAGAGACTCTCCAAAAGTTAACGTGTGGCTTGGAATGACCAAATCCAAAATTTATGGCCCATTCTTCTTTGCGGAAGCAACTGTAACAGGTACCGTCTACCTTGATATGCTTCAGCAGTTTCTCGAACCACAGCTTCTTGATGATGGCATTCTTGATAATGTTGTGTTTCAACAAGATGGAGCACCATAAATTTTGGATTTGGTCATTCCAAGCCACACGTTAACTTTTGGAGAGTCTCTTTGCCATTCTATGACTTCAGACGGTCTTTCATTGGACCAGATAATGAAAAAATTGTGAAAATAAAATTATGACAAAAATTTAGAAATTTATACATTTTTAACACATATTAAACATGATAAACATAAATAAAAGTGTGTTTTTAAAAAATTTGTCCGATTTCATTGAAATAGTTAATTCTGGGACACCATATATATATATATATATATATATATATATATATATATATATATATATATATATATATATATATATATATATATATATACACAAACTCAGAATGGTTCCCTGAGAACATTATATGTTAAACACAGACCGTGCATGGAACAAGGAACTCTTCTGGGAAAATTAAATCCACTATAGTCCGAATAAGTAATGGTAAATGACAAATACCATAGATCCACGTCCCAAAGCTGGATCCTGTCTGCTTTGCAGATAGCTGGTGAGGGAAGCTATATTTATGGGATCTCTTTGCGAGAGACCCGTTGCCCACGTCGGGCTAAAATCATGAAAAAGGAAAAAAACTATGGTATTTGTCATTTACCATTACTTATTCGGACTATAGTGGATTTAATTTTCCCAGAAGAGTTCCTTGTTCCATGCACGGTCTGTGTTTAACATATAATGTTCTCAGGGAACCATTCTGAGTTTGTGTATACTAAACGGACGTGTTTCGTGCCTTGAAAAGTGGACGCTCAATGTCCCGGTTGAGGTTTAAGTTTTGGGTTTTTTGGCTAAAAATACAATAGTTACCCCCTTTTTCTTTGATTTATTCAACACGACGTGAATGCAACGAGTCTTTTACTTATATAGAGGTTCTGAGTGTAGGGATCTAGGCTTGCTTTAAACCCTAGATCCACGTCCCAAAGCTGGATCCTGTCTGCTTTGCAGATAGCTGGTGAGGGAAGCTATATTTATGGGATCTCTTTGCGAGAGACCCGTTGCCCACGTCGGGCTAAAATCATGAAAAAGGAAAAAAACTATGGTATTTGTCATTTACCATTACTTATTCGGACTATAGTGGATTTAATTTTCCCAGAAGAGTTCCTTGTTCCATGCACGGTCTGTGTTTAACATATATATATATATATATATATATATTATAATATATATATATATATATATATATTTTACACACAGACCGTGCATAGAGCAAGGAGCTCTTCTAGGAAAATTAAATCCACTATAGTCCAAATAAGTAATGGTAAATGACAAATAAATATCAAAGTTTTTCTTTTTCATGATGGAAGCCTAACGTGGGCAACGGGTCACTGGTAAGAAGAAAAGACTTTAATAATTGTTATTTACCATTCGGACGATAGTGGATTTAATTTTCCAGGAAAAGTTCTTTGTTCCATGCATGGTCTATGTGTAACATAAAAGTTTCTCAGGAGACCATTCTCACTTGTAGTATACATATATATAAATAACAATTGCCCCCACGAACATAGGCGTAGGGGCCCGATTTTGTTCACGGGGCAAGCAGGTTTTGCCTGAAAAAAAATAAGCGAAACCGAAAATCAATTTTGAGTCATAGTTTTATTAAAACTACTGTATTTGTGGGCATGGGCGTCGATTGCGGGGTTGACGCAGGGGACATGTCTCCCCCCCCCCCCACTTTCGTGGATGAATTGCTATAAATGCTAACTATTAATAGCACCTAATAAGACGTTATATGTCGTATTATATGCAAATGTAATAGCAATATTATAAATTATTGTCATGAACAATATGTTAAATAAACGGTTTTGTTACCGTACGTATCATTTTCAATATCAAATTGTGATCAAAATGCAGTTTATTTGTTTTATATTTCACGACCATATTTTGTTATCAGTTCATGTACATTGAACTCTGTTGTCTACGGGTAATAAATAATTTATTTCGGTTGAACATATGTGTGATATTATGTTACATGAAAGGTTAAATATTATAAATAGTTTGTATTGCGTTTATTATTTCTGCAAAAAAAAAAAAAAAATTAAATAAAGAAAAACACAAAATGTTTAAATACAATGAGTTTTTTTCAACATGCTGAGAAAAATACAAAAAACGGGTAAATGGTAAATTATGACATTGATATATTACATGCAACAGCTACTCAGAGTATTGTTTGATTCGCTGTTTGCAGTCGAAGTGTTTCCAACCCCCCACTATTTTAGAGCAATCGACGCCCCTGTTTGTAGGTATACACAATTGTACAAAGGCTGAGCATCAAACAAGTTACAATAGAGTACGTTGTAACGGGTTATATCAAATGGGGTACTTAAATACTGCCGTTTAGCGAGAGGTTTTCCTTTCTATAATCAAATATTGCATGGTTTAAGATCTGAAGACATACATTTTGGGCAAAGAGATGATATCCTATATGAAAATCATAAAAAGTTTCGGATGAAATCGTAGTGTTTAAAAATATGTGTACTGGGCTTTTGTCCGAATTTTCGGGTGTAATTGCCCGAAAAAAGTTCAATCGGGCTGAATTGTGGTGGTGGGGGGGGGGGGGGTATTTAACCCCCCTGAACTCCGCCTCCTACGCCTCTGCCCACGAGGATTCGAAACAAACCGGAACCTTTCAGTAGGATCTCTGAGCTCTACCATCACACTACGACGGGATAACAGTTAACACAACTTGTCGTATATTTAAACGACCTAGAAAATATTTTACACTTTCGCGTCCAGAGGCATTTTATATGTTACCCCTCCCGGACTCGAGATAATGGCAGCTTTAATTCAAATCTTCTTCTTGTTCTTTTTCTCCTCCCAAGTAGTCAATTAGCCTATCAGTTGGGTCAACATTCTTCTCCATTCCAGTCGATCTTAGAACACTCCCATCAAGTTTGTCTTCGATTTAACTGTCCGGATTTCGAGGCTGATCTTTGAGTTTCAAGAGCTGATTTCTTCAGCTATCGGCTAGCTAGGCCTGTCATGTCTATACCCTCCTCTTTTATCCAGGCTTGAGACCGGCATGGAATACAAGGTGTTGTTTCCCATGGCAGAGTTCGAAATAAAGAATGTGGACACAAAAATTTCTGAACACTCATCATGTTGAAAATCTCGACCTTACGCACGTCAGTTAAATTCATGTTAAATTAGTTTAAGTTAGGTTCGGTTAGGTTAGGTTTGGTTAGATTAGGATACATTATGTACAGTTAGGTTACGCTAGGTTAAATTAGGTCTAATTAGGTTAACTTAGTCATATTCAGTGATAATTAAAAATGTATTTTAAAATATTAAACAAACTTTTCATTTTCATTTGAAAGTCAAAAGTCAACATTATGAAATTCGATTTTGTTCATATAATGAAAAAGTTTTAATCCCATTTTAGTAATGTAAACATGGGATTGTTTAACCTCCTTCGCAAAATCTATAAAGAGTCTATGATGACGGAGGGGACCTACAGCTTTGCGTGGGATCCGAACCATCTACGGGTCGCTACATAACCTGGACGCGGAAGATAGTCACCCAGCCAACTACTACTACTAACCAGACCCATTGTCGCTAAACTTCGCTAATGGACGAGAAGCTATATTACGACACTGGCCACGACGTTGCCATCTCGTTGTCGTATCTAATTTCTTTGAATATTTAAACAATAAAGTTTTCCTCAAAGATTACAATTAATGTTTTAAATCCGTCTTCAGTATTTATTAGTTCAATCTCCTTCATATATTATACTAACTAGTAAGAGTATCAACAACTAATAGTTTCCAAAATACTGTATAAAGGCTACGTGGTGTCCACGTCGTACGTAACAACACCCCTTCATGCATGGGCGCCCGCAATTAGGGGCAAGGGGGGGGCGCTTGCGCCCCCCCCCCTGGAAATGCCAAGAAAATATATTAAATATTTTCTTAGAAAATATTTATATCCTAAACTTGCTGAAAAGTATCCAACTGCCTCCTAAAGGGTGAAAAATTTTATTTGTGTGCATGATAAAAGGTTGCTACCTTTTTATTTGTTCACCGGGAGAAAATCAACTCCAACAAAACTGATTTTATGGAAAAGGTTGTTCATAATTTTGGTAGTGACCGCAGACGACTACAATTCCTATTCAAATGAGCAGTGTAGGTGATGCTCGAAACACCGTTTTCAAATTAGGTACAACATTTACTTCAGTGTGCTTTTTTCTTCATTCTATCATGTTTCTGTTATAAATAAAATAAATGATTGTTATCATGTGCATTGTATGTATATACAATATATATTTGCATTTTCCATTACAGAAAATGCAACACTAAACTTGCTTAGAATTAACCTGCTGGTTCCTAAGGGGTCAAAAGTTTTTTGCTTGCTCCGGTCCCTACCTATTAATACATTAAATTTTGCCCCCCCTTGGAAAAAATCCTGCGGGCGCCCATGCCTTCATGTTAGATCAACGAAGTTACGCGACTTTGAATCTAACTTGTAGTTGAAAAGGTGACCATCCCCTGCATCCAGATGATGTAGCGACCCGTGGTTCGGATCCCACTTAAAGGTGTAGGTCTCCTCTCTCACATGACCTTTCCTGTTACGAAGGAGGGTAAACAACCCCGAACATCATTATTATTATTATTATCATTATTATAAAGTATATGACATTTGGTTAAAGAAATATCAAATGGGAATCATTTTAATACTTGTGACCCTAAATTAATAAAATTAATGTTTTTCTCTTATTATTTGAGTAAAAAGCAAGGCGCCAGCTGAGAAATTTTCAAAGTCCAAAATTGTATCCCTAAAATACTATTACGTTTTCTATGAAACAAACTTCATAGAAAACGAAATTCTTGTAAATTATATCATAAACTTGTAAAATGTTATGCTTATGCATATTCATATCCCGAATACCTGTATTATTAATTTTTGATTTTGTACATTTCATTTCCGTAATATACTGTGTGTGTGTGTGTGTATATATATATATATATGTATATGATACACACAGACAGTGCATGGAACAAGAAACTCTTCTGGGATAATTAAATCCACTATAGTCCGAATAAGTAATGGTAAATGACAAATACCATAGTTTTTCTTTTTCATGATGCTAGCCCGACGTGGGCAACGGGTCACTCGCAAAGAGGTCCCATAAATATAGCTTCCCTCACCAGCTATCTGCAAAGCAGACAGGATCCAGCTTTGGGACAAAAGCACCTAGCCATGCTACATTTAGAACCTCAATATAAGCAAAAGACTCGCTGCCTTCACGTCAGATTGAATGCATCAAAGAAAAAGAAAAAGGGGTAACTATTATATTTTTAGCCAAAAACCAAAACTTAAACCTCAACTGGCAGAATTGAGCGTCCACTTTTCAAGGCACATAACATGTCCGTTTCAAGATGGGAATGAACTCAGAATGGTCCCCTGAGTTTTTTATGATACACACAGACAGTCGGGCTAGCATCATGAAAAAGAAAAACTATGGTATTTGTCATTTACCATTACTTATTCGGACTATAGTGGATTTAATTATCCCAGAAGAGTTCCTTGTTCCATGCACTGTCTGTGTGTATCATAAAAAACTCAGGGGACCATTCTGAGTTCATTCCCAATATATATATATATATATGTATGTATTGAGTGGGGTGGGGAGTGAAAGCCATAGTTCCTGTGTTTCGCGACTTTTGCGCCACTTTTGAAATATACACTCTACTTTTGAAAGATTGGAGGTCATAGACATGGGGGAAAGATGGATTGAGGAAGACTGTTCCAGCGTTGACCTGCTGGGTAGATGAAAGATTAAATATACCGATTAACCCTTGCGTCAGAAAGTTGGACAGAAAAGGAATGAGAATGTGTCGAAAGTCTGGTACGGCGTGCTCTCCTTAAAGGAGGAGGAATGTAGTTAGAGAGTTCAGAAGAGCAATGTCCGTTATAACAGCATGTTAAAGAGAAAGCGAGGCAACATTTCGGCGAAGAGAGAGGGATTGAAGACAGTCAGTAAGAGACGGGGAATTGATGAGACGAAAAGCCTTTGATTCCACCCGGTCTAGTAGAACTGCGTGGGTCGAGCCAACCCACACATGAGAAGCATACTCCATACAGGGAAAAACAAGACCTCGGTACAGAGACAGCAATCGAGTTGGGGTGAAGAAAATACGGAGTCGGTACAGCACACCTAACCTCTTAGAAGCTGTTTTAGAAAGAGAGTAGCTGTGATCTTTCGAGGAAAGATCATGCGAAAAGGAACCACCAAGAATGTTAAGAGAAGAGGACGGATTGAGTTGTGTTGTTGAAGGTAAGGGGATAGTCGTGTGAAGATTGTGACGAGTAGACGGGTGAAGAAACTGAATTTTTGAGGCATTAAAAGCCACAAGGTTTCCTCTGCCCCAATCAGAGATAGTAGAAAGATCAGATGTCAGGTGTATCATAGCCGTCCCACGCGAAGAGGAAGTAACTGTTGAGAGGGACGCTTTGTGAAGAGGGTGAAGAGTGGGATCGTCGACATAGGAGTGGATAGGACAGAAATTGCGACTTAATAGATTATTTATAAATAAAAGAAAAAGAGTGGGTGACAGGACAGAGCCTTGAGGAACACCACTATTAATAGCTTTAGGAGAAGAACCATGGTCATCTACAACCACTGCTATATATAGATCAGCCAGAAAGAAAATCAGAGATGAAGGCACAGCTCGAAAGATAGAAACCGAACGAGGGCAGTTTGGAAATTAAGGATATAATATATATATTATATATATATATATTATATTATATATATATATATATAAATGTAAAAAGTGAACAATGAACAATTCCTACACCATCATTATATGGATTATCTTTTTCCTTCGAGCCGTGCTCTCTTCAGGAACTCAGTCAAGTCGACAAGTTATAAAAGAAAAGTCGATAATTTTAGTATAAGAGAAAGGATCAGAGAATTATTGAAAGAAAAGAATTAACAGAGTGTCGACCCCATAAAGCGAGAGAAAAGAATTATAGAAAAGTATAAAGAAGAAACATCCGTTGCTTGCCTCCTAACTAGAACCCCCGTCGAATCCGAACCAACACGGGCCATAGACGGAGGGGTTAACAAATATATATATATATATCACAAACTCAGAATGGTTCCCTGAGAAAATTATATGTTAAACTTGCTTTAACCCTAGATCCATGTCCCAAAGCTGGATCCTGTCTGCTTTGCAGATAGCTGGTGAGGGAAGCTATATTTATGGGATCTCTTTGCGAGAGACCCGTTGCCCACGTCGGGCTAACATCATGAAAAAGAAAAACTATGGTATTTGTCATTTACCATTACTTATTCGGACTATAGTGGATTTAATTTTCCCAGAAGAGTTCCTTGTTCCATGCACGGTCTGTGTTTAACATATATATATATATATATATATATATATATATATATATATATAGATAATACAGGGTAGCACAAAAGTCGCTCATCATAGGAATTTTCAGTGTTGACTATATTATTTTTTTTCTTTTAGGTACGGGATGGCTGCGAAATTAACAATAGACGAGAGGGTGAGCTTGGATTCGTTTGTTGTACCTGGGATTCCATACATTAAAACCAAGCTCACCCTCTCGTCTATTGTTAATTTCGCAACCATCCCCTACCCTTACCTAAAAGAAAAAAATACTATATTATAATCAACACTGAAAATTCCTATGATGCGTGACTTTTGCGCCACCCTGTGTATTCAAAAATCAATTATGGTGTCAAAGCAATGCAATTGTACTGTACTAATAAAATCCACAAGCGGGACAAACTTCACAGAAAATCTTCGTTATATATATTTTAACTGTGTGGTGTGTGTATATATATATATATATATATATATATATAACCTTTAGTTAGCTTCCGCCCGAATTGTTCATTCTGACGAAGGTCAAGCTTTATGCTCCACCTTAGACCTACAGTTTAACGTGGAATCTGAACCACACCCCATCAGCAGCCCAGCGTCTTAACCACTAGGCCACCTAGGGTACCCATTTAACCTAGGGTACCCATTTAACCCTTTGCCTGTCCCGTGCATCACATGTGATACATGCATCACATATGATACACAGAGCGCATCATAAATAATATTTAGTGTGATACATTCTATGATCACATATTACCCACCAACTAAACCAAATAAACCTCCTATAACCAAAAGTCTGAAAACAAGCATGGACGTTTGGACCAAACTTATGAAAATGCTTTGGACAGGCAAAGGGTTAACCACCAACCACTTTCTTTATTGTGTGGAAGGATGAACAGATGGGTTTTGTTGCGCGCCGGCTGCCGTCGGGTCTCGAACCCGGGGCCGATGGATTCGTAGTCAGCGACACTAACCACTACACCACCGAGGCGCTTTATATATATATATATATTAGTGATGTAGGTCACATCCGCATCCGCGAAACATCCGCACATTTTCTCGCATCCGCATCCGCACTTTGGACTGCGGATGTCGTGCGGATGTGGACCGTTGAGATAAAATGTCATTAATAAGCGGAAATTATCAAATTCTACTATATTAATAGAACTAGTTCATTGTGCGCAAAAGTGATGCAAGCGACAAGACGAGAGGCTGTTCTTGTATGAAGTTACTCTCTTGCAACCTACTTAGATCCACGTTAGAAAGCTAAGTTATTTTCACCTAGTACATTAGAACGAGTTAAATCATCACTTGGCAAAGCAGTTGAAGAGCTTCAATCTCTTGAATCTGTCGCTTCGCCACCCACCAAAAGAATAAAAGTTTCAGTGACAGAACCAACACCTTCAACAAGCAAATCTATCACAGAATCTGTCTCTCAGTTTCTTGAGTCAAGCAGCAATGACGAGAACTACGCGATGTCAAAAGATGTAGTAAAAATGATCGAGAGCTATCACCAAGAAAACACCTGGCTGCATGTGACAATCCTATTAGTTGGTGGAAAAATACGCAGAATATCTATCCATACTTGAGTAAACTTGCGAGGAAACATTTAGCCTGTCCTCCAACAAACGTACCAAGCGAGAGATTATTTAGCAGTGCTGGATTAATATATGATGAAAAGAGAAACAGACTGGCAGCAGAAAAGCAGAAAAATTAATGTTCCTTAAGCATAACCTTCCTATAATTAAGTTTGAACATTAAACGATGAACATCTTAGTTTACTTTATTTTAATTACTCATTTATAAATATGCCTAATAAAACTTTAAACTTAATATAAATAGTTATCAAGCTAATTAAAGATCTCTTTCTATAAGGGTGGAGGAGGTTGGGGAAAGAGGTCGGTGGGGTGCATTTGAGTTGGGTTCACGTCCGCATCCTGGTAACACAATTATGGTTTCTAATTGTGGCTGAAACTCAACAAAATATAACGAATTATTTGCAGACGAATTCACTAATTGATTTCTATATTAGTTAGATGCTTGATATTATTTATATGTTCAGAGAAAAGTACAGCAATTATTGTACAATTAATCAATATACTACATTATAGCTACAGCTCTATCTATATAATACTTATTATATACGTTAAACACAACAAATCTCGAATATATCCTAAAAAATAACGAAAATGTAGATATCCGCATCCGCGGATGTTGAAATCAAACATCCTCATCCGCATCCGCGGATGTGAAAAAAATGACATCCGCTACATCACTAATATATATATATATATATACCACTACACCACCGAGGCGCTTTATATATATATATATATATATAATTTAGAACAGAAGGGTCTTAAGAACACATTGTAAAAAGGTCAAGGTATCCCTGTCGGTTTATATGTAAATAAATGCTAAACTGATAGATTGTTCCCAACAAATATTAATAACTGTTTTAGGAATATTTTTTGACGTTTCAGTACTTTTTAGCTACGAAGGAAGAATAAAGACTATAAAAAGAACTCTTTTTGACATTTTTACTTACATGTAAAGTATATTAGGTTCGGAAGCCTAATAGAACTCCTTAATTAGCGCACGACTTAACTTGGACTCTTTTATAAGCATTTTGTAAACATACTTCTTTTGAAAGCATTTTCTGTTACATTTAAAGAAAAAGATATTTTTATGGCAGTTCAAAAGCAGTTGAAGTCTTGAAAGCAAAATAATTCATTTTTAATTCTTAAAGAATTATTTAAATCTTTTTTTTCAAGTTAATTATTATTAAATAGGAAAGTCGTTGGATACCCAAAGCAGAAATAAAATTCGTGAGTCTAGTATATCGTAATTATCATATGAGGGTCAGTTAGGGAGGCACTAAAATTTGGCTTCGAAATATTTAAATGACGAAACGGCATAATGCCAGAGTGTCAAAATTGTTATAATGTTATAATGTTTCAGACCAACAAAGACCCTAGGATCCACTCATGGCTGGTCTACCTAACTGCGTTCGCAATTGTGTATTGCGCGTGTCCTTCATTAGTTCCTTTCATTTTTATAAGAGCAGTTCTGACTTCTAATCTCAAACCCAGTAAAGCCTAAAGCTTAATTAATGGCCAAATAAAATAAATAGTTCAATTTCACATTTATTTATTTTGTTAAAATTATTTTAACAAAAATTGTAAAATTGTATTTTATTTAAAAAATAAAAGAAGAAAACGACTCAACTTCTCCCTGAGTCCAAACAAACAACCACAGACACATCTTGCTCCAGAATAATGTATGCGAGAAGCCTATCTTCATCCACGTGTGATTCACACTTCGATCGGAAGAGCTTAACAATATTTTCAAAATACCCACATTCTGGGTCAAGTCCCAAATCTCCAAAACAAAGTGTTAACCCCACGTGTTTCCGGGCCTATATATATATATATATATATATATTATATATATATATTATATATATATATTGCTCATGTAATTTATATATATATATATATATATATTATTATATATATATATATATATATATATATATATATATATATATTATATTGCTCATGTAATTTTATATATATATATATATATATATATATATATATATATATATATATATCTATATATATATATATATATATATATTACTCTACTTTAGTTTCGGACATAAAATTTGGCTTGAAAACAAAATAATTTAAAATTTCCAAGATTAAAAAGTTATCCTTTAGAAAATGTAAAACAGCATATCGTATAATCTTTAAAATTATCCCACGATGATTGGGTAATGGGGGTTAGTTAACCTCCTTCGCAACATCTAAGATCATATGACGAAGGAGAGCTAGAACTTTACGTGAAATTTAAACCACGGGGTCGCTGCATAAACTGGACGCTGCGAAAATGTCCTCCATCCAACTACTTTCGAGATCCAATGTCGCTTAATTTTGTAGATGGACGGACGGGAAGCGGTGTTACGACATTGGCCATGATGTAACCCATCCACGACACAATGGATTTTACAAAGATTAAAAATAGAAAGAATAATTTCGCTTAAAATCGTAGACTCAATCGTACGAAGCCATTTTGGAATTAATATTTTCTAATGTTGTTCACCTAATTTTTTTTTTTTTTTTAACGGGCTTTACTGAGAGGTTAAAGTTCAAGTTCGTAAAAGGTCAACAGATGGCGCTGTAACATAAAACATCAAAGAGTAGAACAGCAATGACATATATATATATATATACTACTGGGAAAGACTACATAAACTAAATGTGTACTCCCTGGAAAGAAGAAGAGAGAGGTATACTATAATCTACATATGGAAAATGATGGAAAAACTGGTACCAAACCTCAAACTAAACTCAATTACCATCCAAACAACGCTGGAAAATAGGAAAGGCAGAATGTGTAGTGTTCCCAAATTAAAGGCCCGATGAGGGACCTCTCAACTCTGAAGGAAAATAGCTTGGTCGTCAGGGGGCCAAGAATTTTCAACCAGCTTCCAAAGGACCTCAGAAAAGTTACAGGGGTCAAAGTTGAAGTCTTCAAGAGAAGACTAGATGCCTGACTCAGGACGGTACCAGATGAGCCGGGTGTACCTGGCTATGTACGGTGGAGAATGTAAGAGAGCAACTCGCTCCTCCACCAAGCCAGGACTAGAGGCGGGGCCACCAGCTTGACCTTCGTGTGAAGAAAGACCGACGCACGGAACCCTAACAAGGTTAACAAGGTGTGTGTGTGTGTGTGTATATATATGTATATAATATTAAGTTTCACGTAGACCAGATTACACTAAGTTAGGTAGTCTTTTTAGAATGGTTAGTTATTTCCCATGTAACCAACTTCAGCCAATCATAATCTTTGTTACAAACACTGGCCTCCGCGAAACTTAATATTTAACACACACACACAAGTATATGTATATACTTTAACTGCAAACAACACACAGTATAATTAATATAAAGAACGACGTTTGTGTAGAAGAGCGTCCGTACAAGATGAGGAGAGAGAACGAGCAAATGAAAAATAAGGCACCTTCTAGGAATCGAACCCGATATCACACAATCGCCGGTCGGATATGCTAACCACTGCACTAAAGTCTCCGATCGATTACAATTCGTAATTCTCCTACATACGAGCGGAATGGAATGCCCTGAGGCGGCACCTTTTCATGCTGTACATATATACATTTTAACTGCAAACAACACAGTATAATTAATGTAAAGTCTAAAATACTAAAAGTGAGTTACAAACCTTTGGAAACAGAAAGGCCACGTGGTTTAATGAAAATAGGCCTAAAGGAAAAAGTCACTCGGTAAGGCTAAACTTTATTAAAAAAAAAGAAAAGAAAAATAATGATCTCAACTCTCAAAAATTTTCGTTCAATAACACAGTTTACAATGTTCTGAATACGAAAGTTGAGGCTTTAAAATTAGTTATAAAGAAAACGATAATATATGGAATTTGTATGTCAGGTTTGAACCGAAGTTTTTCATTTTGTCTTAAATTTTCGTTCATAGAATTGTTCTTGGCTCAAATTTTACGATTTCACAGTTTACAACCCGTCATTATATATATATATGTGTTTAACATATATATATATATATATATATATATATGTGTTTAACATATATATATATATATATAATATATAATCACTGTGTAATATATATCTATTACTAATATGATTACTATTATTAATATTATTAAGTATTAATATTACTAAATATTATTAATATATATGATACACACAGACCGTGCATGGAACAAAGAACTCCTTTGGGAAAATTAAATCCACCACAGTTCGAATAAGTACAGTAATGGTAAATGACAAAACTATAGTTTTTCTTTTTCATGATGGAAACACAACGTGGGCAACAGGTCACTCGCAAGGAGGCCCCAAAAAGAGTTCCTTGTTTCATGCACGTTCTGTGTGTAACATAAAAGTTTCTTAGGAAACCATTCTGAGTTGTAACATATACTGTATATAAAGCAATTTTTGTCAATTTTTCACCTATACCCATATACTTAGTCAGGGTACCAGCAGCTCATAGTATCGCTGTCAAGTCCATAGAAGTTCAACATGTACCACCGAGGCTTACTCTACACAAACCTTCCTTTTATGCAGATCTACAAGATATATATATATATATATATATATATATATATGTGTGTGTGTGTGTGTGTGTGGACAAAAACCATGATTTCTTTCATTTGACGCAGGTCATTCGTTCCCGTGCAGTAGAGAATCCATACTTTAACACAACCTGCCCTTTCGTAGTTCGGGTCCCACGTAAAACTGTAGGTCCCCTCGGTCACGTGACCTTTATTATTATTATTATTATGATTATTATTTCACAATAAGACTAATTTACATTTCAGAAATAAAATTGAACGAATATTGAGTGACATTTACAACGACAAACACTAATATATTCGTTAGGTTAGGATTATGCTTCGTTACATTACGTTAGTTTGAGCTACGTTACATTAGATTACTTCGGGTTAGGTTACATTAGGTTACGCTAGGTTAAATTAGGTTAGGTTAGTTTAGTTTAACAGATTAAAAAAATGGGCAATCTTTCGGCGCCATAAAAGAGTGTAATTCTCAAACATGGGTATTCGTGCGTGAACGCATTGCTTTGGTTGGTACGACAGGGGACCACAGCGCGCGAATTTAGTCTGTCTTTAGGGATTTCTCGCCACCATTTCAACTGCTTCCTTAGCCACAGGTGCCTCGTAAGCCACGGGTTGGCCACGCTTCCCTGTTTTAACGTACTTTCATATTCGTATTTTAGAAATTAAAGTATACGAGTCTATATTCTACTATACTATATATATATATATATATATATATATAAAATTTCACAATTAATCACGTGAAATCAATAAAAAATGATGCACACCCATCAGAAGCGAACGATCCCAGGGCCTTTCGTATATTTAGTAATTCACCTCATCAAGGAATATAAGAAAAGCCTTGGAATCCCTTTTCATTTGTCCCTGTGGATGTGTATCATGCAAAATTCCAAATATAAATTAGCTAATACAGATGAGGGCGGATTTCTCATCGCCACTCCAAACGACATAGCATAAAACTTATTTTCAAACTGAAATTTACAATCTTTGACGCAAAGAAAATAAGTTTTATGGTATGTCGTTTGGATTGGTGATGGGAAATCTCCTCTCACCTGTATTAGCTAACTTATATATGGAATTTCTTGAAAGCAGAATTTTGCCTACTAATGTTTGTTAATTTTAATCGTGCCTGCTACCGGTATATAAATGATGTTTTATGCCTCTGACCTAACAATTTGGATGTTGACGAATTTCTTGGTAGGCTCAACAATTTAGTCCCATCTATTAAGTTTACTGTTGGTAAAAAAAAATGATGGATGCCTATTTTTTCTGGATCTAAAAATTCGGAGATCATGAATCAATCCAAATTTGAAATTTTCCACAAACCTACCAATAATAACTTTTATGCACAGTTTTATTCTGACCATCATCCCTCGATAAAATCTTCTAATTTTTCTTCTATGTTTCTCAGAGCATTGAGAGTTGTTAGTCCTGAATTTTTAGATTCCGAGTTATGCAATATCATGAATATTGGTACTAAATTGTTATAATGTTATAATGTTTCAGACCAACAAAGACTAGGATTCACTCATGGCTGGTCTACCTAACCATATTTGTAATTGTGTACTGCGTATATCTTCCACGGTGGCGGAAGTGGCGAACCCCAAAAGCCTTAATTTTACTACCTTAAACTATACCCAGTCTATCAACATATGAGTCTAATCGATTTTTAAACATGTTTATAGACGTGCTACTAATTACTTCTACGGGCAAACTCTACCATCTAATTACTATTCTATGTTATCCTATTCCAGTTCTAGATAACTGTCTTAGAAAAGCTAAGAATAGGCATTATAATCGTGGAATTGCAAATGAATTTGATCATAAAAATATCCTTACCCTACCTTACCATGTAAATTGTAATAAATTCCGACCTTACTTAAATAATTGGCATTAACGTAGTCTATGAAGTTTAACAATGAGAAATTTCAGCTGTTACGGTACGGAAAAAGAGAGGACCTAAAATCCATGGAATATTATACCCCAAATGGACAGGAAATTCAGAGAAATTCTAGAACAAAAGATTTAGGGGTTGTAATGACAGATGATGCGAAATTTGAAACACAAAATAAGATAGCAGTAAACAGAGCAAAGGGAATAACGGGTCACATACTGAGAACCTTTAAACGAAGGGATAGGAATATAATGATTCCGCTACTGAAAACACTGATCATACCCAAATTGGAATGCTGCTCGGTCCTAACATGCCACATAAAAAAGAAGACATTAGACAACTAGAGGGGATTCAGAGAAGCTTCACAGCCAAGATCAAGGGGTGCAAAGAACTAAATTACTGGGAAAGGTTACGCGAACTAAACCTATATTCACCGGAAAGGAGAAGAGAGAGATACATCATCATTTACACTTGGAAAATAACGGAGAAACTAGTCCCTAATCTTACTCTGAACCCTGTAACTCCCCAAACAACGGTGGAAAGTAGAAAATGAAAACTGTGCCGTGTTCCCAAATTAAAGGCTAGCCAGGGAACAACCTTAACCCTGAAAGAAAATAGTTTTGTTGTGGGAGGACCAAGACTGTTTAATCAGCTGCCCAAAGACGTAAGGAACACGAATGGTGTTGCAGTGGACATCTTCAAAAGAAGATTAGACGCCTGGCTCAGAACAATCCCCGATGAGCCGGGCGTACCTGGCTATGTGAGGTGGAGAGTACAATAAACCAATTCACTACTTCACCAGGCCAACACTCGAGAGGAGAGGCGACAAGCTTGCCCTTCGTGAAATGAGGAATCATCGCGCGGAACCTTTGAAAGGTTGAAAGGTAGAGAGAGAGAGAGAGAGAGAGAGAGAGAGAGTAATTTATTTCGCTTTATACTGTTGTTTACAAACCCATAAAGTAGATATTAAGATCTTCATCTCCTGATATACAGGGTGTCCCATACATCCTGGGAAAGACGCTTACTCGGAGAAATAGGACTCTCCCCCTTTTTTCCTCCTCCTAAGGAATGCACTAAAAGAATTTCTGAACTCGATCAAATCACTCTCAAGTGTCGGGTAAAACATTGGTCAAGACTCTCTTTCTCTCCATATATATATATATATATGATGAAAATAACCACGAAGGAAAAAGGAAACAGAATGGTGCTCAAGCGCTTTCGTCTAATGACATCCTCAGGAACACAGGAATTTTGTGGAATCTTGTCTTAAGAAGGCAAAACGAACTTTCTATCACACAATAACCCTCGCACTTTGTCGAAGAATATTTTATTACTTCCATTTTTCCAAGGCTTTTTAGGCATTGCTAATGTACTTAAACTTTTGGATATTAATGGAGTATTTTCATATGACAATATTGTGAAAAATATAGTAAAAAATAGCCCTACCAATAATTCAGGCATTATCTATAAAATTGGTTGTAAACAATGTGATTCCTTTTACATTGGACAGACGGGACACACGCGTGTAAAACAGCATCAATATTCCGTTAGAACGGGACAGTCGTCCAGTGCCCTTTTCGTCCATTTGTCAGAATTATCCCACTGTGTATTGATTGGAATAATGCTTCAATTTTGTTTCACTCAAGCAACATTGTTAATAGAAATATTCTTGAGTCTGCCATTATTCAACTTAGAAATAATTTTAACATTAGCCAGGACCTTTTTTCGCTTGATCCTGTTGTTTTGAATTCGTTCAGAACGGATTTAGACAAGAGGGGCAAAGTGCTAAAACTCTGGTAGGTTTTTCTTATAAATTTATATGGTCCTCCTACAATTTTTATTTTTCTATTTTATTTATTTATTTTTTGTGACCTATATATAATCTCGAACTTGTTATTTATTTCAGTGTTCCTGAGGATGTCATTAGACAAAAGCGCTTGCGCACCATTCTATTCTGTGTTTCCTTTTTCCTTCGTGGTTATTTTCATCATAAATATTATTCACGTGTTACTTTCGTGAAATAATTTTTTTATTATTATTATATATATATATATATATATATATATATATAATGCTTCACTATTTACTGTTCAAAACATCTTCGTTTCGGTCTTTTTTCTTTCTCAGATCCAATTTCGTTCCCTCAGTGCCAACAGTGACCTTGGCACTCAGGCGAAACTAAATCCGAAAAATATGGCATCGAAAACGCGTGTGTGTGTGTGTGTATAATTCACTGTGTATATATATATATATATATATATATATATACTTTTGTTGAGTTCAACAAATGTTCAGGATGGACCTCATTTGGAAAATTTGATGAAGGAGAGAGTTGCTTTCTATTCGCATCCTACCCTCGTCAGAGACTTTGCACAAGAACCTGCCCAGTTGGTTCTTGAGAGTATTCATGGTGGTTAGGGTGCGGTTCCTCAGTTCTTTCGGCAAGCACATCAAGGTGTTTTGGGCCTCGTATTCTGAGAGTAATTTTCATCTTTGTTTTTGTGGCCTCCCTGTCCTACCACTTCTGAGACAGTACGGAATCAATCTACCTCTTCAATCATTCCAGTGTGTTTCTATTTTATTTCTAAAGTTAGGGACACAACACTCGAGTATTTTTCAAACGTATATTACTGCGTTACACACAGACCGTGCATGGAACAAAGAACTCTTCTGGGAAAATTAAATCCACTATCGTCCGAATAAGTAATTGTAAATGACAAATATTAAAGTTTTACTTTTTCATGATGGTAGCCCCATGTGGGCAACGGGTCACTAACAAAGAGGCCCCAAAATATAGCTTCCCTCAACAGCTAGCAATGAAGCTAGTACTGTACCTTGTGGGGCAGACACTTAACCTATATATACCCTATATGTCATATCAGTGTACCGTCGACTTTATGGACAGCGTTCATAAGATTCAAAATGATGCGCGACCATAACGACCATAACGTAAAATGTATAGCCGGTAGGTAATGGTTTGGCTGTCCATTCTACGTTTTCAATACGTGTAGGGTCATTGAGACGGTTGTTTACTCTCCTTCGTAATAACAACGGTTACGCGACGGAGGGGACCTACAGCTTTACGTGGGAGCCGAACCATCTAAGAGTCACTACATTATCAGAAGGCGAAGGACCATACTGATCTAACGGGAAGCGGTGTTGTGACGTGGCCATAACGTAGCTCCCCTCGTTTCTGAAACTTAGTTTAGGACAATCCATGTCCGGGGTTCGAGTGTAGATAGAGTGGATTAAGACGTTATTGAGATGATTGCATCGTCAGTGCGTGACTCTCTTCCCAAATATTGGCTTTACACTCAAATCTATATATAAAGGCCACCCGAGGGAAACGGTCATCGTGGCCTTTATGGACAGGTGGCCTTTGTTTTCATTTAAATCGGATATATATTGTATCAATACATGTAGTCATCATTCTGTGTGTGTGTGTGTGTGTGTGTGTGTATGCGATCTTAGTTGTAAACAAATTCACAATTGTTTTTATTTTTCCTTGTAGTATTGCATCATTTGTTTATTTCACGTGTTTAATTGTGAAATTCTTGCCATACATATATATATATATATATATATGAAAATTATTTCACGAAAGTAACACGTGAAAAATATTTATGATGAATAAAACCACGAAGGAAAGGAAACACAAAATGGTGCTCAAGCGCTTTCGTCTAATGACATCCTCAGGAACACATTCTGAGGATGTCATTAGACGAAAGCGCTTGAGCACCATTTTGTGTTTCATTTCCTTCGTGGTTTTATTCATCATATATATATATATATATATATAATATATATATATATAGGTAATTTTGAGTACATATCTTGTGATGATTTTGCATTTCAAACTAATTTAATGGCAACTCGTACAACGCGTCTGTCTATCTCTCGAAAATGTAATCTATTAATTTTATTATTTTTTTTTTTGTCTTTACAAATCGATTAATTTAATTCTAAAATTGGTATTTGTCCACGTGGTGATTTTACGAGCCTCACTCACTGAGAAGACCACGTGGGGGAGAGAGAGAGAGAGATGTAGGTTTGCTGTGGATATTTCTCATAATAATTTGATGAATGATGTAAGCTTAAAGCTTAAGAGCCAAATTAAATAAAAATAAATAGTCCAATTTCACAACTACTTATTTTGTTAAAATTATCGTAACAACAAAAATTGTAAAATTGTATTTATTTTATAAATAAAGTATTAGTCATTCATTCATTGAATTAAGTTGAATTAACATCTCGCTAAACATACAAATTGAATCCTGTAACCGTCATTCGTTCGGCGTTCTCACTCTCCCTTACCCTATAGATAGAAATGAAAATGAAAATGAAAACGTTTATTCGCAGACTATATATAGTCCATATGACAAATATTACACTGGTATGCATCAATTTTGCTGTCAAGGGTTTTGTAAGTGATTCTTATAGAGGTTTTCCTGCTGATTTCGAATCTGCAATCCGTTTTTCTCAATCAGCTCAGGTTATCCGGCTATGGCCTCATAAGTAAAATAGAATTTTTCGTGATTTTGTCAAAGCGGAATTGGAACAGTAACATCTATCATCACTTGTTTCACTTGTATAATATCTTTTTTTACTTTTCAGGCATATAGATAAAATATTTCATAATGAATAGAGCGTGTAAAAATGATCCCAATAGATTCTGCTACATATGTGGGACGGTTACCATGCCAAATAACCAGTCCCAAATCACTAAATTTGTGAAGACAATGTATAGAGCATACTTTGGAATTAAGCTAGGGGACCAGGACAAAAAAATTTCGCCCCTCATATGTGCTGCAAGACGTGCATTGAAAATTTGAGAAGATGGAGCAAAGGCAGAGCGAAATCTTTGCCTTTTGGAATTCCCATGATTTGGAGAGAAGGAAAGGATCACGTGACAGATTGCTATTTCTGCATGACAAACCTCCAAGGTGGGCTTATAAATTTATTTTTCTTAAATATTTTGAAATCCTCGTATGAAACTTGACAATATTCACCATAATGTAATATTCACCATATATAGCATAATATTCACCATAATGGTAATCATACATTTACATATACATATTGTTATAGAAAATGCATTTACACATACATATTGTTATACAAGTTACATTTACATATACAATGATTGTATATTTTCTTTCTTTTTCATTCATATTGTCCCCGAAGGGACAATATGAATGAAAAAGAAAGAAAAACACATTGTTGTATACCCTGACATTCCTTCTGCTATGAGACCTGTACCCCATGGTCCTGGAATTCCAATACCCGACCCACCTCAAACCCTGGACTTCGATGATTCTGATGATGAATCAATGACCAATGCCAATGACCAGTCCCAGTCGTATATACCTCAAAATACCGCTTCAAATGAGCCGAGGCCTCTCAACCAGGCCAAACTTAATGATCTTACCAGGGATTTAGGACTTTCCAAATTAGCTGCCGAGATCTTGGGCTCACCACTTCGAGAGGACAACTTGCTGGCTCCGGGAACAACATTCTCCTGGTATAGGAAACGAGAGGAAGAATTCCGCAAGTTTTTTGCAATGCACGAAAATACCTCTTCCTTAGTGTACTGCTGCAATGTTGAGGGGCTAATCGAATCCTTGGGCCTGCCATATAACGCATCAGAATGGAGGCTATTTATAGACTCGTCTAAACGAAGTTGGAAAGCAGTACTTCTCAACATTGGGAATAGGGTTGCATCAGTCCCTGTAGCACATTCCGTACAACTTACTGAGAGCTACGATAACATGAAAATTTTACTGGATGCTCTCGTATACGACCAACATAACTGGAGGATCTGTGGAGATTTGAAGGTAATACTAATATCATAAGTAAACTATTGCTATTGACTATGTTGTTTTTCCAAAGGTTATTTGAGAGCGTATAAGAACACTTAACTTCCCCACAGAAGTGATACAGTCCAATGCATAGATTTTTTTATCTGATAGAACAAATTCTCTAAATTCTTTAAATATTTTCATTTTTTTTCAGATTGTGGCATTTGTATTGGGAATGCAAGGGGGATACACGAAATACCCATGTTTCCTCTACAAATGGGATAGCCAAGCGGATGAGAAGCACTATGCACAGCGTGAATGGGCATCCAGAGAGAATTTTGAACCTGGGTCGCATAATGTCGTTTCAGTGCCCCTTGTACCACCAACAAAAATTTTGCTCCCACCACTTCATATTAAGCTGGGCTTGATGAAAAATTTCATCAAATCAATTAATAAGGAGGGTTCAGCATTCCGATATCTCGAGAGTAAATTTCCTCATATATCTGATGCTAAACTAAATGCTGGGGTTTTTGATGGTCCTCAAATTCGAACTTTGATCAAGGATACTCAGTTCGAAAACGCAATGACTCCAACTGAGAAGAATGCCTGGCAGGCATTCAAATCAGTTGCCACTGATTTTCTTGGCAAGCGTATAAGTCAGAATACGAGTCCGTTGTCGAAAACTTGATGGAAGCTTTCAAAGCTCATGGGTCGCGCATGTCCATAAAAATGCACTTTTTGTGGTCCCACTTGGACTATTTTCCTGAAAATTGCGGGGATTATAGTGAGGAACAGGGTGAACGATTTCACCAAGATATCAAAATAATGGAAGAGAGGTACCAGGGAAACTGGGATATCAATATGCTGGCGGACTATTGCTGGTGTTTGAAGCGAGACGTGCCCGAAGAAAAACACAGACGGAAAGCCAAAAAACTTCATTCCTTCCTCAATAAACTTTTTTCCATATTCATTGTATGAATAAAAGTATTTATTCACACAATGTTTTCATTTTTCACGAGTGTTCTTATAATATTACTCGTATCTACAGTGTTTAAGCTAAAAAAATCAATAAATTTGGGGATAAAATTGGACTTATAATAAATGGCCAATAGAGAAAAAACCTGACCTGATTGAGGAAAACCAATGTCATTTTCGAATTCAGCATGGTCGAATTATATAATATGAGTTGAGAAAACCCTCACAGCAGACAAAAAAATTTCATATGCATACCAGTGTTATTAATACAATGACAGTTCATATACTAAGGATAGAAATATATACAACTGATTAGAATTAATACTGCACTGTCGAAGTTAAGTGGAGCTACAGACAGACGTTTTCGTACCAAGAAGTCCATAGCTTAGGCCTTAGAGGATAAATGGCAGGACTCATGGATAGCTTGGATGATCGGGTTGGTTGATTTTTTAATTCTTTGCATTAGACTGTGTTGAGCACGTCTTGTTACCTCCGGGAAGCTCGGGACATTGCGGGTAGCAAACATTTGCGAAGCTGAGCATCTTGGGGGTAATTTATGTAAAAGTCTAAAAGACCTGTTGTACAGCAAATTTAGGGTTCTGCCAGAACCTTTTTTATAATTCACCCAGAGTTGCTGACCGTATATATTACTGCAGAAAGTACGAAAGAGTGTCTTTAGCTTCACTTGTACAGAAACGAAAGTTCCTTACGGTCATATTCGCTTTAGCAAACAGGCTTCGAGATTGTTTTCTTATATCCGAGTCATCACTCAAGGAGCTGGTAATAGTTTGACCCAAATACTTAAACTCTTGTACTTCCTCAATTACCTCATCATTCATTTTAAACCTTATATCAGCTGGCTGATTACAGCTTTTCGGATGAAATTGCATGACCTTAGTTTTTGTAACATTAAAAAGAATATCATGTTTCTGCCAATACGCTTCGCAGACATTTAGAAGCCAATCCAGACCTTTAACAGAGGGACTTATTAACACCATATCATCGGCATAAACTAAGTTATTTATCCTTGTGTTATCTATACAACATCCTACTGTTGCCCCATTAAGTGAAGCAATTAATCCTTCAATATACACATTAAACAGCATAGGGGAGAGCAAGGAGCCTTGTCTCACCCCGTAAGAGGAGCCAAAACACTCGGATAGTACATTGCCCCACCTAACAGTGAAAAATTGGTGGGAATACCAAAATTTCAATAAATTTAATATGTACATGGGAACCTTCCTGTCTTCTAGTTTTGCAAATAAAATATTGTGGTTCACCCTATCATATGCCTTACTTATATCAAGGAAACAGTATAAATGGTTGAATTACTGTCAATGTATTTAGATATTGTTTCTTTAAGTACATAGATACACAGGTCAGTTGAGTGGGACCTTTTAAAGCCAAACTGTTTAGGAGATGTCCATAGGAAATCATTTAATCGGAGTAACGAGAGTTTTTCTAGTAGTTTCGAGAAGCAGGAAGCGACATCAATAGGCCTGTAATTATTGCTGGACAAAATGTCTCCGTACTTATTTTTGACCAGGGGCAAGATATATACCCTCATGAACTCTGCAGGGATATAGCTATGAGCAAGCATGGCTGATAGGATAGATAGATAGATAGATGGATAGTCGTACAAGGGGTGAAATGTGCATGAACACGTTCTGATTTTGTTGAAAGAAACTTCAGTTCTGTTTCTCAAGTGATTCCTGCATATGGATTCTATTTGCAAAATCTGCGCTCAGTTCACACAATTTTCTACGATTGAAATCGTATACAACTTTCTTCTATTAATTAATTAATTAATTCATTCATTCATTCACTTATTCATTCATTCATTCACTTACTCATTCATTCATTCGTTCATTAACAAAGGTTACTCACAAAATTGGCTTAAAGGTCAGTTTTAATTTGGCGTAAAAATGCCCCCCTTTCATAAAATTTAAAAAAAATTTATATAGGAGCTTTGAACACAAAATACTACTTCTACTACTACTACTACTACTACTACTACTACTACTACTAGTAATAATAATAATGTTCTTAAAAAGACAGAAACAAGCTAAAATCTTGCTTGTACTTCACTATAATGTTAGTAGAAAGCAAAAAGTGGGTGTACCTACTTTCTACCACATAGCAACGTTTTAAGCAACGAATTCCTTCATGAGAATCCCTACACACACACACACACACACACACAAACACACACACACACACAACACACAACACACACATCATCATCATCATCATGAAACAATATAGGAATATAGTCGTGTTTCTCTTGCAGTCAACTTTAAATTGTAATAACTTATTTTAAATGGTGTTTATGTCAACTTGAAATTTATAACTATATAAATAAGCTTAAATATAGTATGCAAATAATAAAGTAATGGAAGAGTAGACTTTTTTAAGTCAAAAGTAGACTGAAAGTATCTCCAAGTGTTCATTTCTGGAGAAGTAGTATCCTCTTAAATTTAGAAACTTTCCTCCGGAAAAAGAAGTACAATTTTAAGGATTACAACATTTTTTCCATCACTTCCGATTTGCCTTCAGTCAGTGTACTATTGTAAATGTACTCTTTAAACACTACATTAAAAAAATAGTTACGCTTAATTATACGTTCATTTTTAAAGAGACAGCCGACAGCAATAACAGTGTATCACTAAAATCCAAACTGTTGCGCGTGTGTGTGTGTGTGTGTGTGTGTGTGTGTGTGAAAATAAAATTTAATTCGCAATATTTCAATGGGATTTTTTTTAAAGGAAACTGAATGTTTTAATATGGTGTCAACTGAAACAGGATTAATTTCTTTTATAATATTGTGACACAAAGATCTGAAAAAGCTCAACTCTACGCTCAAAATTTCGTCTCCAACTCAGTCCTGGACGATTTCGGTGCTGTTCCTCCATCTGTTCCTCCCTCTGACTTAATTATATCTGAATTTAGAATCTCTTCCGAAGATGTTTTTTTCCTGCCCTCTTTGGGCTCAACTCCAGGAAGGGGAAGGCGTACGGTCCTGATGGTGTTCCTCCTGTTGTTCTCAAGAACTGTGCTTCCGAGCTGACACCCTGCCTAGGCAAACTCTTTCGTCTTTGCCTTTCATCTGGTACTTTTCCTTCCTGCTAGAAGTTCGTTTTCACTCAGCTTTTCCTAAAGAAGGGTGACCGCTTTCAACCCTCCAACTATCGTCAGAGTGATATGATTTTTTGCCTTTCTAAATTTTTTAATCTATCCTTCGTAAAAAGATTCCCAAACACTTCTCCTCACCCTTCTTCTTTCAGATCGTCAGTATGAGTTCCGCGAGGGACGCTTTACTGGAGTTCTTCTAGCATAGCTCTCTGACTCTTGGTCATCCTCTTTTCGGGATTTCGGTGAAACCCTCGCCGCCACCCGAGACATATTAAAAGATTTTGATAGAATCTGGCACAAATCCTTAATTTCCAAACTGCCCTTTTTCGGTTTCTGTCCTTCTATCTGTGCATTCATCTCTAATATCCTTTCCGGCCGATCTATAGCTGCGGTTGTAGATGGTCACTGTTATTCTTCTAAAGCTGTTAATAGTGATATTCCTCAGGGCTCTGTCCCGTGACCCACTCTCTCTTCCTTTTATTTATCAATGATCTTTTAAGTCGCACTTCTTGCGCTATCCACTCCTACACCGATAATTCCACCCTTCGCTTCTCCACCCACTTCACAAAGCGTCCCTCTCAATAGTCACACCATGCTTCGCGCGAGTGGCTACGATACAACTAACCTCTGATCTTTCTACTACCTCTGACTGGTCCCCAAAAAAATCCTTCTGGTTTTCAATGCCTCCAAAAAAACCAGTTCCTTCGTCTGTCTATTCGTCCCAATCTTCCACCCGACTATCTATCTCCTCACCTTCACTAATACACAACTCAATCCTTCCTCTTCTATTAATATTGTTGGTGTTTCCTTTTCTCGTGAACTTTCTTGGAAAGATCACATAACCTTGGTTAACCTTGGTTTTGATTCCACCCGAATTGTTCATTCTGACGAAGGTCAAGCATGTCACTCTACCTTAGATCTACAGTTAACGTGGAATCCGGACCACGCCCCACCGGCAGCCCAGCGTCTTAACCACTAGGCTACCCAGGGTATCCGTTTATCTACCAACCAATTTACCCCCTACCGTCACCGGGTCTCGATCCCAGAGCCGATGAATTCATAGTCAGCGACGTTAACCACTACACCACGAGCAAGGCCGTTTTAAGACCTTCGTAGGCCCTAGGCACACTTGCATTCGTGGGCCCATCCGCTCCCCCCAACTAAATTCTTCCAATTTTCAACGAATTATTTCCAGCCTACTGAAGACTATTAATTTTGTTTTGAATATAAAACATTTAAGTTATAATTTTTTATTTAGCTTATTGAGAGTTGAGACATATTAAGTTTTGTAGAGATAATTAATTAAAAAGCTATTAATTTTGATTTTGCTCTTTCCTTTTCCTATTTTCGGGTCAATAATTTTTTTAGGTCCCCAAATTTTTCGTAGGCCCTGAAATTTTCGTAGGCCCTAGGCCTACCCATTGTGCCTAATGGGTAAAACGGCCCTGCCACCGAGGCGCATCTTTCTAAACCAGCTTTTAAGAGGTTAGGTGTGCTATACCGGCTCCGTAATTTTTTTACCCCCACTCATTTGCCGTATAGAGTCCGCTTCTCACGTGTTCGCTCAACCTACACAATGAAAGACTTTTCGGCTCATCAATTCCTCGCCTCTTACTGACTGTCTTCAATCCCTCTCTCTTCGCCGAAATGTTGCCTCGCTCTCTCTTTAACATCCTGTTATAACGGACATTGCTCTTCTGAACTCTCTAACTACATTCCTCCTCCTTTAAGAAAATCTTGCAGTACCAGACTTTCGACACAGTCTCATTCCTTTTCTGTCCAACATTCAAACGTATCGTTTAATCGTTATTATCAATCTTTTATTTATTCAACCGGTGAACCCTGGAACAACCTTCCTCAAACCATCTTTTATCCCTATCTCTGACCGCCAGTCTTTCAAACGCAGAGTGTCCAGGCCTCTCGAAAACGGGGGGGCTTGATTCACGTTCTCCTCTTCTTATATCGGAGGGGGGGAGTACGTTTTAACTAGTGTTCGCCCTTGGCCTTTCCTTCCTGCATAATATATATATATATATATATATATATATATATATATATATATATATGATGAATTTCACACTTACACACATAAAATGAATAATGCAACCCACAAGGAAAAAGAAAAAATTATTCCAAGGCCTTTCGTGTATTCAGCATTACACCTCGTCAGAAATGTCCTTCCCTGATGAGGTGTATTGCTGAATACACGAAAGCTCTTGGAATAATTTTTTCTTTTTCCTTGTGGGTTTACATCATAAAAGTATCCTTTTACAGCCATCACTGAAGTTCATTGAATATTGTTATCGTAATTGGAAGGAAAAATGGAAGTTCGAAGTCTAGTGAATTTACTGTATATCAATTTGGATATTCTCATAAACCAATTATTTGATGACGACGTTCGTCTCAAAGGCAAAAATGTTGATTCCTTTTGTAAATCTGGACCCAGAAATATTTAAAAAATGTGTTGGAATGCGTTGAAGTTCATGTCGTTATAAATTATAAATAGAGTAGATGCGTTTGCTTTGAAATGCGCTTATGTTGGTCTACATTCTAAAACTTGGAATTAAAGTATTATTAGTAGTATATAAAAGACAATATATTTATATTTATTTTCTACTTTAAAACCAATTTGGTTTAACTTCGTGAGAGTATTCTACTATCTATCACCTATAAAGTCAGAGGCGAGCTCGTGTAATGGAGCAGTTCATACGTTACTCTGCGTAAAACCATTTTTTTTTGGTGCGGGAACTAGGGACCAAGGGCGAACGCCCGTAAAAATACCCTTACCCCCATAGAAGGAGAAGAAGAAAGCCGAAATCAAGGTTTAAAGTTTTCGAGGAGATTGTTCCAGAGTTGACCGGTTGAATAGATGAAGGATTGGGAATATCGAATAACCCTTTTATTTGAGAGTTGGACAAATTATTTTGACTGATGCCTAGAAGTTTCGGACATTTTGCGTAATGTCCGCGACCCTTATTACCTAAATTAACCTCATAATATTCACGAAGTAATTAAAGGTGACTGTGGCATTACGCGAAATGTCTAGTTTCACACCCGTAAAATAACTATAACCTTCGATGCTATTATCTGGTGATAATATTCTTCTTTTATCAAAAGTCACTGAATTTTCGTCCCTTTATGAAGGAGTTTAAAAAACTCCAAACCATTATTATTATTATTATTATTATTTATTATTATTATTATTATTATTGGAACGTGGAATTCATTAAAAAAAAACGATCGATAACAAGCAATAAAGGTCCGAAACAGTTCACACTCAAATATATTTCCAGAAAACTTCATTTGGAAAGAATTCCATGGAAAATGCACAGTACGGTAACTTAGGAAAGTTGAATCACACCTTCTGTATACTGTTTATATTTGTATATACTGACAGTTCTTTATATATATATATATATATATATATATATATATATATATAAAATGTGTGTATGTGTGTGTGTGTGTACGTTTAAAGGTCACTTTCTTGGTGAGCATAAAGTTGGAATCTGTGTCGTGTACCGAAGTATTTATAAGATATGGTCCCCACAATCGATTTTTACCTGCAGAAATATCGTAAAACAATTTAAACAACATTTTGGGTCTCCCCTTCTCTCCTCTACCCCGTCTTGTGGGAACCCTGTGTAGTGATTGGTTACGCGCTTCTTCTTGTATTATTATTATTATTATTATTATTATCTGTAAAGAAGGCCGATTACTGGAGGGAAGTTGCTACGTTAATAAATGTGACACTCCTCAACCAATAAGACTGGAGGAGGGCCTTTTAAAACTGTTGAAGTGGGGAACCCATTTATCTTATACTTCAACCTCACTTCCCCATTTAAAGAGATTCCTCTGCTGAGCGGTGCCCCCCATAGTACTGTGAGGTATTGAAAAACTCATGATCTTCACTTGCCCCATAAACACCTTTAAATGGGAGACCCAAGATGGGTGCACACACATTTCTACATTACTGTACAGTCTTTACAGCCACACCTACATTTTTCCTCCTAAGTGTATATATTGTAATGTATATGGTTGTAAATTTTGACTTCGTCCACAATCGATATGGACCGTGACTTATTTCTCGTGACAAGGTACTAGTATTGACTAGTATTGATGGATACCGTAATGAAACTGACTGGATTCTTTGGATCTGATATATTTGCATGTCGGTTATAAATAGATATAGAGTGTAACGTATTTGTGGATAGTAGTCTATTATGACTTCATCCTCTGGATCCAGAGATTCTATCTTTAGTTTTAAATCGATAATTAATTAGTTTTGCTAAATTGGTCGTTGCCAATGTACAGAAAGTTGTTACATAAATTTCTTATGTTCTTGTGGTTCGGAACCCACGTAAAATTGTAGGTCCCCTCCGCCACCACGGAGGACATACACAATTACGAACACAGTTAGGTAGACCAGCCATGAGTGGATCCTAGGGTCTTTGTTGGTCTGAAACATTATAACATTATAACATTATAACATTATAACATTTCGCTATTTTCAACTTAAAACACACACACACACACATTATATATATATATATATATATATATATATATATATATATATATATGTGATTCCAAGGCCTTTCGTGTATTCAGAAATACATTCCCTGACGAGGAATTGTGAAATTCATCATATATATATATATATATATATATATATATTATATATATTATATATATATATGCAGTAATGTTTTGTGTAAAATTATATTTAAAATTTAGCAGTGCCCTAGATTCTATCTACCCTCTCGAATGATAATGACCTGACCTGTGAAAGCATTTGACCGAATCAGGTACTTCCGGTCCAGCTTCAAAAACCACGGCGTTTCAGACGTGCTGTACGAAACCCTGGTCTTGATTATCAAAGGGAAGTTTATTGAAATATCTCTCTCTCTCTTTCTCTCTCACACACATACACACATTCCGCCCGAATTGTTCATTCTGACGAAGGTCAAGCTTTTCACTCCACCTTAGACCTACAGTTTAACGTGGAATCCGAACCACGCCCCATCAGCAGCCCAGCGTCTTAACCACTAGGCCACCTAGGGTACCCATTTATCTACCAAACACTTTGTTTACTGTGTGGAAGAATGAACAGCTGGGTTTTGCTGCGCGCCGGCTGCCGTCGGGTTTCGAACCTGGGGCCGATGGTTTCGTAGTCAGCGACGCTAACCACTACACCACCGAAGCGCTTATATATATATATTATATATATATATGATACACACAGACCGTGCATGGAACAAGGAACTCTTCTCAGGGAACCATTCTGAGTTCATTCTCATCATGAAACGGACATGTTATGTGCCTTGAAAAGTGGACGCTCAATTCTGCCAGTTGAGGTTTAAGTTTTGGTTTTTGGCTAAAAATATAATAGTTACCCCTTTTGCTTTGATGTATTCAATCTGACGTGAAGGCAGCGAGTCTTTTGCTTATATTGAGGTTCTAAATGTAGCTGGGCTAGGCTGCTTTAAACCCTAGATCCTGTCCCAAAGCTGGATCCTATCTGCTTTGTAGATAGCTGGTGAGGGAAGCTATATTTTTGGGACCTCTTTGCGAGTGACCCGTTGCCCACGTCGGGCTAGCATCATGAAAAAGAAAAAACTATAGTATTTGTCATTTACCATTACTTATTCGGACTATAGTGGATCTAATTTTCCTAGAAGAGTTCCTTGTTCCATGCACGGTCTGTGTGTATCATAAAAACCTCGGAACCTTTCTGAGTTCATTCCTATATATATATATATATATATATATATATATATTTCCTTGTACACTGTTAATAAATTATGTTAATAAAACTATTATCTCTTAGAAAAACACTTGGTACCATATACATATGTGGGAAAAATGTTTTAATAAAATTCACTGACTACGATACGTATAATAATTATGAGAATCCATATTATATAAGAAATTAAAAAAGAACGTACCAAACAAATATAATCCTTACAAAATATGTCAAGAAGAGCGAGAATTCTTCATTTCAGTACGGGATGTTTCCATAGTGACGTCACAACATGGCTGCCTACACGTGGGTCAGAATATTATGAAGAACAGCGGAAGTTCATCGAATTTTTCTTCTTGGTACTTTTAACCTCCGTTTGAAGGGATCAACAGACTCCTCATCGCTTAGAAGGAAATAGATGCATTGGAAGAATGTTGCCTGTTAAGCACTGACGGAAATTGAGTAAGGACCATCCATGAAAATTATACAATATTTAATTCTCGTTAAGACCCAATGAGTAATGGAGTTGTTTTTCCCCCTATTTACTCGTATATAACGGATCACATTCAAATTATCGGCGATCACCTCATAAATTATTTCATCTCAATTCATTATTAATTAATATTAGAATTGTATTATTATTATTATTATTATTATTATTATATAAATCGCTCAGCCATAAATATGACATTCATTTCTAAGTCAAAAGTTGTTTTTATGATGTTTTATAAACACCTTCCTCTTCTGACCCGTTGTGAGCTATGTAGAGAAATAGTGTGAAGAATTAAGGAAGGAGGGAGGGATAAGTCATTAGGGTATCCTTCAGCCTCAGATGTTGGGCCTCTGGATGAATCCCACCACTCTCATTTTGGTATCTTAACCAGTATGTGAGTATCACACACACACACACACACACACACGAAGCGCGCGCGCGCAAAAGCAGAATTTTTGTGAAAATTTGTTAATTTGATTGTTTTCATCACAACTTTGAGCTCCGAACTCGTTTTGCGTTTGGCCTTCAACCTAGCTGGGTCACGTTTCAAAGGAGCATACAGAAAAAAAAAGCAGGTTGGTGGGCATGTCATATCCCAAGGGAATTTTACCAAGGAATTATTCCTCACTCTCGAAAAAGGAATGGACAAATCTGAATAGAGTGAATAGCGTGGAAAGCCTACCACGTGGTCTGGTCTGAGATAGATCGAGAAATGAGTGTGTGTGTGTGAGAGAGAGAGAGAGAGAGAGATGATATTATAACATTAATTCCAGGAAGTATGTTTATCAATATATATATCGTAAATTTGTATATCGTTTCTATAGCAACGTACGATGAATCTTAGTTTTATTTATTACTAACCTAGCCTAGCCTGATTCATTTCCTTCGCAACTATTGCGTGTGGACGTATAATTACGTGAACTTCCATTGTCATGGAAACTGGGTGCATTCCTTTTTTGCTTCTCTCTGCGCTTACTTTGCACTTTTTAAGGGCTGGTGTAAGTGTTGCTGAATACAAATAGATAAAAGAACACAAAGTGAACAAAAGAGAAGGAAAACTTAGACACAATTTAAAAGGTATAAATAACATCCTAATAAAAATAGAATTAATCCATATTATATTATTATATAATTTTATTATACCCACATATCAAGTTACGTTATTAAACTGATATTACAAATTATATATATATATTGACCTTAAACTTGCAACAAAGCTACTGTTTATGTGCATGACTTTTCCCGGGCTAACCTTGAGTAAATCTTACAGTCTTTGTTAGTGTATGTTTGTGCGTGTGTGCGTGCTGTTTGACTGGGTGTTTGACACACTTGTGTATACCTTTTCTACTTTAAATCCTAAATGCGTACATACGTATATATGTACATATAATTACTACAGAACAAAATTCTTGAATTTACTTTAATTAATTAACGAAGTATCTCGCGTACATTTAGTCGAGCTAGCGTCCGTGAAGGCTCAGTGGGTGACGCCGTTCCAGGGGCCTACTGAGGTCGGGGATTCGACCCGATGGTCCTGGTAATAATAATATAGGGGTTAGGGCAATGAGCAGCATTAGTTGGCCTGAGCTATGTGCCAGTTTCTGGCTCACCTCATTCATTATTATTATTATTTTATTATTATTATTATTACATTTAATCGGAATTCTTAATAATTTTTTAGTTCGAAATCATGCAAAAATGATTACATTTTTTTATGTAATTTTTACATTGTGATGTCGCTAAATTGCATAATTATAACCGTCTTAAAAATAGTTAATAAATTTTTCGTTGTATTTAAGTCGTTGATACGTAATCGGACAACGTTTATTCAACTGCATTATGGATGCAGTTGTATAAAAACGGGCTAAAAAATCTTATTATTTCACATCTGTGATATTGTTCTTTTATTATAGAACACCTGAGTATATGCAACTTGTATGACAAGCTTTGTAATGGACATTTTACGATTTAACAAGTTTACACTTTCATACGTGATTTTTATACATCTTTATATATGGGATGAATTTCACAATTTTTAAACACGTGAAATGAATGCTGACGAGGTGTAGCTCTGAATACACGAAAGGCCTTTGAATCGTTTTTCTTTTTCCTTGTATGTTTGCAGCATCTTTATCAATCTATCTATCTATCTATATATATATATATATATATATGGGAATGAACTCAGAATGGTTCCCTGAGGTTTTTATGATACATACAGACCGTGCATGGAACAAGGAACTCTAGACCCTAGATCCTGTCCCAAAGCTGGATCCTATCTGCTTTGCAGTTAGCTGGTGAGGGAAGCTATATTTTTGGGACCTCTTTGCAAGTGACCCGTTGTCCGCGTCGGGCTAGCATCATGAAAAAGAAAAAACTATAGTATTTGTCATTTACCATTACTTATTCGGACTATAGTGGATTTAATTTTCCTAGAAGAGTTTCTTGTTCCATGCACGGTCTGTGTGTATCATATATATATATATATATATATATATATATATAAATCATGGTCAGCAAAAAGAGTCTACTCACATATCCATAAGTACAGATACAGTGAACGGTATCATACACGCCACATAGACCATAGATTTTGTGGGGGATGTACCCATACCTTATATATGGGCATTTTTCCTGTTTAAAAGACTGTATAGTTTGTGGGCGTGACTTTGGGCATTTTCAGTTACCATGCACGGCGTTACGTCATCACGAATAGTCAATACCCTAATTATCGTACTTGCCAACCAAATCCATCTGCAACGACCTCTCATATCCACATACCCACAGGGCACAAGACGACCAACACGGCCACGCCAACCTTAAAGTTGGTGCCCACATGCCCGCTCACATGCCCAGGCGGGAACAGCTGCTAAACAAAGATGCCGAGACGATGCCCAGACAAAGGCCAGGGAGGCGGAAGGACAAATGAAGAGAGAGAGAGAGAGAGAAAGAGAGAGAGAGAGAGAATTACAAGGACAAGAGGAAGCCTCAAAGACCTTTCAGTTCGGTCCACTCGGTTATTAAACTAGTGCAGTTTTTAATTATTTTAGCAGTAGTAGAAGAATGGATAGAAAAGTATAAGGGTCTCTGCCCACCCTCCGCTCCCTCCCAACTAAAGGCGGGTACGGGAAAAGGTTGAAGAAAATACCTTGACCCTGGAAAAGTAGCCAAGAAAATTTTACAGGAAAGAGGAGAATATATAAACTAGCTCGACAATTACGTTATGCACGCATAGAAACACCACACACACACACACACATATATATATTATATATATATATATATATATATTATTTATATATATATATATATATATATATATATATTATAATTATATATATATACAGAGAGAGAAAGAGAGAGGTGGAGTTCCTTTGTGTTCAAATTGTCTAGTCACATGTCATAGTCTTTCTTTAACACACACACACACACACACATATTATATATATATATATATATATATATATATATATATATATATATATATCGGGTCGGCAAAAAAAAGGGAGACCTTTTAAACCGTTCATATCTTGGCAAATACGGTACATAGAACCATGAAATTTTAGTATGTTAGTACTAGGTAATTTTATGGTTTGTATACCATGTTTTAGCATTTTAGCTGGGAAATTGGATTTATGGCGAATATTCCAGAAAAATGTTGCTAATCATAGGTTCAAGTTGATAATTAAAGCGATTTTAATTAACGTAAGCCAACTGCAGGAGGTTTGGACAAGCTTCTCAAGAAAATCGATAAAACAGAAGATATCAAAAGAATACCAGGTAGTAGTAGTATTAAATTTAGCCACCAAACAGTTCTGATTTAAATCCTGTCGATTACGGCCTTTGGGAAAATTTGTCACAGAGAATTTATCGGGTCAAAGTAAGAAATGTCGCTCATTTACGACAGCTTTCTCTGGAAAAATGGGATGAGCTACCACGAGAACAAATCAATAAAGCTATAGATGAGTTCCGTCCTGGACTGAAAAGGTTGTAGAAGTTCGTGGTAAACATATCGAGCAGTTTTTTTAACATCAAGGTAACACCATATGTGAGTACTTTGTAACTTTTTATCTGCACATACAATGCAGTAGTAATGTAAATGGAGAATTTCCAGTGGCATAAAGAAATGTTCAATAAATCTGTAATTTTCATTAGTTTTCTTTGAAATCCGCTCACCGTGTTTGAAATTTACTTAGTTATGGGGTGTGAAAAAAATATTGAAATCTGACCATAACTGGATTTTACAGCCAAAGTTCGAGGTCTCCCCCTTTTTTTTTTGCTGACCCGATATATACAGTAGAGAGAGAGAGCGAGAGAGAGAGCCCAGTAAAGCCTAAAGCTTAAGGGCCAAGTTAAATAAAATAAATAGTCAAGCTTCACAATTATTCATGTAATTGCAAATTGTAAAACGAATGCATTTATTTTATTAATAATAAAGGTTATTCAATTCAATTCAATAGACATGCTTTGTAACCTTGTAGAAATGTAGAGGTTCTATGGGTCCTTTCTCTCTTCATACGGAGGTCAGGCTAGTGGCCCCATCCGTAGACCTGGCCTGATGTAGGAGAGTTGCTGTCTTGAACTCTCCATCTCACAGTAGCCAGGCACACCCGGCTCATCCGGGACCGTCCTTAGCTAAGCGTCTAGTCTTCTTTTGAAAACTTCCGCTTTGACATCGGTGGTGCTTATTTCTTTGAGTAGCTGGTTAAATAGTCTTTGACAACCAACCTATTTTCCTTCAGATTTGGGGAAGTCCATTGTCTGGCCTTTAATTTGGGAACACTTCAATTATACCTTTCCTATTTTCCAATGTGCTTTGGATGATTACCGGGTTCATTTTGAGGTTAGATGCTAGTTTTTTTTTTTTTTTTTGTCGTTTTCCACGTGTATATTATGGTGTATCTCTCTCTCTCTCCTCTTCTTTCGAGCGAATATACATTTAACGTACGTAGTCTTTTCCAGTAACTGCGTTCTTCGCAGCCATCCATCTCGGCTGCAAAATTTCTTTGAATTTCTCCTACTTTATTTTCTTCTTTGGGGTATTTGGAGACCTTAATTAAGATTGAGTAATATTTTAGTTTTGGTCTGATCAGTGTTTTTAACAAGGAAATCATTAGTACTTCCTTGTCCCTTCTCTCAAAAGTTGTCAGTATCTGTCGCCTAATCCTTTTCTCTTTGTTTGTCGCTATCTTATTTTAGGTCTCTTAAAAAAAAACCTAGAAATGAATCTCGGACTTTTGCCTGAAAAACCTTCGTGCTTCCCAACGGCATATCCACATAATAATACTGTAATTAAACTACAAAAATTAAATGTTAATCGGAAAATTGCGTAAACCATTATGGATCTAATGTATATCTTACGTAATGTGTTCTTTCTCAATAAGGATTATTATTATTATTATTATTATTATTATTATTAAAATTTTCCTTCATCGTTCACTATAACTTCTAAATCCTTTGCTTTCGTGTTTCTCTGAATTTCCCCTCTCTCTTGAGCCTAATACTCTATGTTTTAGTTCCCCATTTCTTCCATATCTCAAAAACTGAAAATTTTCGGTGTTAAATTTCAAGTTATTGTCTTCCGACCATTTCCATATTCTATCGTGTTCGAGGCTTCCATCTTTTCCCCAGTTCTAATTTTCCTGCTGATTTTTGTATCATCAGCGAAGGATGCTACTATACCATTGTCGTCTATTTCTGTCAGCGTGATAATGAACTGGAGTGGAGCTAATATTATTCCTTGTGGTACTGAGCTGCGTACTTTCGATTCTGGATTTTTACAACTTTTTGGCGTTCTCTGAGAAAGTTATAGATCCATTTTCCCACTTTGCCCGTTATTTCCACGTTTCATTTTCTGCGCTTTTATATCATGATCACATTTGTTATAGTGATCTATTAGTCGCGATAGACACGATTTTCCTGATTGGAATCCGTGCTGGTTCTCATCTCACTTTTCCTACTCCCCTTAATCCAAATTCGTCACCGATATTTATATTAAATAGCGCAGAAATGAATAACCTATTTCAACAACTCTATAAAATTTACAACATCGCAACCAACGAGATAAAGGGAACGCGTGGTCCCACTTTTTTCATAAAAATGAGAGAACTTAAAAAATAAGTGAAAATCACTTTATTTCACTTTAAATTTATATGCTTATAATTACATGTAATTATAAGCATATTAAAGCATGCATCTATATCCGTCTACTTATCCTCTCTCTCTTTTACAAAATAAAAATAATACCTAAATTAATTTCTAGATTCTGGTAATTCATTCTTGAGAATTCGTTTCTTTTCTCAGAATTCTTAACTGAAATAAGGAGACAGATCAGTTGATGTCTCCTAAATTAATGTTTTTAAGATCTCCAATTTCAAATATAAAAGGCGATCATAGAAAACCAAACGTTAAAAATTTACAAAATTTAAAGGCTTAAACTCAATTTTCTTATTCACACATTATTATTATTATGTACGAGAGAGAGAGAGAGAGAGAAAGAGAGAGAGAGAGAGAGAGAGAGAGATGGTTCAAACCAACGCTCCAACAATATCGTTCAAACTGAACCTAGGTAAAGTTTCCTTTTCTTGGGACATTTTCTGGGTCCTTTATACCCTTGGAGGGGGAAAGAGGGTGTCTGGGGGGGTAGTTTAAGACCGTTTTCGCTGATATTTGGATGAAGATTTTGGGGTTCTGGGGGTTGGAGGTTTCGAATGGGGTTTATGGCTCAACGGTTGAACTGTTGTTCCGAAGTCTAAGGTTCCTACTTCCGCTGTGGGAAGAGAGAGAGAGAGAGTATGAGAGAGAGAGAGTATAATATATATATATATATATATATATATATATATATATAATATATAATATATATATATATAAATATTTTATTTAATAAAAATGAGACTAATTTGTTTGCAATGAACTTCCGAAATAATCATTTAATGTTAATAACGAATAAATAAAACAATTTATTTTCAATGTAAATAAAGTTCCATTATTTATTATTATAATTTAGATAAATTAATATTTAGTCTGTAATTAATTAAAATTATTACGATTTTATCCGAATAAATGTTTTGACGACTTAAAATAATTATTAATTTAATATCTCGTAAATTTTAATTTTTACTCTTAAAATTGTAAAATCTTAAATTAAAATTTCATTATAGATTTTCCTCCGTAAAGAATTATAAGTCCACATATTTTAAATTACCAAAGACCACGTGGTTTAACCGTCGTCAGCTGACACATTTTCTTCCAGTAGAAGAACCAGTTTGTGAAGTTAAAATCATTGTTGACAAATAGATTTCGAACCTTCCCATTGGTTGAAACTTCGTTGCTATGCTAACATTAAGGTTTTTAGACGTAAAATGTTAATTTGTCTATGCGTACTATAGTTTGATTCCCAAATTCCATTTATAACAAGGCCAGGGCATGTTTTTCAAATTTTTTTAACGTTTTAAATTGCATTTTAAATAAATTATTTATTTATTTATGTCAATAGCAACTTAATTATTCCTGAAATTATGTAATTATATAATTTTTTGTTTGTTTAAAGGTACCTACATAAGAATTTTAATTACGATACAAATTGTTAGAGTTGTTTTTTAATAATAATAATTATCTCAAATAATTTCATCTGTATTAGGTCGGAAATAATTTACAATTTTAAAAAGTTTTTCAAACATTTTTTTAATGAATCTCTATTTTTATTAAATTTATTAGTTATTAATGAATAAAGCTGTAGATACATTATACTAAAATAAACATATGCATACTAAGTACTCGGGCCTACTACATGATTTTTAGTATGGGCTATAAAATTTAGATGTAATCAAGTTATACAGACGCTAAATTTGCTACAAAAATGAGTCGTATATATTTTGCTAAGTGCTTTAATTAAAGGGCTTACTGCCTCCTAATATGTACAGTAATGTTTAATAATTAAGAAAGAAATTGATCCAAAGCCTTATTCATACATTGATTGCGCACCAAGCCAAACCATATGAGAGATATCTCAAAACAGCTGATTTTTAAAAGCAATTTTGATTTGCCATTAATGTAATAGGAGTATTAAAAAATAGTTTGAATGGCATAATTTTAAATTTGTTTATAGGGATCAGTATGTAGTGTAATTTAACATGGCAACTTAAATGTTAGAGAAGAACTTCTAAAATACGTTATTAACATGCATTTTATAATTTTAAGACGCAAAATTTCAAGTTTAGCGAAAAAACGATAGCCCATAATGAATGAATTCCTTGTGTTAAATTTGGAACATAGGAAAGAGCGGGAATTTTGAAGTAACCAATCAAAACGACGGATTTATTCCAAATTCCTAATTCATAGTAATAGTAAAAAACTCCGATAAATTCTGTAAGTACATATTTATATTCAATGATTAAAATTAAAATTCATTTAACAATATTAATACAGAATTTATAATTTGAAATTTGATGAATATAACGCGCAGTGTATGAAATAATAATTAATATATATTAAAAACAAGCGGTATTCTGCATTCTATTATTCTGCAGCAATTCTTTCAACCAATCAAAACTGCGATATTACACCGGTGGGCGGAGTTAAAACTGATATTAGGAAGAGAAGCTTCAGAACGGGCAAACAATTTTTGAACAGTTGACGCTTTCCTTCGAACGAAGTAGTACACCTGTGAAAGGTGCACCACTTTCTTCCATCTTTATCCACGTGGTGCATGAGTAAGTGAAGTGAAAGAAACTGTGGTAAAAGGGATAAGGGAATAAGTGATTAAAAATTTATTTTATTAAAATACATATTTACTCACATAATGCCTGCGAGTAGCTTGTTCGCTGAAATGGAGCGACCGACATCGACTCCAAGTAATCCTATCCCTAATTCAACGACAGCACCAACAATGGACGATCAGAGAGCCTTACAACTCGCGTTGGAATTGTCACTCCTTGGAATAAACAACGAATCCTCAGTCCCTTCAAGTGAAGCAGATTTTGTAGTTCAAGGACTATCAGAAGCCGAGAGATCAAGGAGGTCACAAAATATGACTGAGTGTGTAGCTGTACCATCTTCTGAGCACGTGGCTGAAATCGTCGGAAGACAAGGTAAACCATATTAATAAAGTCTAACACTAAAGCTTACTAAGCTTACTAGTAGTTGAAAAGGACTAGTCTATAACTAGTTTCTAAAGGCACGCCTCAAGCTAAGTCTACCTACGGTGATTAAGTGTCGGTAGGGCTAACTACCCCAAATTAATAGAAACCAAAGTTTAAAGTTTATTCGCTAGTTAACCTATATTTGAGCTCTGCCTAATTTATTTTGCCTAGTAGTTTTATGGTTATTCAGCTTAAACCTATTGGTTTGGTTCAGTTTTGCCTAAGACTAGACCGCCAGTGAATGGATTAAGCCAAATACGATAAATTTCCGGCCGAAAGTCAGAGTGCAGCCTAAACGTAACTGGCAATTAGCCTAGGCATAGGATAGTCTAAGCGCTTTTGTAGGAGCTAATGTATACTCTTAAGGTCAGAAAAAAGCGCATGGCATGCTCAGGACAAGGTTTACTATAGGCCTCGGCCTTGTCCTTGCTTGAAGTGAGGCGTTGGTGTCATGAGCCTACCATTTCTTTGCTCCACGTATGAGACAGTTCGTACAAGTTACTCAGTTAGGCCAAACTATTTTTAATTTGAAATCTAGCCTACCCAGGGTAAGCTTAAGTAGGCCCTATAATGACGTATATAGTTGGGAAAATGGTAAAGGCTATCGATTAGTATGGTAAACCGTATTTGGGGATTTTAAATAGGCCAAGGCCAAATGTAGGCAAGAGGGCCTACATTATTAAGTGATCTTGGTGTTATACACTGCCCTGGGACCTATTAATTGATTAGTTGCATCCCAAATTGGATGTTAAAATGTAAGGTGTGGTAAGTTGGATGTAAATATTCCATTAATGAAGTGATTTTGGCACTTGGCATCTCAATTAGTTTATTTTGCTTGTATTGCACTAACACAACGGAAAAGTTTGCGCCTCTAGCTTTTTTGCGATAACCTCCAATTTATAGGCCTGCTCGCGAGTAAAAAGACTGGCACAATGCAGTTAACATTAATACTGTTTAAACCATAGGTTTGATTTATTAGTCATGAAACCCCGCTACAAAGGCTAGATTAAGATTCAATAACATTCCGAACAGCAGCAGTCTCGTCATATTTTTATTTTAATGTTAATAATGCAAAAGAAAAAAGGGCGATGGGTTAGATTTGGCAACGTCGCTTCATTCTGTTATGTCGGCTTCAGATAACTTGCAAAAGTGGGTTTGATTTCTTGTCAGGATATTCAACTTCCTTTTTCATACTTGTAAAGGGTTTCGAGTACCCTTTTCATTTTTTGTGTTGTGTTTGGAGGAAGGCGGGGGTAGGTATTTTTAACTTTATATAGGAGGAGGTTTTTAAATAAATCCATTATAGAAAAGTTGGGTGTTTAGACTTTTTTTTTTTTTCCCCCCCACTAGTTCTGGTTAGACTTACAGGAAGTTAGGATGAAGAGGATGTCCTGTTAGCTGCACTATAGTGAACTATCGGTTAACTCTTAATTCGCATATTTAAAAGTACATTGTTAAAATTAGACGTTAGAATAGATGGCCTGATCTGTTATACTAAATTGTACTTTGTACGAAAGATAATGTAGTAATTTTAGCTGTGTAAATGAAATGTTTTGAACCTTAATTAGAAGAAGACAGAAGTTAAACTTCTGTATATACCACGTGGGTGAAATCACTATTAATAGCGGGTGTGGGTTGGAGAGTTTCGGGGCGGGGGGAGTAGAAAGGGGAAGAACTTGCGAAGGTGGGGTAAGGGGTAAGAGGGGTGGGGGAATTAAGGCGGGAGGAATAGACTACCAGCCAGACGGTTGTTTGTTGGTTAGTCTTTGCCGCCGTTCCTAACTCGAAAAACACTGGTGGAGGAAGTTGGAAGGCGATCGCTCTCAAGGACGAGTTTTCTATTGAAAGCTACTGCCATTTTCGACCTTATTGGAAATAATAATAATAATAATTGGATACCAATGGTTTTGTTTTGATTTTTTTCGCGTCACAAGCAAGACTCATTGTAGAGCTTTTTAAATCGTTTCCGAATACTTAACTTCGATGTTTAGTAGTCCGTGGGCAGTTTTCGTCTTATGCCAACACACATCCATTTGCTGTAAGTGGGTATTAATTTCAGGAGCCCTTTGGCAGTATTAAATATCGGTCGCAAATAGGTTTTTACCTGCCAGCTGGTCTAAAATTTTTGTGTAGGCCTCAAATGTAGTTTCAGATAATAAATTACTAGTAATAATGGCAGCATGGTCGTACATTGATAAACAGGATATTGTTGGCCCATTAGCAAGTAGGGCATTGCTCCCTATTGAAAGCGGTAGTCCTCTAATTTCGTTCTTGGGCGTACTTTATGAACTCGATGAGCGTCCGTTGATCCGTGGTTGTCAGACGCACGGACAACGGACGCACCGAATGAACCTATCGTCAGCCTTCGTAGTTTCATCTAATTGCACTTTTACGAACCCAACGATCAAAGTGCCCCCCCCCCCCCCCCTAAAAAGCCCCCCTCATATAAAATACTTCTGTACTCTTATCTCGGTATAATTTTAAGTACGAAGCAATTTCAGTAATAGTTTCGTTGATTTCATTCTTCGGGATTGTCTGGTCTCCTTGTTGGGTCCGCCACCTCGACGGGGTCCTGCTTCTCCAAAGGAACCCCAGAATGTGCTTACTCACTCCCCCCTTCCCCCAACCATCCCATCCTTTCCTCGTCTTCCCATCACGATTTCGGATTCCTGGGTTCGTTTTATTTTTTCTGGGTCGTTGAATTTGGTTTGGTACAGGAAAGATTGATATACAGGGACAGGTAGAGAGAGATGCGTTGTAATGAATTCGGTGGGAAAGACTTTGTGTAGGCTCGAAGTCTTTTAGATGGTAGGTTTTTGTATATACGACTTCTGTTTATGGTGTGTGAAAAAACAAATTTAACTACATCGCGAATTCTTGGAAATTTTTTCTCCACCTCGGTTTTGTGTTTAAGGGTGTTCGATAGCTTAAAGTTGGAAAAGGGTCTAACAATAGCTCCGTATACCATAAAATGGGGCGTCTTTAAAGAGTTTAGTTCCCTGATTGATAGTATTTTTTAATCTTAACATTTAGTCGAGTGTACGGTAGGTATCTCGTTGAATAATTAGCCATTTTATTGTACGTTTGACGTCCTGAACTGATCTTGTAAATGTGGTGGTGATTAGCTTAACTGTGAAGGAGTTAGTCGCGTGCTGTGTCCTCCCTTTTCAGAATTAGCATTTAAATGGCAGCAATTTTAAGGGATTGGAATGTTCGTTTGTCCAATCCACATCCTTCGTTATGGGCTTTCGGGAAGCCTACAACGTTTCAATGAAAGGGGGGGTGTGTGTGTGGTCTCGTGTAGTGGTGGTAGTGATGGGATTAGGTAGGTAGGTTGTTTTAAGGGTAGGGTATAATTAGCGTCTGATAGGCACGATGGTCGCGTTAGATTCGGTGAACGTAGGATGGAACCTACATTTAATTGTGACCCTTTGCGGGGCCGACTTCGAAGCCTATAAGAAGAAGCTCATTGTTCCCTGATATAGGCTATATTAAAAAAAAAATAAAACCATTGCCAGATGCGGCTATTTATTTTAGTTATTTGGATAAGTGGGTTTAAAATGTATCTGGGCAACGATGAATCCAATTCGTAAACTTTTACAAAGTCGCCACCCACAATCATCCTGTGACAGCAAAAACGAAAATCTCCCACGAAGGACGATGAAAAAAAAGTTTGCTTCTGTAAAACAATATTTTATCTTTGTGCGAAGACTAATTCTTATAAAAAGATATCTTTGAGGTGGTCTTCAAATGGGGATTCACTAATTTTACCAATTTCATTTGGTATACGCGTATGATAGATTTTGAGATGTTGAATTCTCCGTCCCCTTCCGTGGAGAGAGAGAACTCTTCCGATTTCCTAGTAATTGCTTTACAACAGACTTTTGTACACCACTTAAGATTTGCAAGTGATTAGGCCTACGGTAGATCGATAGAGCGTGTGAAAACTTCAGCCATCGTAACTAAGATGTATACTAGCCCGTTAACCCTCAATACATCTTCATAGGCGCAGGATCTTCCGTGTAATACACGTACATGACCCGTCTTTAAATTCCATTAGCGTCTAGGCCGTAGTTGGTATATTTTAATGTTTTACACCTGAATTCTTTGAATGAAGAGACTGTGGACGCGCGGATGTAAATAAATAAAAAAAAAAAAAAAAAATCGACGTAAACACGACCAGATTTTCGGGTTGACCTAACTCCAAAGAGAAAGGGAGACAGGCAGGATGGAGTCGGGTGGGGGATCTTTTTTGAGGGAATGAGTAGGAAAAAGGGGGAGGACAATAACAGTTCCTAAGATGACGGACAATAGTTAAATAAATAGCGGGTGAAAGGTGTATCAGCTCCGTATTGGAGGCGTACGAGCGGGACAATAATTATTACGAACGCTCTGTTTAAAGGCTAATTTCTAAATGGTATTCGTTAAGGTAAAGTTAATTTAGGCTTATTTTTATTTTACGGAAGAAATGCTACCTCGCTGTTAGGCCTATTGAGAAAAAATCTACATTAGACTTGATATTGTAGCGTGTGGGGTTGTAACGTTAAATAGCTGACAACTTTTTGGGTATTTAAAATATAGTAGGCATATTTATTAGTGATGGGACGATACCAAAATTTTTAAAGATTCCGATACGATTCTCGATTCCGATTCTCAATATTTTTAAATATAATTCTATACTTGTTTTTCTGGAAATTGTCATATTTTACTCTGGTAAGATTAACTATTTACATTGAGTATGGTAATATAAATTATAAATTATAATAGATTGGTTTAAAAATCAACTGTAAGTTGTAACTTCATTTTAATCTTCTTGATTACACATCATGGATATACATGTTTTAATGTATAGCTGCAATACAATAAAAATAAAATGTTATCCTGTTTCATTTAAATTTTAAAGTTTACATTGCAAAACTGGTTCAATTAAAAGTTAAAGAATCGTTTTAAGAAACGGAAATCATGGTACAATTCTTCCGATTCCTGAAAAATGCTCGATGCTCGATTCTTCAGATTCTCGATTCCGATTAATCGTCCCATCACTAATATTTATTGTGATCGTTGGATAGGCCCTACATGGTCAGTAGTAAGAGTACCTTATTTTGAAAGCATAACTGCGTATTTACGCAGGAAGTTTTAGGAAGTAAATTCTAAATGTTTGTCTAAGATTAATTTGAAGGTAATTGTGTAGAATTGGTGGTTCATTTTAATGTTTTCAAAAAGTTCTGACAAAGTACTTGCGAGGCCAGGATCTTTTGATCTGTTGGAATCAAACTAAACTGAGAATTAACCCGAAGAGTGGTTGCGATATCCCCTATTAGGCCGAGGCCTACTTCCCGCGATACCTGTAGTTTACTCGTTAACCTCGGATTAACCTAACTGCAACCCAATCAACCCCTTTTCACGGGACGTTTGTTTTCAAATATAGAAATGTCCCTCGAGGAAATGTAGTTTTCCCCTTCACCCTTTGCGGGTTACGGGTGGGTCGGTCGGTGGGAAGGAATTAAGATATTTGGTGTGTCTGCGAAACGTTAAGGTGTATTTTTCAAATTATTCGCAACGCCGATGTCAGTAGGCCTAGTTTATTGATAAAAAGCGAGTCTTGCTCTGTTGACCAAGTATTTGACGTTATATTGTGATTACTTGTAAGGAACTAGCAAGTCGTGCGAAAATCGTTTAAGGGCCTATGTAAGCAAGGTTCATCGTGTAGGCTTAGATTCTCTGAAATGCAAGAGGTAGGCCTACCCCCAAGTTAACGTTTAATTAAAATAAGGCCCCTGTATTTTGACTAAAGGTTCCATTTATTAATTCTTTAGGTCTACTGTTTTTGTAGGTACCTAAAGTAGGTAGGCCTAAATGTTGGCGTTTAGTTTGTAGGACTGTTTGGCTCGTGACGATTAATTTTTTTTTTTTTTTGCAGGTAAGATGGATGCCCTTGGTATTGTTCAATAATGACTTGGATGTTCGTAAGTACGAGTGTCGATAATTTAGGGCGAAAAAGTTAATTACTCTCCGTTCGCTTCGGGATAATCTCCGCGACTACGCCGTCGCTACGGATAAACTTAATTCATAATTCTTTGGATGCTCTTGCTACTCGGTGCCTCGCATCTTTATTAGAGTCGATAACTATGCTCGTACCCTACCGATAGGTGAACGATGATAGTACCCGTGACCTAAGGTTACGCGATGTCGTTAGGGCAGGCTTAGAGTAAATTTAGGTTCTATTGTAGAGCGCGGATTGTATTAATGTGGGTGAAAGTTTGCGCACGTAACCCTAAATTAAAAGAAGTTCGCTTGCACGCGAGAGCGAACGCGATACGAAGAGGTGTTATGTAAATTCTAAGTGTTGAAGTGCGTTGCCCCGTTCATCGTTCTCCGACAGAGTTGGTCCGCTGCCAACTTTTTTTTATATAAACGTTTTAAAATCTAAATGTTAAGTATTGTCTCCCAGACAGAGCAAAAATGCTATTTACCACCGGTATGGGCCGGATATATATATATATATATATATATATATATATATATATATATATATATATATATATATATATAATATAATATACAACCTTGGTTTTTGCTTCCGCCCGAATTGTTCATTCTGACGGTGACATTTGTTGCTCCACTTTGGACCTACAACTTAACTGGAATCCAAACGACCCACCACGGGTCAGAAATTAGTCTCTGCCCGGACTCGATAGCACCTCCCGATAAGCAGCCCAGCGTCTTAACCACTAGGCCACCCAGGGTGCCTATTTATCTACAAACCTTTTTTTCTTAAAGGATGAACAACTGGGTAAGCTGCGCGCCGTCTGCATTCGCCGGGAATTGACCCCGGGGCTGGTGAATTTGTAGTCGGTTATGCTAACCACTACACATATGCATTATACACATATATATATATATATATATATATATATATATTAGTGTAGGGGCGGGGGCAGCTATGGTGAATTGGAAGCCGGTAGGCAATGCTTCCTTCATACAAGAATGTTTAGTGTTCGTGTGCCCTTAAAAAGGAAGAATAAAAGTGGCGTCGCATTTGATTGAGTGTAGGAAATTCCTCCTTCGTACGTCGGAAGAGCTTGGCCCTAGCTGCTGGGTACGACTTAGTGTGGCAATATCCACCCTTTTTTTACTCGCTTATTGAAACTGAAATTAAAGTATGGCAGTGGCACGCGAAACAATGTTTTTAATTGTACAGTTTCAAAAGTTCTAGAAACCCTTTCTAAAGCATAAAAAAATTAGTAATACTTATTTCTTATTTGTTTGGTTATTTTTTTTTTACTCTAGTAAAATTTGAAAGCAATAATTACCGATTAAGGTGTTTTAAGGATTTGTAGGTAAAAATGTTTTCAAATAGAATTGCTGTAGCTTGAAGTGTAATGATGGGGGTTGTTTAACCTCCAGAACATCTAAGGTCGTATGACCGAGGGGGGACCTACAGCTTTACTTCTAGTCGTAACTACGAGTCCCATCCAACTTTTCTCCAAATCCACTGTCACTCAAGTTCACTAATCGATGGGAAGAAGTGGTAAGAAAAACACTGACCCGTAGGAGGGATTCGGTTTAAAATTGTACGGGGACGAACATTTTCAGTACGTTGATATTTTTGTGTGTGTGTGTGTGTGTGTGTGTGTGTGGTGAAATAACGTTGTTGATATAATGAGGTGAAGGCAAACCGATTGGTTTCCATGATTGGTCGAACTCGATCGTGGAACGTATTGATTCGTTGGTGTCGACCCAGACTGGTTCGTGTTTCTTCAATTATTTATGGCCGATGGTTCATAAGAGACGTTGGCTTTTTGCCGCCTGACGTGCCACTTCGTCAAGGTGTCGGCTGAGTCAGCAGTACGTCAATGACGTGCCGTACACGAGAGTATTAAGTTCCTAATGTGGCTTCTTGTCCCGTTACTGTAGGCCAAATTGGTTATGAAGGTTAGTCATCCGTAATAGGCCTACTTAGTAGGAAAGTCTCTTAGAAAATTAGCCCGCGCCTTAGACATTTTTAGTGTTCATTTTAGGCATGTATGAATCAGATTTTGGGAAGTTGAAACTTAAGAATCCTCTTCACCCAAATTTGTTTAATGAAAGTTTGATTTTTAAACTTAAAAGTTTCGTTAGTACAAAGCGTTCGAAAACGAGGTAACAGGTTCGTTTTAGTATTGGAAGTTGTTGGGAATTGAGTTTGAACCGGTTACCTATTAGTATAACAATAGTAGGCCAATTACCTATTTAATTTTGGCTCAGTGGTTGAGTGATTTTGTTTGGGGTAGAAAGAGGAGGAGTCGGAGGGGCATTGAGACTGACTTTGCCCGGATTTTTTTATGCGGGAAAGGGGGGCCAAGGGCGAATACCCGCAAAAAAGCCCCTCCCCCTCATAGAGAGAGAAGAGCCAAAATAGTCTGTAGGAGAGTCTTTGTTGGTACACGTGGTCGATTAGTGATTTGTGTTGCTTTTATCTCCAAATAGATAAGACCAAATTGTACGTTAGGCCACGGCTGAAATAAACCCACGCCCATGAAATGTTAGTAGGCCCACGACTTTTGGAACCACTAGTAGATTCTGTTGGGTGGGTTAATTTAGTAGAGCACGAGGATGGGTATTTTTTGATGCCCTATTTAAGGGTAGCATTTTGAAAAAAGTGAAAAAAATATAACCATCTTAACGTAGGTTTGGTATTTGGTACGTAGGCCTCAAACATCTTTTTAGATTTAACCCTTAAATCGCAGTACTCAAGGATTAAATTTGCGTTCTGGCCTACGCGAGTCTTTTTTTATTTATTGTTAGTCTGAATGCCACACTACGGTGCCTCGGCGGCTTATCAAACTGCGCCAACTGCCAACGTGAGGGTGCCAAAGGAAAGATGAGCGCAGGAAACTACTTCATTCTTGCAGTGTAAAAGAGTCATTTTATATGAAGATGAAGGTTTTCGGGGTAGACGCCTCATTTTTAAGTTCTCTGGGGGCGCTGGGGGTAGTTTTTAGTTGCTACCGTACGTGGTGGTGCGGCATCCCATATTGGGCTGAGCCTACTACCCGGGAAACCCGTAGGTAACTCGTTAACTTCGATTAAACCTAACCGGCCGCAACCCTCCCCCCCCCTTCCTCCCAATATTTCCCAGACGTTTGTTGAATATAGAAATGTTCTCGACGAAATGTAATGGCTTTCCCTCCACCCTTTTCACCCTGTGGTGGGTCGGTGGGAGGGATTTTGAGATTGAGTAATTAATAATAAATTATCAATGCGAATAGTTGTGGTGTAATTTTCAATTTATCCGTTACGACGTCGTCAACCGTTTTTTAAAAGGAATTTTAACGCATTTTCTTTCGCGCTTTTGTGAAGGAGACGACGGAAGGGTAACTTAATTCCTCCTACCTCTTCCCTCCCTTCCAAACCCTCGAGGGTGGGGGAAACTAAACTGTATGGGAAAGAGGTCGCTCCCCCCCTATTCTACTTCCTTTCCCACTTTAGTTCCTACGTAAACTTTTCTCCCAACATACTCGTATAGATCGCGTCTCTAGAGTAATCCGAACCACCACGTCTTACCAGCAGCCCAACTTTTTAACAACTAGGGTACCCAGGGTACCCATTTATCTATCAACCAATTTTTTGCGTGGAAAGAGAGACTTTCAGCTGGGTTTTGCCGCGCTCCGCTGCCGTAACTTGGTCTCGATCGCGGGGCTGATGGATTCGTAGTCAGCGACGCAAACCACTACACTCTGAGGAGCTCCGGACCACAAGCTGCTAAGCACCAAAATTAAAAAACAAATGCGGTTTGTCAACTCGCGAAATGCCATAACTTTTGAACCAATAACGATATTTGATTTTTTGCGTACTTCTTCAGGCCCACAACCTGCTTCCTGACTCACCCACGGGATGGAGGAAGGGTTGGGGAATAGTGATATAAATAACTATTCTGGCCCTACTGCCGCTTGGCGGGTTGTTCCAGAGCGCCTCGTGTGTGCACGCGCGCGCGCACGAGGCCCTCCGGACCACAACCTGAAACCTCGCCTATGGTGATTGTAGATAATATTCGATCAATGAATTAGTTTCGTGATTATAATAACTAATTTGCACTTTGGCGAGGTATTTTAATTTTTGTGAATTCCACCTATTTTCTCCAAAAAAATGAAGTATTATAAAAACATGCTTCCATGGTTAATTTTTTGAAAACTATCAAAATAATGTTTATTTTTTCAAAGATATTCATAATTTTCGAACACTGGGTAAGAAAAGAATTAACCGAATCTGAAAGGCTAAAATCAAGGTGTTTCATTCTCGAGGATTTTCGCGAGCTTCAACTGCAAGAAAATTTAAGTGTTCAACGTGCGCTGTTCGAACAAATTTAAAACGTCTTCAGGAGACCAAGAGCCACGCATCTAATCCAAGGAGTGGGCGAAAGAGGGTTACTAATGGCTAGGGAGGATCGATTCTTTAAACGCTCATCTTTGTAAAATCGCCAAAAAACATCATTTGAGCTAGCTGCAGAGCTATCCCAAGCAAAAAACAACAACTCTAGAACAGTGAGGCGGCGGCTTGTAGAATCTTATCTCAAGGCACGAAAAGCCAGAAAGAAACCGTGGCTGTCTGAAACTTCGAGTAAGTAGTAAAACCCTTCCATTTCCTTTTGCCATCAAAATTGATAAATACTGTACCCTGCCTTTTTGATTTTATAGGGAATCAAAAAGTTTTTCTCTTGGATTCTTTCATATTTTCAGCTCTCCTGATGCAACGTTTGTAAAGCGAAGAGTAGGCGAAGTATATAAGCCAGAATGTATTGTCCCTACAGTAAGATTTGGCGGTGGTAGCGTAATGGTTTGCGGCTGCAGTCTTCTGGAGGAGTTTGAAAGAAAACTGCTTTTGTGCCAGGGGAGGATGAATTCTTCTTTGTTATAGGTACTGCCATGTTAGAGCAAGTTCTTGACCCATCTATGGAGCTTTACCCAGCAGTAAGCAAAGGTCCCGAGACACAAGTCTTCGTCTAAAGCTGAGCTTCATGCTAAGCTTCTTGAATGGGAAAAAATGCCTGTTGAAACTTGCAAAAAATTAGTCGGATTCTATGCCAAGACTCGTTCAAGCTGTAATAAAGGCAAATGGTGGAAGCTGTAATAAAGGCAAATGGTGGAAGCTGTAATAAAGGCAAATGGTGGAAGCTGTAATAAAGGCAAATGGTGGAAGCTGTAATAAAGGCAAATGGTGGAAGCTGTAATAAAGGCAAATGGTGGAAGCTGTAATAAAGGCAAATGGTGGGTGTAGAGGTATTAAATATTTCGGAATAAACGTCCCCCCCCCCCCCCCCCCCCCCGAACCTCTGAAGACGGGAATAACACTAGTACCCATTATAAGTAGTGTGGCTAATACTTCTGGCCAAGGTGTGTGTGTCACCACCGCTGACTACGAATCCATCGGCCCCGGGTTCGAGACCCGGTGACAGTAGCTGGCGCGCAACAAAACCCCAGATGTTCATCCTTCCCCACAAAGGAAGTGGTTGGTAGATAAATGGGTACCCTGGGTTGCCAGTGGTTAAGACGCTGGGCTGCTGGTGGGGCGTGGTTAGCATCGTTGATTTCTAATCCATGGACCCCAGAATCGAGAACGGGTGACGGCAGGCGACACGCAGCAAAACCCAGATGTTCATCCTTCCACAATAAAACAAATTGGTTGGTGGTTAACCCGTTAACTGCGCGAGCGCTCAGTTAAGAGTCGAGCAAAGATATCTGGGTTTAGAGTTTAAACCCGTGTATATACGGGGCTGCGCAGAAATGGTCAGGGGAGAGAGCCCGTGATATTACGTGTTGCGCAGCAAACGGGTTAAGACGCTGGGCTTGCTGATCGTGAGATTGAGTCTGGGTAAGGACTTTGTAAATTGACTGCCCGTGGTGGGGATTGGTTCGGATTCCACGTTAAACTGTAGGTCTAAGGTGGTGTGACAAGCTTCACCTTCGTCAGGATGAAAAAATCGTGCGGAAGCAAAACAAAAGGTTAACCAGATACACGCACACGGTTATATATATATATTATAATATATATATATATATATATATTATATATATATATATATATATATATATATATACAGGGTGTCTCAAAAGTCGCTATTTCGGTGACATTAGATGTTTTTTTTAAAAATGCTATGCTGGCATAGATATGTACTTCTGGTGCAAATTTGTGTATTTTTAAAAAAAGTTAATTGGTTTATTATCTTGACATGCTTGAACAATTCCTCGAACCTCAACTTCTTACAGATGGCATTCTTGACAGTAGTTTTTCAGCAGGATGGAGCACCGTGCCATTATGCAATAATTGTACGTGATTATCTTGACAGACGCTTCCCGGTCGCTGGATTGGTCGTGGAGGAACACAACCATGGGCAGCACGTTCACCCGATTTAACACCATTAGATTTTTTCGCCTGGGGTTTCATTAAGTCTAAAGTGTACACTGGTAGAAGTAGTAGTGATGTAGCCGAACTTCGAAATCGTATTACCGATGCAGTTCAGAAAATAACACCATGCTGGAAAGTGTGTTCCGGGAAACAACTTATCGCTTTGAGCTCTGTAGAGACACTGATGGTCGCCATGTGGAGACAGATAAATAAATAGCACTAATTCTTTGTGGCGCAAATGACCGCCAAAAAATGGGCGAACTGATTAAGGAATAGTTTAACCAGTGTTTAGCACCCCTAAGTCGGAGATGAAAGTAGAAAACCCGGACGAATTTTTCGACATGATACAAATCAGCCAAGGACAAATTCTGGCACAAACCTATTAATGGACTTAGAGTTCTCGGAAGGAACTGTAATTAAGGCGCTATTACAGATGCGAGACAATTTGGCACCAGGGTCAGACGCATGGAGTGCCACGTTTTTGAAGAAATGTAGAGCGTATTGCCAAATCGCTATGCTTAATATTGAGAATCATTCGACACGGGACAAATTCCACTTCCATTAAAGAACGCGAACATTGACCACTTATTTAAAGGTGGTAACCCAGCAGCAATACCCAAGAATTATCGCCGGTATCTCTCACCTCCCATCTTATAAAGTGCTTTGAAGGTATAATTAGAGGCAAAATTACAACGGCTAGAAAAATAATGGGAATCATTTGGAGGAGCTTCCGCAGCAGAAAAGCAAACGTTCAAATTATGGAAGTCTAGTCCTACCAATAATTGAGTATTGTTCAGTACTCGCGAGCCCATACAGAAAACAAGACATTGCTAACATTGAAGCTATACAAAGGAGACACACGGAAACGGAAGGTCAAGACTACTGGTCTCTACTACAATCCTTGAAACACTTGAAAGAAGGCGCGAGTGGTACGCAGTAATATACATATAGAAAATACCTGAGGCTCAGTCCCTAGCCTTAGAAATGAAATGGTAACAAACGGGAATGAGAGAAGCAGCAGATTTTGTACTGTCCCAGCAACGGTGGGACGAGGGGCCATGAAAACGAGGATGAAAAATAGCCTCGAAATACGAGGCCCAAAGCTTTTTCAATGTTCTATCGAAAGAGGAATCTCCAGCACACCGACCTGAATAACTTAAGAACCAGCTGGACAGATTCCTGTGCAAAGTCCCTGACCAGCCATGCGTGGCTGGCTACTAGAGCAGGAGAAGATCAGACGACAATTCCCTCCTTCACATCCTGTGAATGAGGCGGGATGCTGCAGAAGGATCGACCGCGGGTCGATTCTGAACCGTCGTTCGAACTTTCATAATAAAATTGTGTATATATATTTTGTGCGCACGCGCGTGATTTTCTTTGCTCTATGCATTAAAAAAATGTATTTGCATAGTTTCATTAAATTAGCGATTGTAAAAAAGAACAATATTCATTAAGGCAGTCGTAAAACGGAGTCCTCTGTGCTAAATTGGTAACTCGTCTGTTCCGTCTTAAAAATGATTTTTGCGTTCACACAGCCTTTATCTTGTCTACTTTAAATTATTAGGGTCGATATTTTTTCATTAATCGTTAGTGTGGGAAATAGAGACGTAGCCATTTTGCTCATTGTAGTTATGACAGGTTTCTACAGAAACGCGAGTGCTTCGTACATTTTAATTCAAACCAAGTAAGCGTTGTGAAAACCTTAATAGACCTACATAAAAGTAGTCCCGTAATGAATGAATCCAGCAAACTACTCGCAAATTTCACAACGAACTATTATCACCGCGCTTCAAAAATGTTTTCTACTCCGCAAACTAATGCGTCTCTGTTGCCTTGGTTCCACCTCCATACCCGCGACACATGGTTCAACAATTAGTAACTGCATTTACAACTAGACGGCACCACCAGTGCAGTAAAGGCAGGTGCCCAGTATACCATACTTTCCTATGTATAGTTGAAATATTTTTTAATTAAACCTTGGCCTACAGGCATACTCGTGACGAGTACTTTAACATTATTTCAAAATATATAGCTAACAAAATGCTTGCTGAATGTTACACGACAAAAAAAAAAAATCCAGTATGCGTGCAAAAATTAAGATGTACGGTCTAGGTAGGCCTAACTTAATTAATACAACATGGATGGCTGTTAATTAATTTTTTAAGTGTTCATTTGGTCTCTTTACTCGAGTTAGTTAAAGGTTAGGTTAGGTTGAATTCTCGGATATGTTTATAGAACTTAAAAACGGTTCAATCGAAAGGTACGACAAACTATTATAGAGCGCGGTCTCCATAACCCCTAAGATCCGCAACCCACTTTTTTCCTCGTAAAGTGGCTGACATTATTTAATAGAAGTAAACTTAAATTGCCACAATGTGAATATATATTTAAACTTTACAAAAAAAAAAAATAAATAAATAAATTGGGAAGCGTGATTTTGGTTCTTTCGAAATGTTATTTTGTCTATACGGTGTTTTGAAGTAATTCGGGCTTATTCTTAGAATGAATTTACTCGCGGTAGTCTCACCTACGCTTATAAGATATATTTTCAACTTTGTATTTTAAATTAAGAACGAACGATGAGGAAGAGGAAAATACCATATTTCAAATGAGAACCATACGCGAATCTATTATTTAACGTACTTATTTATGTAATAATAATAAGTTATAAATTAAACCAGAATTACTTCATCAACTGCGATTAACACTAAAAGGACGACCGCTACGTATTGTTAACCTTCATAACTTTACCCTACGAATAATTCCGGCGTTAAAGGGGTTGGGGTTGGTGGTGTTGTTGTTTCGAGAATATGGCCGAAGGTTTTCTACGTAATATGATCCTTTTGAGGGTGGCATTAGGTATTGAAATCGTGGCATTTTTATTATATTACGTCGTTGTACGCAATCGATTTTAAAAATTGTAAATATTCAACGGTAATAGTTAATGAGCGTAAGATATGGCGAAAGGTTTTTGCATTGTTTAAGAAGTCCGGGTTAAATTTTAAATTTACTCCCAAACGTCAAAAAATAAACTGGTTTTGAAGGGTTGACCTTTTTCTGAAAACAAACTCCCCAGTAAACGTCACTGCCCAGCGTGTGACTAAGTTTCTTTACGTAGTTTTCATTTTAATTTTGAGAGTACGAGGCTACTACTGTGGTATTTGGCAATGAAATACAGTACTAGTTTTCCTCGGACTAGAACGCGTAACTTCATTTTTCTAGACGTGTCTTTTACTGTAGGAGTTAGTTTTTAATTCGGCTTATAAATGCAATTTTCATTATGGGGTTACGTAGGGGTGTGCACTGTGTAGTTTCGCATTATCCTCTTCGGGTAAAGTTTGTGGCGTTTTGGATCGCTCGAAGATTGGAAGCATTTGAGGCGCTCCGGACTATACTACAACCTGCCAAATGCCAGTGGGGCCAGAATTGAGTTATTTATACCACCGTTTTCCCTCCACCCTTCCTCTATTCCGTGGGTGAGTCAGGGAGCGGATTGTGGACCTGTACGTATGGTCGAAATCAATCTAATATCGTTATTAGTGATGTAGCGGATGTCATTTTTTTCGCATCTGCGGATGAGGATGTTTGATTTCAACATCCGCGGATGCGGATGTCTACATTTTCGTTATTTTTTAGGATATATTCGAGATTTGTTGTGTTTAACGTATATAATAAGTTATTATATAGAGAGAGCTGTAGCTATAATGTAGTATAATTGATTAATTGTACAATAATTGCTGTACTTTTCTCTGAACATATAAAATAATATAAAGCATCTAACTAATATACAGGGTGGGCCGTAAGTTTCCATACAGGAAAAATAAACATTTTTTTATGGACAACCATTTTTATTTATATAATATGCTCTACATGGTTGCCATTGTTTTGAAAACACATTTCAATACGTGTTCCCCACTGTTGATGAACACGCATTAGCACAGTTGATGTTATGCTTGTAATGGTGTTGGTGATACGTTCCTTTAGATGATTTATGTCTCGTATCTTTTCCTGATACACCATGGCCTTCAAGTGCCCCCAAAGATAGAAATCAAGGGGGGTGAGATCTGGGGATCTGGGAGGCCACTCCACAGGACCACGCCGACCAATCTAAGCATCCGGAAACTGCTGATCCAAATACCGACGCACGTGAAGACCATAATGAGGTGGAGCTCCATCTTGCTGGAAGTAAACTGGGAAGTTACCTTCCTCGTTTAGCAGGGATGGGAAAATCTCTTCTTGCAACATGTTAAGATACCTTTCGGCATTAAGATTTCCACTGACAAAAATTGGTCCAATAATTCTGTTACCCCATATCTCGGCCCACACCATCACTTTACCGGCACCTTGCATCTTCGTCGGACTCAGCCAGTTAGGGTTAGCATTACTCCAATAACGTATGTTTTGCCGATTAACCTCTCCATTGACGTAAAAATTTGCTTCATCAGTAAACAAGATCTTACGTCAAACGCATATTCTTAGGGTATCTGAAACATAAAAACAAACGTTTAATTTTTCCTATGTATGGAAACTTACGGCCCACCCTGTAGAAATCAATTAGTGAATTCGTCTGCAAATAAATTCGTTATATTTTGTTGGAGTTTCAGCCACAATTAGAAACCATAATTGTGTTACCAGGATGCGGGACGTGAACCCAACTCAAATGCACCCCACCGACCTCTTTCCCCAACCTCCACCCTTATAGAAAGATATCTTTAATTAGCTTGATAACTATTTATATTAAGTTTAAAGTTTTATGAGGCATATTTATAAATGAGTAATTAAAATAAAGTAAACTAAGATGTTCGTTTAATGTTCAAACTTAATTATAGGAAGGTTATGCTTAAGGAACATTAATTTTTCTGCCTTTTCTGCTGCCAGTCTGTTTCTCTCTCCATTATATATTAATCCAGCACTGCTAAATAATCTCTCGCTTGGTACGTTTGTTGGAGGACAGGCTAAATGTTTCCTTGCAAGTTTACTCAAGTATGGATAGATATTCTGCGTATTTTTCCACCAACTAATAGGATTGTCACATGCAGCCAGGCGTTTTTCTTGGTGATAGCTCTCGATCATTTTCACATCTTTTGACATCGCGTAGGTCTCGTCATTGCTGCTTGACTCAAGAAACTGAGACACAGATTCTGTGATAGATTTGCTTGTTGAAGGTGTTGGTTCTGTCACTGAAACTTTTATTCTTTTGGTGGGTGGCGATGCGACAGATTCAAGAGATTGAAGCTCTTCAACTGCTTTGCCAAGTGATGATTTAACTCGTTCTAATGTACTAGGTGAAAATAACTTAGCTTTGTAACGTGGATCTAAGTAGATTGCAAGAGAGTAACTTCATACAAGAGCAGCCTCTCGTCTTGTCGCTTGCATCACTTTTGCGCACAATGAACTAGTTCTATTAATATAGTAGAATTTGATAATTTCCGCTTATTAATGACGTTTTATCTCAACGGTCCACATCCGCACGACATCCGCAGTCCAAAGTGCGGATGCGGATGCGAGAAAATATGCGGATGTGACCTACATCACTAATCGTTATTGGTTAAAAAGTTGCCATTTTGAAAGTTGACAAACTTTAACTGCACTTGTGTTTTAATTTTGGCGTTTGGCAGCTTGTGGTCTGGAGCGCCTCATTTACTGTGGGGGGGCGCTGGTTTGTCCCCCCCCTCCTGCTAGGTAGGAGAACCTTAACCTTACCTTATGAGACAATATTTTTTAGTTCACTACTCCTATACACGCGCTGACGCGCATACCAAAGTTTGTATGAATTTTTGAAGGTAGAATTTACGACCCTTTTTTATGCACTACAATAATACAATTTTTTAAATTTAACAATTCGTTTTAGGTTTTGAAGTGCCGTAATAATTGAATGCCGGTTAGGTTTGTGTGTGTGTATTGCATGTGGTAGCTATAACTAACTCAACCTAACCGGGCATTCGATTATTACGGCACTTCAAAACCTAAAACTAATTGTTAACAAATTTAAAATTAAGAAATGCTCTTCTATTGGAGGGCCTATTACGAAGAGTGCCGAATTTACTTTCCCATTTTCTCAATTTGTGATCTGGTTATGTCCTGAATATAGTGAGACTAGTCGGGTACATAACTTCGAAATAAAATCTGAATATGTAATTATTGTTGAAATTTCCGGTGAATGGTGGCCTTTTGTATTATGTATGTTACTGTGCATGGACCAAGGCACTTTTATCAACATAAGAAAAAAAAAACTAGTATGGCGTTTGTCGTTTACCATTACTTATTCAGACTAGTGGGTTTAATTTTTCCAGAAAAGTTCCTTGTTCCATGCCACGGTCGTGTGTAAAACGTTTCTCAGGGACCATTCTGAGTTTTATATATATATATATATATATATATATATATATATATATATATATATATATTGCTAGTGCAATAATTGCTTCCAAGCTCCTTTTGACTTTCCTTATCTGTTGGTTTGCAGTACGAGCCACTGATGATTGCCTTTTAGGCGTTATCTTATCGCGTTTTAGAAAGGCCGAGAACTCTACTGGTTTTTGTCTCGAAGGACTTGCCATTTTTGAGTACGTTATATTATCATTTGTGAATGTTTATAGTTTGAGAGGAGCATGTGCTTCGGTAGGCCCACTTATCTCTGGGGGTGCCTAGATGCATACGCCCACTTCCCTCTAGATTTAGTATAATTAGGCTTCACGCTGTGAATGGCATTTATATTCGAAGATGCAGGCCTATTTTTAGGGGGGAGTTGGTGTACTGTCAGGGGGGGGGGGGTTAGATGTATATAAATTTTGAAGGCTCGTTTAAATGTTTTTCCCGATGTGATACTGATTTCCTGTCCTTTTTGTATAAAACGCGCGCGCTGGTTCGGATAAGCAAGAGGTTTGTAAAGTAATTATGTAAGCTGACGGTGGTAACTTTTTTCCTTTGAAAGATTTTTATTCATGATTGTGTGTGGATGTAAATAGTTTGAGCACGTGGTTCGATTCTGCCGTCCGTGGTCAGTGTTCGCTCCGCTATCCATTAATATTTATCCGTGGTGGTCGTCGCACAAAGCATTGTTGGTGAAAATGTAAGCCAAAGTCAAGGTCGGTTATAGTTGAGCGCGGAATCGGACGTTCGAAAGAGCTTTGAGAGTCACGATTTCGAGCCGAGCGAAGAAGGGCGAGCGTTCAACTTCGTCCGTATCCTGTTTGCTTAATTTTTTTTTACTTTGTTTCTTTTTAAGTATCCCTTCGCGAAAACTTAATTGACTTGTACCTATTGTGTATGCATATATATATATATATATATATATATGATATATTATGATGAATAAAACCACGAAGGAAAAAAGAAACACAAACGGGTGCTCAAGCGCTTTCGTCTAATGACATCCTCGTGAAATAATTTTTCATATATATATATATAAATAACTTTATGCAGCGTTCATTGTACCAACTATTGTGAATATTGTATCCCCATGTTTCATTAATGCCAAACGCTGCGTCTCCGGTTATCTATTTCGTGATGATCATCACTATCTTGATGATGGAACATTAACTTGGTTGGTTAGTTTATTTCCCGGGAAAGAAACCAACCAACGTTTCGTTATTTCTTTTCGTCCTGTCATCTGATCGTAACAGCAAAAAAGTTAGTCTTGTGACGTCATGAGGTCGCTAATTGTACGTTTTATTACTTTAAAAACGTTTACGATAGTTTTTGATAAAAGTTAAAGGTATTTCCGACATATATATATATATATATATAATAACCTTACCTTATGAAGCTTGTTTCGTGCGGCGTTGCTCTTCACACGGAGGTCAAGCTGGTGGCCCCACCTCTAGATCTGGCTTGGTAGAGGAGCGAGTTGCTTTCTTGCGCTCTCCACCGTACATAGCCAGGCACGCCCGGCTCATCTGGTACCGTCCTGAGCCAGGCATCCAGTCTTCTCGAAGACTTTGACCCCCGTTACGTTTCTGAGGTCCTTTGGAAGCTGGTTGAAAAGTCTTGGCCCCCTGACAACCAAGCTATTTTCCTTCAGAGTTGAGGTCCCTTGTCGGGCCTTTAATTTGGGCACACGCACGCGCACACACACGTGTGTGTGTGTCTCGCGAGGTGAAATGAACAAAGTTTAGTTTGTTCAGTGACTCTTTTGAGTTCTGTCTCCTCACCCCCGCGTCCAACGTTAAAGTCGAACCACATGTTTGGACAAGTTTTGGGATGGCTGATCGACTGCGCGCGCGCGGCGGCTTCGCATTTATTCCCTCTGCACTAATGTACAATGTGTGTGTGTGTGTGTCCCCTATTTGTTCTTCAAGAAGCCATTGAACCTGTCTCATTTTGTAAAGGGGGCGGGGACGGGCCGTGAGGGGATTGACTTTTGGGGGGGATGAGATAGAGGCTGAATAATTGTGTATGTGAAAAGGGCGCTAAGGGTGGAGGGTAGACTACTTTTTTTAGTTGGCTGGAACGCCTGGCATGGCATGAGGTGGTGGACCTGGTGGTGTGTAGGTGGGCGAGGCGTATTGTGTACGTGAGGCTAGTCTTCATGTAAACACGTACACTCGTGTACGTACGTAAACTTACGGGCGCGCGCGCGTGCAAGTGTAACAATTAGAAGATGAGGCATGGGTCGGGTGAGTTGAAGGGGGGTGGGTGGGGTTGTAGGGAATGGTTGAGTGTCATAACCTTGCCGTTCAGCCACCTATCTCTCCCCTACCTCTTTTCCCCCCGGTTTAAAACTTCCCCCCCACAGTTCCAAGCAGGCTCTCACAAAAAGTTAAATTTAAAAAATTTTAGTTCCCTTTTAGTTCAACTAAAATAGTTGATCAATTTATATGCTGTAATTTGTTTCCCTTTTCACAGATAAGATTCAAAATATAGTCTCGCATTCATTAACTTGTACACGCCTGTTATTGTTTTGTGTACTGTACATGCCTGCAGTGTGTGTGTGTGTGTCTCGTAAAGTTGAATGTGTACAGTTGTTGTACCACGTGTTCGTCATTGCATCAGCTGTGAAGCAAAAATATTAAAAAGCAATCATTAATCCTTATCTAAATGCTTTGTGCGCGCACGAACGCACGCACGCGCACAATCTGGCTGCATTCTAATTGTACTGGTATAGATAGAATCGTGGGCCTTCATTCTCTTGTATGAGGCCTACATGGTATTTTTTAACCGGGACAATGTGCCGCACCTCGCGGAAACCACCGGTAGCGGTATTATCGAAAAAAAGTTTTTCCATTGAATTTCCCAGTGCAGAGTTGAATGAAACTGAATTGGTTTGAGTGGGAGGCGACGGGTGAGGGGCGTCCTTCGTCTCTGACACACGACCGAACCTTCCTTTCATTTTTTTTGACGCGTTTGATTGCGTTTAATCTCGCGTTCAAATGGCGGCGACATTCCTCCCAATGTTTTCTTTAAATTAAGCTTTTTAATTATGCGCAGTCGTCTTGGGAGAGGGGAAGTAGGGCTAAATGACGCGATAGCGGGGCATCTTCGTCACCGAGTAAGCACTATGGTGAGTGTGTTTCGTGATAACGCGCCTATTGTTGGTGTAAAGTAGAGGCCCGAGTAAGGACCACTGAGGGGTTGAGGAGGATGGCTCGTAGTAACGGTAGGTTTTGTGACGCGTTAAACCACAACCATCACCATAGGGAGGAAGGTGTTCATTTACCAATGTTGCCTTCTTTAGTCCTTCCCTCCCCCCTCCCCTTTCCTCCCCCCTCCCCTTTCCTCCCCCCTCCCCTTTCCCCCCCTCCTCCCCCCTCCCCTTTCCTCCCCCCTCCTCCCCCTCCCTTTCCTCCCCCTCCCCTTTCCTCCCCCCTCCCTTTCCTCCCCCCTCCCCTTTCCTCCCCCCTCCCCTTTCCTCCCCCCTCCCCTTTCCTCCCCCCTCCCCTTTCCTCCCGAGTACTCTGCAATAAGATAGGGAGACATAATTCCTTCCTTTTTTTTTAATTTTTATATAACTGGAAAAGATTTTTAGGGTAAGTCTCGGGGAGAGGGGGGGGGGGGATTTTCTTAAATTGGGCGCACCCACCACCCACTCACCCCATTACTTAACCTCCACTAAAAAAAAAAAATAATGTATGAGCCCCATATTAATTATAAAGCCATTTCCGATTCCATTGGCCAGTTATTAACGGAACCCGGAGTTAGGTTCTCAACCAATTGTTTTCTCTGGATTCAGATTAAGATCGGATTCAGTTAATGACGAGACGGATACAAGACTTCGTTCTTGTCGACGACTGTGTGTGTGTGTGTGTGTGTGTGCGCGCTTCGCATGTTGACTCCTCCGGCCGATGACTTTAAATGATAAGTTCCCCGCGTACCGCGCGCGCGCGCGCACATACACGCGCACACGCGTGTTAAGGTGGTAGGTAGTATGGTGATTATTAGGTGGAATGGCCACGATGAGAAGTGAACGTGGTTTTGAGGACAAAATTTGTGAAAATAATTTAAAGTAGTTTGATTTTAATTTTTGTTTCGTCTCTTTTAACCAAAATTGAGTTTCACGCTTCGATGCCTTTTTTTATTCGTAGAACGTTGTTGTTAAACGTTGAAATAGTCGAGAGGAAGTGAACTATTTTGCCGATAGTCTCGTGTATGTATCGAATATAACTTTCGAGTATTTGCGCAGTAGTTGAGGTTAATAGCCTCGGTAGTTATTAACTAGTTAGTTATCAGTAAAAATTGTATCGACGCCATTTGACATTTTATTTGTATTAGTTTAAATGTTGACATTTGAGTTTTTCTTAGTCGGTGAATGGAGTGTTGAAAGTGTTATTAGATTGTTATACTTCGGCACCTACTAAACTTACCCCACCCCTCTTCCTCTTAATCATAAATCTAGGTTAGGCCTACGTGGATTAACTCTCCCTACCATTTTTTTTCCTCCGTCAGACTCATCATCAGCAGCCATCCAGCCCATTTTCTTCTGAATTACTGCGTAACCTACGTACCTACTTCCCTCCCTTCTCCCCCATACCTTCCTACACCTCGTCCCTACCCTCTTTGTACCCCCGTTTCCTTACTTAACCTTTGACCTCGCGAGACTTGCCACTCTATTGTTTTAGTTTAGCTTTTTAATCACAATATTGTATGAATAAAGCATACTGAATTCTATATTTTATACACGAGAAATTGGTCTCAATGGCAAAACAAGAATTTAATTTATTTAAGCTTATCTAAATAGCTGAAACTAACCCCCCACCCAAATCCCCTCCCTTTTTTTGATGAAAATTTGGATATTCATTTTTTTTCGCTTACTGTGGTAGGCTTGGTTAAGTTAAATTTGATACCGTTTTAACCGGTTTAACCTTGCACGGGGGTACTGGTATAGCCCAGTACCCCGGGTATTGCTCGAGTAACTTCTGTAGTGGGTAGGAATTAAATTCTAAATTGCTGGTAAGTAATGTGGTTTAATTATTGCACTAATTCTATTCATATAGAATGTGGACCTACTTTGTAGCCTTGGGAATTTGAAAAACGATAGTTCTAGGATTAGGTATATAACGTACAGTATACTTGGCCTGAGGGAAAAAAACCTTAATGACTATCTTTGCTCTTAATTAACATACCCATTCATTAACGTGCTTCTTCTTGCCATTCTTGAGCAGGGTATCCCCGCTCGGCTAAATCGATGGCAACGATATTGTTGGCACTCTGCCAGCCGGATGGTGTTTGAGTGGAGGGAAAATATGTACAATTTTACTTTTTATCCGAGAAAACTCTCGTCCAGTTGAAAGTTTGTTTATAAATTGTGTATGGAGAATTTTGTAAGGAAGTTCGTCTATTTGAATTGGAACTTAGTCGAAGATTGTGGGGTTGAATTTAAAGTGGACGCGTGTAACATTGGTTGGTATCAGTTTGTAGGGGTAGTCCTAATCCTAGTTTTGGTAACGTGATAGTTTATATAGACAGATTGACCTTGAATTAGTTGGCCGCCTCGGGATGGAAAAAACTAAATTATGTATAATAAACGTATTCCGTAAACAGCAGTCTGGAATGACGTTGAAGGTGGATCTTTTTCTTAGGTGGTTCCTGGTTGTAAGTGGTAGTAGTAGTAGTAGTGGTGGTGGTGGTGGTGGTGACCACCACTACTGACCGGTGATGGTAACCAGAAGCGTTGTTGGGGTGAAAGATTAATTTTGCATAATCTCTTGCGTCTCGTGTTAAGCTTCCAGAAGTGTATAGTCCGACAAGGTTGGCGTTCTGACGAAAACTATTGCTCGGTTTACCTATTACGTTTCTGCGAGCGAGTGTGGGAGAAATTATGCTTTGCAAGACGGGCTGTGACGTCATTTGAAGCCTCAACATAAAGCTGTCAATTTGCAATACACACTATATATATATAGTGGATAGCATATCTGATCGGCAATTGGATGATCCCGGGTTCGATTCCCGGGTGGTACCTCATTTTTCATTTGTTCGTTCTCCCTCCTCATCTTGTACGGAACGCTCTTCTACACAAGCGTCGTTCTTTATATATATATATATTTTTTTTTGTATTGGGGCGTTTACCGCCATTTCCCGCTATACGCTAGCGGATATCATGGCGAAGCAGAATATGAGAAAGAGAAACGGAGACGGGGGAAAGGCACTAGAAGTGGGAGGACCGCGGACGACGGGTGAGAAGTCACCTAAAGCTCAGAGAGGAGGCGAGATTGGGAGAGGAAAAGGAAAAGACGGTCAAGCGAGAAGAGAGGGCTCTCAGCGAGCATAAGACGTAAACGATCGGGGAGGGGGAAATCAGAGAGGAACGGGAAGGCGCGACGACGTACTGACGACAGGGTGGGGCATTCCACAAGGATGTGAAAGACGGTGAGGGGCGACTGGCAGGAGGCGCAACAAGGAGCCTCCTGCCGGGACATAAGATAGCCGTGCGTGAGGCGCGTATGGCCGATGTGAAGCCGCGCAAGGACGACCTCTTTGTGTCGGGAGCGGTGGAAAGAGGACGCCCAATATGACAGGCGGGGGCGGATGGACCAGAGTTTATTTCCGGTGTCATCGTCCCAGGACTGCTGCCATATGCGGTCGTAGAGGGACCGAAAGACCTGCACATAGTCAGAGAAGGGGAGCGGGCGGGGGAGGGGAGGCATCGAGGCGGCGGACCGGGATGTGCGGTCAGCCGCCTCATTACCGGAAACACCGACATGGGCAGGAACCCAGCAGAAGGTGACCCGGTGAACGGTGTGCAGGACATGGTACTCCTGTTGAATAATGCGTACGAGGGGGTCCGGGGAATTATAGCGCTCGAGCGCTTGAAGGGCGCTCAGCGAGTCCGAAAAGATGGTACAGGAAGACCGCGAAAAACCCGATACCAGACGGAGGGCTTCCAGAAGGGCAAAGAGCTCCGCGGAAAAGATGGAGGCCTGAACCGGCAGGGGGATACCCCGGGAGGTAGGTGACAGCGACGGAGAGAAGACGGCGGCCGCGACACCTGCAGGGGAGCGCGAGCCGTCGGTGTAGACGGGAACATCGTCCGAGTGTACGGGAAGATGGGCCAGAAAAGAAGACCGGAGGACGGTAGGAGGAGACTCCTTACGGAGCACCTGGCAGCGGCAGATAGGGGTGGTCAGCCAGGCGGGCGAGAGGTCGAAGGAGAACGGCAGAATAGAGGGTCGGGGGATCCCCAGGGACGAAAAGACGTCGGCCAGGGAGGCAGCGAAATGCCACGTGTCAGGCCGGGGTAGCGCCTGGGAGATCGCGGAGAAGAGTAGGGACCTCGGGAGGCGGCAGATGCGAAGGTAACACTTCGCCATGAGAAGGCCCCGGCGAAGGGGCAGGGGGGGGTGTCCGCAGTCCACCTGAAGACTAGCGACAGGGGACGAGCGGAAGGCACCCGACGCCAGGCGAAGGCCACGGTGGAGAAGAGGAGGCGGAGCTGTAGACCACACAGTCGTAGTCGATGCGGGATTGCACCAGGGAGGTGTACAGGCGCAGCAGAGTACGCCTGTCCGCCCCCCAGGTCATGTGGGACAGGTAACTCAAAAGGGGGAGGGTGCGGCGAGATGATTGCCGCAACCGCCTAAGGTGTGGAACCCAACCGAAAAATTCGTCGAGGGTCATACCCAGGAATCGAACGGATGGGACGAGGGGAAGAGGAGTGCCGGCAAGGGTAAGGGCGAAGGTATGCGACAGACGGAGGCGCCGAGGATGGAAAAGCATACTGGAAGACTTAGAGGGTGAGAAAGCATAGCCAACCGAGGACGCCCAGCGAACCACCGCGTTGATGGCTAGCTGGAGTCGACGTTCAGCCAAAGACGGGAGGCGGCCAGAGCAATAGATAGCCAGGTCATCGGCATAGAGGGAGCTACGAACGGAAGTAGGCAGGACCGTAGCGACTGTGTTCATCACTAGTGAGAAACACAGGACGCTAAGGACACTACCCTGAGGGACACCCTCCTCCAACGGAAAGCGGTCAGAGAGGGTAGAACCGATGCGGACGCGGAAATAACGGGCGGACAAGAAGTTATAAATAAAGGAGGGGAGAAAGCCTACGAAACCCAGGGAGCGTAAGCAGTCAAAGACCGCGCTCCGCCGAGTAGTATCGTAGGCCTTCTGGAGGTCGAAAAAGACGGCGAGTACAAAGTGATGCCGGGAGAAAGCCTCCTGCACGTCGTGGCTAAGGAGGAGGGGGTCGGTGGTAGACCGGAAGCGCCGGAAACCAGCCTGGGTAGCAGGGTATTGGTCACTCGCCTCCAGAGTAAGAGAGCCGCGAGGCGACCATCGCCTCCATAACCTTGCAGGCGCAGCATGTCAGGGAAATGGGGCGATAGTTCAACGGGAGTGAGGGGTCTTTATCGGGCTTCGGGGTGGGGACGACGATGGACTCACGCCACCGGTCCGGGAATGAACCCTCCAACCAAATCCGGTTATAGAGGTCCAGTACAAAGCTGAGAGCAGAGGGGTGGAGGTGCCGTAACAAGTCGGGGGATATTATCGGGGCCGGGTGCGGAGGAGCGTCGGCGGCGGAGGGCCTCCCGAAGCTCCGTCATGCGGAAGAGGTGATTATAGGGGTCATCCCTATGAGGTGGAAAATCCGGTGGGTCGCGGCGGGAATGGGGGGAATCGGAACTGGAGATGGCTGCGAAGTGCGCCTCGAGTGCGTTCGCGACGGCCTCCGGATCGGAGACGAACTCGTCGTCCCCGACCCGAAGCACCGGGGGTCGAGGGGGGACACGGGTCCCCTCAAAGCTACGCACCTTGCGCCAAACAGTCGAGGGGGCAGTCGTGGAGGAGATCCCGGACACGTAACTCCGCCAGGAGGTACGCCGGTCCAGTTTCAGGACCCGACGGGCCACTGCCTTCAGGCGCTGAAACTCGATCTTGTTCTCCAGCTGGCGGGTCCGGTAGAAGCGGCGGCCGGCACGGCGCCGCTCCTGAAAGGCATGGGAGCACTCTGGGGTCCACCATGGGACGCTTCGCGGCCTGGGGGAGCCAGAGGTACTGGGGATGCAACTGGCGGCAGCCGAGAGGATCTTACTCTCGAGGAAGGTGAGGGCCTCACTGACGGAGGGAAAGGCAGGAATTGATGGCGAGATCGCCGTGCCCCTCGCGTATGAGGCCCAGTCTGCTCGGGCGAACAGCCAGCGCGGGCGGACAGAGGTTGGGGGGAGGAGACGGGTCGGGGTAAGACACACTGGGAAATGGTCACTGCCGGAAGAATCCGGCAGGACCTCCCAGGTGAACTCCGTCACGATTTCGAGGGAAACCAGGGAAAGGTCGATACAGGTGAAACTGTCGTGGGCCGAGTGAAGGCAGGTTGGGGAGCCATCGTTCAGAAAGGTGAACTCGAGCTCGTCCATAAGGGAGAGAAGGGTCCCGGAGAGAAAGGTGGAGCAAACGTCCCCCCAGGCCGGGTCCCGACTGTTGAAGTCCCCGAGAATCAGGAAAGGGCGGGGAAGCTGAAGAATTAGGTCACGGAGAGAATCGGGTGGAGGGCGTACGTTAGGGGAGAGGTAAAGAGAGCAGACCGTGAGCTGGCGCCCCAAGGAAAGGCGCACGGCCACAGCTTGCAGGACTGTACGGAGCGGGAGGGCGGAAAGGGACGGAGCGGTGCACGAAGACCGCGGCGCCCCCCTCCCCGCCCCATCGAGAGGCGGGGAAGGGAGCCCGCAGTAACCGGACACTCGAGGGAGGGAACGGGATCCCAGAATCGTCTCCTGAAGGCAGAAACACGCCGGACACCTGGAGGCCAGAGAGGAGAGACTCGAGGCCTACCAGGAGCCCGCGGATGTTCCACTGCAGGAGCGAGGTATAGGGAGGGGTAGGAAAGTCAGCGTAAAGGATGGTTATGGGGTGGGTGTGCCGATCGGGCGGCCCGAGATTAAAGAGGGAATCGGAAAGCCCCGGAGTTCAGCGAGGGACGCCGAACGAGGGCGAAGGCGAGGGTCACCCCGACGAGGGGGCGATGTGGAACCAGACGCCGGCAAGTCCTCCAGAAGAGGAGTCTCCCGGACGTCCGGGGGAGAGCGATGCAGAGAAGGGGATGTGAGAGGTATCCAGAATGCCCCTCCCTTCACCGGAGGTGCGGGGGAGGCAGGACTACGAGGGGGAGTGGAAAATAATACCTCACCCAGAGGCAATGGCAGGTCGAAGAGAGAGATGGGGCGGGTCAAGCGCGGGGGCGTGCACGTCCCACCCACCCCGACCAGGCGGGCGAGTTCCCCCTCCAGTGGGTCCATCGACCGGGCCGGAGAGGTGTATCAGCCCCCACCACGAGGGCCGTCGGGGACCCCAGGGGGGAGCGTGCATAACGGTTGCGCAGTGGGGATGGTGAGGACACTGGGGCGAGGAAGGTGATGCGAGGCTTATGGCTTCGAACCTTTCGGGGTCACCACTGGCGCGGCGCTTGCGGCCCCTACCCCTCCGTCGTGCGGCCCGCATGGGTGACGGCGGGTCACGATCCGGAATGGGGATGGCCGAAGGCGCCGGTGGAGAGGGCGTAGAAGGGGCAGGGGGGGTTGCCGACGAAGCATCGGCGTTCGCGGGGGGAGCACGTGGCGACGCGCTGGTAGTACGGGGAGCCGCGGTAGGAGTCCGCTCGGCGGCAGAGGATGGACTGGGAGTAGCGGACACGGTGGGTGGAGGCGCGTTGGGAACCCCCGGTGAGGACGGGGTCCGGGAACGGAGAACCTCGGCGTACGAGGCACCACGCCGGGCCTCGCAGCCACGCAACCGGTCCCGCGCCTCCCGAGCGCTTAGAAACTCTGATGAACAGAGGGCCCGAACCTCCCTTTCAAAGAGGAAGGACGGGCAAGAGCGGGATGAAGCAGGGTGTGGTCCATGGCAGTTGGTGCAGGAAGGCGGAGCAGTACAGGGCAAGGGGTGGGGAGGGCCGCCGCAACGGACACACAACGGGCCCGGCTGACGGCAGGAGCTGCTCACGTGGCCAAACCTATTGCACTGAAAACAGCGCGTAGGATCTGGCACGTATGGTCGTACTGAGAATTCGCACGCTCGTCTCTCACCAAAGCCCCAGAATACCGAAACGGGGGGCACCAGTGAGTCGAAAGTGAGGAGAAGGGGCGGTTCGGGATCGCGATCTGTCGGGAAAGCGGTACACCCTCACAACACTCTGGGAGGCGAGGTCAATCTGGAGGTCTTCCACCGGGATGGGTAGAAGACGAGCAGCGTAAATTGTGCCCTGGCACTGATTGAGGCGGGGGTGGGGGGACACCGTAATCCCGCAGCCCAGGACATTGGGGATAGCGAGCAGAGAGGAGGTTTCGACAGAGGAACGCGACCTTATCAGAATGGAGCCATCCCTCTGAGGCCGAAGGTAAAAACGAGCCGTCCCCGTCACCCCATGGATCGCTCGAAAGGCGTTCATGGTTAGTTGGGAGGGGCTTGGAGGAGGAGGGGCGGAGGACGAGGAACTTGTCCACTGTCCTAAGGCCGAGCGAAGACGTCGGGCCAAACACCACCGGTACTTCGAGGGGACGGGGAGACGAGAAAGGCGGACGGCGACGTCGGGTCCCACGTCCCCCTAGGGGCCGAGGGGGCCGGGGGCGATGAGGCCCGACCGGAGTGGGAGGCGACCGGGGCCGCGGGCTTCCCACCTGAGGGCGAAAAAGCAGGTGGGTCCCTATCGGGACGTGGAATATGGGGGGATTCAGGGGTCGGGGGGTCCACTGCAGGTCCATCCGCCACTGGCGGGGGTCGGGCAGCGGCGCCACGAGCCTGGGGAAGAGAGGGAGAGGTGGTGTCGGCAAGAAGAGCAGACGGGGTGGGCGAGGGCTGCCGACTTCCCTTACCAGACCCAAGGTCCAAAGAGGTAGTCAGAGGGAGGTCAGATGCACAAGCCGGGTCGTCAACGAGGTCCATTAGATTTGTGTTTTTCCATAAAAAAAATTTTTATTGTTTCGCGCCCGGGGCCGCGGGGAACCGATTACCCGGGGCCCAAGGGGACCAAGCGCACGCCGGCGGGGGATGGGTGCCTCGTCCCATGTAGGTACCCCCGTTTCAAAAGGGGCCCTTGCAGCGTCGAAAGTTCTCCCCCGCCGGCAGCAAAGACCAAGGCCCCCCAGGGTCCCAGGCCTGGGCACCCTACCAGCCAACTTAGTCCGGCCCCAGCCATGGGAGCGAGACGACCAGCCCCGGCAGCCCACGGGGCGCGCGAAGTGAACAGAGAAAGCAGAAAAAACAGAGGGGGCAAGGAAGAGGGTAAAGAGGGGAAGACAGGAAAGGGGGGGCTGTAGGATAGCAGGGTATGCTAAAAGTCCACTTCGCAACCGGGCGGGGGACCCGGCAGGGCCACCAGCCACGGCTGACCCCCCTCGCCACATGGAGGCAGGAGCCCGTGGGCGATCCACCCCAGAAAGACCCCCCGCGGGGAGAGGGATATATATATATATATATAATATATATTATATATATATATATATATATTAATATATATATATATAGCTTCTCTCACCAGCTATCTGTAAAGCAGATTGGATCCAGCTTTGGGACAGGATCTAGGGGCTACAGCTACAGCTCAATATAAGCAAAAGACTCTGCATTCACGTTGGATTGAATACATCAAAGAAAAAGTGGTAACTATTGTATTTTTAGCCAAAAACCAAAACCTAATTAAACCTCAACTGGCAAAATTGAGCGTCCACTTTTCAAGGCACATAACGTGTGCGTGTGTGTACAGCCTTGGCCAAAAGTATTAGCCACCCTCCTTATATGGGTAATAGTGTTATTCCTGTCTTTTGAGGTTAGAAAAAAGTTTATTCTGAAATATTTTAATACCTAGTACACCCACCATTTGCATTTATTACGGCTTGAATGAGTCTTGGCATGGAGTCGACTAATTTTTTGCAAGTTCCAATAGGCATTTTTTTCCCATTCTTCAAGAAGCTTAGAATGAAGTTCAGCTTTAGACGAAGACTTGTCTCCAGACAACCTTGCCTAATACTGCCCACAGGTGTTATATGGGATTAAGGTCTGTTCTTTTGCGGGGGAGCACTACAAAAGTTGATTCCTTTCGCGTCAAGCCAATTTCAAATTGCTCGAGATGTGTGGCAAGGTACATTATCTTGCTGGAATGTAATGTCACCTTTACTTACTCTTGGGTAAAACTTTTCCATAGATGGGTCCAGAACTTGCTCTAACATGGCATTATAACAACGAAGAATTCATCCTCCCCTGGCACAAAACAGTTTTCCAACTCCTCCAGAAGACTGCAGCCCCAAACCATTATGCTACGGTTCTACCACCGCCAAATTTTACTGTAGGGACAATACATTCTGGCTTGTATGCTTCGCCTACTCTTCGCCTTAAAACGTTGCACCAGGAGAACTGAAAATCTGAAAGAATCCAAGAGAAATCACACTTTTTATGATTCCCTATAAAATTGGGATAGCTCTGCGGCTAGCTCAAATGATGTTTTTTGGCGATTTTACAAAGATGAGCGTTTAAAGAATCGATCCTCCCTAGCCATTAGTATCCCTCTTTCGCCCACTCCTTGGCTTAGATGCGTGCTCTTGGTCTCCTGAAGACGTTTTAAAGTTGTTCGAACAGCGCACGTTCGAACATTTTGATAGTTTTCAAAAACCTTTTTTTTTTTTTTTTTTTTTTAAAGAAAATAATTGGTACTCAGATTTAAATAAATTAAAATAGCTCAGCAAAAGTGCTCGATAAAGATGAAAATTAGTTCTTATAATCACAAAACTAATTATTTCATTGGTCGAATATTATCTATAGTAACCATAAACGAGGTTTCAGGGGGTGGCTAATACCTTTGGCCAAGGCTGTATGTATGTATGTATATATATATATATGTTACTTTAGGTGAGTGAACGACGGTTCAGAATCGACCCGCGGTCGATCCTTCTGCAGCATCCCGCCTCATTCACGGGATTTGAAGGAGGGAATTGCCGTCTGATCTTCTTCTGCCCTCGGCTCGATGTGCTGAAAATTCCTCAGTTCTTTTGGTAGGACACTGGAAAGCTTCGGGCCTCGGGATCGTATTCTGGGGGTATTTTCCATCCTTGTTTTCATGGGCCCCTTGTCCACCTCCGCTGGGACCATACAAAATCTGCTTCTTTCGACTCTCATTCCAGTTTTCATTTCTAAGGTTAGGAGTAGGGACAACAGAGCCCTCGAGTATTTTCCATATGTATATTATTGTGTAACGCTCGCGCCTCCTTTCGAGATAGTAGAGTTCCAGGGTTTGTAGTAGGGCATGGTTCCGATTAATCAGTCAATTATTTTTAATTTAATCGTTAATTAATCGAAAAAAAAAGGAAATGACGGAAAATGATTAATTTTCCTCATAATTTTCTCATTTCACCATAAATTTTTGTGATATTTGAATTTGGCACCTTTTTGCATGTATAAACTGTCTAATCCGCCCATGCCTGATTTCTTGAACTAAAGCAAACAATGTTTGAGCAAAATGCTTTCTTCGGTCTTATCTCGCGCAACAGAAACAACATAGCTTTCTTGCTCTTTTCAGAAGTATTTAATTTTTA
>JAJOZX010002975.1:0-47500 GCA_023014485.1 Bathynomus jamesi | reverse complement strand
AGACGATTATACGTGTTAACGTTCAATCGTCATAGCATTCAAGTTTGGGTTTCGGTCTCATGGCCCCGAAAAAATAATATACTAAATTGGGTACAGCAAAGTCAAATTTGTCATTTATTTATTTCCACTCAACTAGATTTTTTTTTTCGACGTTGCGTTGTAGGGCCGTGATTAGTGGTAGGCCTATATTATCCATTTACTGTGGCCTGATGTTAGCCATAAATTGCTGGACAGCAAATTTAGTTCACCCAATATTTGATCAGGCCGGTTGATTGGAGTTTATTGTAAGACCTAAGCCAAAAAAAAAAAATTTACTGGCCAAATAATTTTTTTCCTTAAATTATCGAACTAGTTTCTCGTCCATAATGACAACCCGATCAGAAATTTAACGCGCAAGATGTGGAGATTATAAAAATTTTCTACGAATCTATATATGAGGTCATCCCATAAGTAATGTCGTTTTTTACGATAGATTAAGTTTAAACTAGTCGTACTCGGTTTAAGCATAAGTTTTCCGAAGGTTATATCTAAGATCTGTCGTGTTTCGCTACATACCGTACTTTACAGACTTTGACCAGTGAAGACGTGTTTTTTGCTTTATGTGAACCCCTCATAAACATGGCGGTATCAGAAGAGCTTATCAGGCATATAATGCTTTAAGAGTTCAAAAAAGGGAATTGTGCTACTGAAGCAACGTGAAACATTCAGGACGTTTATGGCAACTATATTCTGCATGAGGAAATGTCAAAGATGGTTTCAAAAGTTTGGGAATGGTGACTGCTGTTTGACAGATGCAGCACGCTCTGGACGCTCCTGCTGAGTTTCATTATGACCTGCTGTTAGCCGCACTTGAAGAAGACTGTTCAACAACTGTCGAAGAATTGGCCCAGAAACTCAATTCATCCCCGTCCACCATCCATCGACATTTGCAACAACTCGGGAAAGTGCCTAAGTTAGGAAAATGGGTGCCACATGAATTGTCGGTCGACAATTTGAGGGTGCGGGTAAACATTAGCACAGCTCTTCATTCCCGTGAACTCAAAGATCCGTTTTTGCACCGTTTAGTGACTGGTGATGAAAAGTGGGTACTGTACCAGAATGTTAAGCGCCGTTGACAGTGGGTTTGTGCTGGAGAACCAGCGACACCACAGCCAAAACCAAATCTTCACCCTCGGAAGGTGTTGCTTAGTGTTTGGTGGGATAAAGGTGGTGTAATACACTTTGAAACCTTACCACACAACCAAACAATCACCGCTCAAGTCTACTGTCAACAACTGGATCGATTGAACACCACTAAAAGAAGAGAGACCTTTGGTTAATTGGAAAGGAATCGTGTTCCACCACGACAACGCACGTCCTCATACTGCTCGGATCACTTCTGCAAAAATTGTGGAGCTTGGGTGGGAAAAACTTCCACATCCTCCATATTCTCCAGACTTTGCTCCTTCAGATTATCATCTCTTCAGGAGTCTGCAAAACTATCTTGACGAGAAACTATACTTCTTTAGATGACCTGCACACCAGTCTTTGTACGTTTTTCGCCTCAAAACCGCCTGAATTTAAACATGGCATTGAAAATCTTGTAGGACGTTGGCAGTGTCTCATTGATTCCGATGGAAAATATATACTAGATTAAAATTTTTTTTTTTTGTCCTTCAAATTCCGATCTAAAAAACATTACTTGTGGGATGACCTGATAGTTGTTAACCATGTTTATACATTAGACCTACCGGTAATGGCTCCGAATTGAATTAAACTTTACCCTCCATCCCCACCCATTAAAAAATATTTCGCTAGTACGTTTCTATTTGCGTGCGCTTTGCCAACCAGTCTAACTCCGCCCACCGAGTTAGCAACGAAGAGTGCACGGATAAGTATTTAATTTCGTTGGTAGGCCCACCAATGTTTCCACGTGAATTTGGGTAATCCTCGTACTGCGAGCTTTACAAAGCCACATTTATTAACTAAGCTAAATTTTATAATCCCGTAGGTACTATTTTTCTCTTGGGTCATTAGTGTGTAAAATATATATATATATATTTTTATTTTTTTTGTTCGAAGTCCTTGTGCTTGAACTTAGTGATGGTGACGTGGTCCTTGATAGTTTAATGAATGTGAACCAAGGTTGACAACACGTGTGCGAGTGGAGGTTGTCGAATCGCATTGCCATTCAGACCTTGGTATTTTAATTTTTTCCCTCCTTTTCGTCGTTTTGGTACGTACAATTGTTGGGTTGCGAGGCTGATACGAGAAGTGGTGGTTTAGCTTCTGTGTGCGCGCGTACGTAAGAGGTGGTCATGACGTAATAAATTGGTGTTGAGACTCTAACCCCCACCCCCCCCCGCTTAAATTATGTAATGGTTAAGTGCTCGCCTTCAATATATTGGTCTGATTTTTTCAGTAGCCAGCTGAAGTTCTATTTTCTAGGTAGAAATGAGGCGCGTGTGTGTGTACACACACTTTTAATGTTTGTATGTAGTAAATAAAAATTTATTAGTTGAAGGTTGAAGCTGTATGGTAATTATTTCGTGGTAACGTGGAATTAGCAAATTTGTAGAGGCTTAAGACCGCGTCATAATGACGCCCTGAAGTCTGCAAAAGTTAAAATCAATAATTGCGGTTCGTCGAGACACACCTGGCCCAACGAGTTACAATTTCACCTGGGTTCCCCCCTTTTCCCCCTAGTTTACTTGCCCTGTAATACTTGTAGTTAGCTGAAAAAGAAGTAGGCTTATTGTGCCGGACTGACCTATGACTTCGGACGTAGTTTATTCTAAAATATTATGCACCTTAGCTGGAGAAGGCAAGCGGGTATTACGTCTCTTAGAGAGAACGGGGCGTATAAAATTTCGTTTCACAAATCGTATGTGGGGTAAACTTTTTGCTTCATTAATAAGGAGGAGGATCGTGGATACGTCCTTATTCCCAGTAGGATAGATGTCTGTACCCATATATAGGCTTTGACCCGGTATCTTCATGCCCTTATCTGACCCCTTTTGTTCACCATTTCCATAGGACGAGAGAGGGCAGCAGCCAGACGATCTTGTGGGGTAGAGAGTAATGCCCAGTTATATCCCATTTTTCTTGCCAGATTCGTGCAGTCTTCTACTGACGGAGCGGAGTCGTAATATAGTAATATTTTGTATACATTTACGAAAGTTTGAAAATGATCGAGGATTTCGCACACAGCTGCATAGTGGGTGGGAGGGAGTTGGTATTCCTACTGCTTCAAACCTAAAATTATGAAGATTAGCGGTCCAACACACATTTGTACACTTTATTTGCGTAAACCAGATTTAAATATGAAATCGTTGGGCATTTCATGAGCGCGAGCGAATCGTAAGGGTATGGGGCGCACTGGTTGCTCGTACCAAAGTACAATCTAAAACGGACTAATAATAAGAACCACTTACCAGTTTTCAATTTTTAAAATATTGTATATTGGAATAAAAACTTTTAAATAAGACGCGTTGGTTGGTTGGTTGTCTTTCGTCTGCTCGGTTATTCAATTCGATCGCGTATACCCTGGAGGGCACGGATACCTCGCATTCTTCACCAAATCGGTACGGGGCTGCGATGCACCCAAATTTGGTATAAACTTTTGTCTTCGTTGATGCCTCTTGCTCGAACACTTCGCATAAGTAGTTGTGGTAAAGGGCTCCATGATGTGCATGAACGAGTAAACTGTACTAATTAAAGTTTAAGGTATTATAAATATATTAAAGGATAAAATTAAGTTTTTACACTTTCATTTCTTTGATCTTCGTAAAGTCTAATTTAAATTTCTTCTCTTCAACAGGATGTAAAATCAAAGCTTTGAGAGCCAAGACGAATACCTATATCAAAACTCCCGTAAGAGGGGAAGAACCAGTCTTCGTAGTTACTGGTAAGCACTGAGACTGGTACTTATAATAAGTGTGTGTGTGTGTGTGTGTGTGTGTGTGCACGCGCCCTGAGGGATCTAAGAAATTGCAAGTGGATGATTAGAAGTTACGAAGCTTGTGTATAGTACCTTTTAAGGACCTGTTTCTATGAGTAGCTCCACCCAGCACCGCTGTTGTCCTTTGCCCTCCACCTACTCTTCCCCCATTGGTCCCCCTCCCAATGCTCCCACCCTCGCTTCGGGTATTTTAAACGTTTCCGTTCTTAAATAGCGTTGTAATCGAGTTGCATTTGACCGAGGTTTAAATTATGGTTTCTCGATGTAGTTGGGTTCCAGGGCTAACTTACTATGCGAGTGTATAAAATAAAGTTGGGGTCCTCATTGGTAATAGGCCTTGATACAGTTCCATATTTGGTGTTCTTTCCTTATACAACTACTACTATTGCCCAAGGACACTGATCGCTACTGAAAATTATTAGAATAGAAGCTATGAACCCTTTAATATCCAATCATTCTCTGGTTAATCATTGATCCTTCTAATTGACACTAGTTTACCGTGGGTGGTGGTGGTGAGGAAAGAATCCTTCGAGGGACGTTCCAAAACCGTTAACCTATTTTTCACCCTAATAATAAGCTATTTAACGCGATGCGGCTATTAGCAACTTGAATCCAGTTTTAACGCGAACGTATTAAGTTTCGCACTTTCGTTGTAAATTACATTTATGCCCGCGTTCGTTTCGGATTTTTGGCCTCCTGTTCGCGTATAGGCTTAATTATCCGGCAAGAAATTAGGGAGAGTCGTGAAGAAACGTATTAACATTCGTACATGCGCGTACCTATATCGAATCGTCATTAGATATTTATCCTATTTGTTTTAAACATTTGGACGAAACTTGGTGTAATTAAGGACTTGTTTTAATTTAGGACTTAGTTTTAATGTACGATAAGTATTTGCTCGCATTGTCCGTACAGTAATTACAAACTCGCACAATTTATGGAAAACTACTTTCCGTCCCAGCTCAATCCTAAGATATCTGACTCGGCACTACGGAGAAGTGAAATGGCAAATAGACACCCCCTTATACGTGGAGACCTAGTTGCTGATCACTTCATCACTGCTACCGTGTATCTATAATTGAATATCTTTTGAGAGTAACTTTCTATTGTGTACGTAGTTGCGAAAGAAACGTGTACGCGTGTTGTGTGTGTGTACGTATTGAATGAACGGGAAGGTATGAATTATCGGGTAGATACCTTGCCCAAATGGCATCTAACTCGTATCGTTTCTCCCCTTCAGGTCGCAAGGAGGACGTGACGATGGCGAAGAGAGAGATCCTCTCCGCCGCGGAACACTTCAGTCAGATCAGAGCGTGCCGTAAGAACAACCTCAACGGGTCCATGGCCCCTGGTCCCCCTACCAACATTCCTGGCCAGGTGACGATCCAGGTTCGAGTGCCGTACCGCGTGGTGGGCCTCGTCGTGGGGCCCAAGGGCGCGACAATCAAGCGGATCCAACAGCAGACCCACACTTACATAGTCACTCCGTCAAGGGACAAAGAACCGGTGTTCGAAGTGACCGGACTTCCGGAGTCGGTGGACCAGGCCCGGAAGGAGATTGAGGCGCACATCGCCATGCGGACGGGGGGTCTTCTCGACCAGGAGGAAGCTGGCAGCGCCGCTGCCGCCGCCGCCGCCGCCGCCGCTGCAGCTGCGGCGGTAGCGAATGGGAGGAACGACTTCAGCGGCTCGCACTCGCTCGACAATTTGTTCTCTTCCTCAGAACTGATGTCGTCCTTGTACAAGTTGAATTCGTCCGGGGTAAACGGCTTTGGTGGGGGCATGGGGCTGAGTGGGGGCTCCTCCCTGAATGGCCTTAATGCGCTCGGTTCATCCTCCCCGCTCAATGCTCTCAACAACCTCGGAGGCACAGGGTCCTCCCTGAGTAGCACCCTGGGATCCATGGCTCCCCTTGGGGACATCAATTACCTATTGGGCGAAACTAGCAACTCACTCCTTGGGGGCCCCAAATCGAGCGTAGAGAGCTCCCTTTTCTCCATCGGCACGGGGGGCAACGCTCCTTCGAAGGTGGGAGAACTAAACGGCACATTGGGGGCCCTGTACAACGTGGACGAGGGTCTGGGTTCACTCGGGTCCTCCATGGGGTCATCCCCCTCCTTTGACCCGGCCCCTTCCAGCATTTGGGGTGACCTTAGCCGGGCCATCGGAACCTCATTGTCCTCCACCGTGAACTCGAGCGGGGGTTCCTTGAGCTCCACCCTCTCGTCGCTTTCGTCCTCTCTCACACGGAGGTCGTCTTCAGTCTCAGGGGCCTCTCCCCCATCGTCGCGCCTCTCTCCTACCCTAGACACGCATCCCCCTGCCCGCCGCATCAGCTCTGATCCCATGGTGAACCTACCCCCCGGCCTCCCTCCAACCTCCTCCTCTTCAGGGTCATCTCCGGCCTCCACCCCCGAACTAGGACTGACCTCCGCCTTCAGCAGCCTCCCGACCACGTCCTCGTCGGTCTTGTGCGGTGGGGGTAACTGCAGCAGCAGTAGTGGAAGTAGCTCCCCCACGATGGAGAAGAGGTGTCGGTCGTGCGGGGAAAACCCCGTAGTCGCGGCGTTGGTCCCCTGCGGTCACAACTTGTTTTGCATGGAGTGTGCCAACCGGTTGGCAAGCGAGTCCGGCAAATGCAACATCTGCTTGGAGGAGGTAACCCAGGCTATTAGGATCATCTCCTAATCGGGCCGGATACCTTCCACCCCATCTCCCTCCTTCGCCACCTCGTACCACCACCACCTTCCTGAAGAAGTATTATTTTAATTATTTTAGTTTTAAGCCTTTTTTAATTCTAGTACCGCATTATGGGGTGGGCAAGACTACCGCCGATGCTGCTGCTATTTACCTATTGAAGGAGAATCTGTAGATGAGCAATTGAACCACCTCCTACTACTACAAGTCAGCATGAAGAACAGCTGCCGATAGGCTGTGATAGGTGGCGTCGTGGGGATTGTTCCCCGCCCCCCGCCCACCAACTGCCACTGTGGCAAAACGCCCACGGATCTTTTTTCTTTAACCCTCCCCCCTCGGGCACCCTGGTTTTCAGTTTTTGCTTTTGTTGCACCCAGTTTCTTGGGCTTACTCTGGCTGGGGGTGACTGATGTCTGTCGGGGATATTGAAGGAAGCCGTCGTCAGTCAGGAACTCAAGACATATCGCGGGGTGTCTCCCCCAATCATGACTCGAAGGCCCCCTTTCCAAATCCCTCGATCGCTACTGCTGGGGGTGCGTGTCTCGGAAGAAGGAATACGAACGATTAACACGTGCCTTGTGATTCCTACGCTCATGCCCACCAATGCCCACTCAGCACGCTGAGCTTTTTGATTTAAAATAGTGCCCGTGAATCATACTTTGACTTAAATATGCTCGTGGAAGCAATTATTATATATAATTATATAACAAATTATTTATTCAAATTTTAGAAAATTTGAAGTCTGACTCTTCACTGAAAATGGTCGTATTTAAAATTTTGTGCTGCAGTTAAGAATTTTATCAGTATTTTACCCCCCATCAAACCTCCCCAATTATTATTTTTCATTTGTGAACATTTTTATTTAAGAAAGAAATTATCTTTGTTTGTGATAAGTGTTATTCCCCATTTCTATTAACTGATTCTTCCTGCTGACTTGTATCGTAGTTAAGGTTGGTCGCTATTCACCTCTTTTCCCAACACGTCAATTAGAAGAGACGAAAGAAAGTCCGCAATAATCGTGATGCAATTCGGGAGAGATTTGAATTTAATTTTTTATAGAATTTCGTTTTTAGGGGGACGGTGTACGTCTAGTTACCCACCCTTGGAGGGGTACGGGAGTCAGCATACTCATGATGGGCATTTCATATATATATATATTATAATTGTATGTGTATATATATATATATACACATATGTATATAATATCTCCCAAACTCTCTTCGAAGGTCCTACATCTCTCCCCTCCTACACTTCGCATCTACTATTTCTTTACTATCCTACTATTTATTACTACTCCCCCACTTCAGCATCGCATGTCCTAGACATGTTTGTTTTAGCTCAATTAGAGAGGCATTGCTATGGAGTGACGTACCGCGTATGTTGGCGGTGGAGTTGGTGCGTCAACAATGTATTGTGTACCTCGAACTTTAACTTTATTAAGGCCCGAAAAATACCCTTATAAGAAAAACAATTACATACATACATACATGCATATATATATATATTTTTATTTTGAATAGTCGGCTCTGTTTGGGGATTTTAGAGCCAGCTTCAATAGTCAGTGGTTATTATAAGAATATTATTATTATTATTATTATTATATTATATTTATTATTATTATTATTATTATTATTATTATTATTATTATTATTATTATTAGCGTCCCCTAAATATTTTATAATTAGTTTACGATCTAGAGTTGAATTTAGTTTTCTATTGAAAGGTTTATAATTAATAGTAATAATGTACAGTTATTTTTTCATATCATTTAGATGCCTAAGCCTTCTTGCAGTTATTTTATTGAAAAAATTTTATGTGGACTCTTGTCTACTATCCTTAGTTTGTATTTGCTTAGGTTAATCTCCAATAGGCCCTTTTCGCTAATAGTATAAGCAGAAAACATTTGGGTTTTTATTTTTTTAATTTTGCTTATCTTTGTGTGTGTGTATATATATATATATATATACACACGTGTGTGTATATACATTTTTTTTGTTATAGGAGCCCAGTCCCCTCCTATCCTATATCCCTATTTGTACTCCCGTTACGTACGTAGGTATTTTTGCTCCACCCCACCCCCATTATGTACATCGTAACGCTGTAGTACCATTTAGTGAGACAAAAGTCGTACAACTGGTCTCGGCGAGTGGTTTAATTTGTCGAAACCTGTTGTATTTAATGACTTGTTTAGTTATATATATATATATTATATATATATATATATATATATATTATATATATATATATATATATATATATAAAAATTACACGCTAATTCAGATTCACAGTTTTTAAGCTGAACCTACTTGATTCTCAATGAATCTGACTACAGAGTTTTAAGTTGTAAATCAGTTTTATTTTATAATTGTGAAGTTGTCAAAATTCAAGCGGTAGAGACGAGCACACGAGTATATAATATATATATATATATATATATATATAAATTAAATTTGTGAAAAACGGCTCAAATTTCTCTATAGTCTTGTCACTTGTATAGATTATATATGTATAGATTATATATGTATAGATATATATATATATATATATATATATATATATCTATAATATATATATATATATTATATATATATATATATATATATTCATGTTTAAATCTTTTCACCCTGTTATCCATCATAAATTAAGACTACAAATTCCTTTCTTGCTATATATAGTCTGTTCCCTATATAATATATGATTTTTATCGCGATTATAAAAAGAGGTATTTCGTTACAAATTGTCTAATCTTTAGAATTCGTAATTTTTAAGCGTGTTTGAGAATTAGTAAATTGTAATAGGTTTTCCCCGTAATGTAAAGGTTAAATCTTTTTAAATGTTGTGATGTTTTTCATAAATAATAAAATACTTTATTTTTATTTACTTTTTTTATATAAAAGAAAATCTAAATAGGAAAGATATTTTTTCAAAAATTTTTTTTTTTAATAATGCCCTATGCAAACTCGGTTATTGATCATTTGTTAATTTCCTACAATGATTGTTTATTTTTAAACAGATTTACTTAAAAAAATTATGTAAAATTTTTTCTTTTATTTAAATTCCACCTTTTTTGGTTTTAAAGCTATACCTCAGTTGTAATACATTAATATAGTATAATCTACGTATAGCGAGTTGATACATTCTCATTTGTGAATGCATTCGCCTTACGTTTGAGGATTAACTCCGAGATTGAGAGGTTTTGCCGCGAACAAACTGGAAGAGATTCCAATCGAGATCATCATCGTAATAATTAACAAAAAAAAATAGGAAAAAAAAAAAAAAAAAATGGCCATTAAATCGTTGTTCTGGTAGTATGGCTAAAGAATCGCTGAGAGCCGCGATTGGTAGACGCTGCGTTGCCATGGCAACACTACCGGATTGATTTTGATTCTAATCGTTCGTTGTATCTCGTCTTCCAAATTACGTGAGTTTGGGCTCGTCATCGAAGTAATTTGAGTTATTAAAAACCTTTTTTAATATAAACCTATGCACCTTTTTCATTAATCTTAAACAATTATTTTTTGTACTTTTCTAAAGTATTCTTATAACAAAGTAATTTTTATTATATTTTGATAGCATATACAGAATATATATATAGGTTTTATATTGATATAAATGGTATATTTGGCCTCCCTATAATAAAAAAAAAAAAATATATATATATAAATCCCGAATCAGAAATAAAAAAAAATCATAGAAGTGAAAAACCAAGCCATTACACGAGTGAAAAGTTGGGTGGTTGACTGATCTTGAGAACTACTTCCGTGAAGGGGATGACCAGTAATAAACTCATACCCAACGGATTCCACGACCCACCCGAAAATGGGCACAAGAATTTTTTTCAATAAGTACTGAGAAATATCCAAGCCATAAATGTGAAAAAAACAAAAAAAAAAAAACAAAAAAAAAAAAAATTAGTGTAATTTTGTTCAGTAGAAGTACGAGTTTTAACGGAGTGTAAACCAATGTTGAGGTATTTGGTATTTTAAGATATTTTATAAATATGAATATATATTTTAGTTTAAATATTTATATTATTTAATGGGGTATCTAAATATTTTATTGTGGGTATTTTTTAGTAGAAGTGTCAGACATCGTTATTAATGTGTGTATAACTTTTATTTTTTATACATTTAAATGATCTCCCTTATAGATAATTAAATGCGTTCCTCGAAGCAAACCCTAAATAATGGGGTGATTCCGGACCCCTTTCTCGCGGGCCAGATCCCATTATTATTATTATTATTATTATTAGGTAAAAGGGTCTTTAACCACCTTCCCCAAAACTCTCCGGAGTCAACCCCAGTATTGGGTATTTCTGTCGTATGATTGAGTCTTGTCCAAGTTTTTTTTATACATTTTGGAAATTTCAAAATTTAAATGAAAAATTTCGAAATTTGAAGTAAACATTTTTAAATTGGAGAATAAGGTCGGTTATGGTCTTTTAAAAGTTGGTTGGTTTTATGTTTTTAAATTGGTTAGTGGTTAAAATTGGTTCATATTTCGAGCGAGCCTTTGGTCTATATTGCTATAAAGTGGTTATTTAGTGACGTTTTGTATGTATATATATATATATATATATATATATATATATATATATGAATATATTTTTAATATACATGAATCATTATCCGGAGTTATATATTATAAAGAAATGTTCTTTTAGCAAACCATAAACAAGGTTTTCAAAGTATGTGTGTATTTATATATAAATTTTTTAGTTTGGTTTATATATTTTTTACAAGTTGGTGTTGCTCAAACTAGAATTAAAAAGTTATTCCTGATATTTTGTTAATCCCAAGATTAAGTTTTGGTGTCGTCGTCGTCGTCCCGGTTCAATATACCTTTTAAAGAAAAAATGCCTTTAATTTATTGAGATGAGAGATGAAGTATCGTAGCAACTTCCAATATTGAGATTAGAGGAAAAAAAAAAAAAAAAAATTCTCCGGTTACGACAGACACACAGACGCAAATTTTTTTTACGAAGTTGCGAGAACGTTTAAAACCTCTGCCGGCGTGTTGAAGTGCGTACGTATGTTCTGCACGCAAAACGTACGAGACTCGCGTATACGTTACGAGTTTAGATGAAGAACATGTTTTCTGAAGGGAGTATGAATTGGTTATCCTCTTACTTTTTTTTTTTTTAAGAATCTAGGTAACAATAGGCCCTCTAAAAGGAAAGTTTTGAGAAGGAGCTCCGAAACTAGATGGAGGAAGGGGACAATTTCGGCGGGAAGGTTTTTTTTTTGGCCCCACTAAACTCATTATGAGGAAACTAAAAGCGAGGAAAAGTCCACAGCTAAATCATTCAGACGGGTTTTGCTAAAGATTTTGTTGCTCCCCACCGAGTGCTATCGATTCTGGGGGATTGTGTCGTGCTAGAGACAAAGGGGGCGGAGTCAGCAGTAGCTTGCCGGCTATCGTAGGGGTGGGTGAGTTTTGGCCGTCTGCTCACTGTCTGCAGGAAGGGAGATGGAGCTGAGAGGGTCTCCGAATAGATTAGAAAATTGCAAAATTGTCGCGCCTCTCATTTCCAAAGATTCATTAATTAGTATCGGAAGATGCGTGTTTCCATCACTGTGTGGTATGTGTGATGTAATGTATGTATGTATGTATGTATGTGTGCGCGCGCGCGTGCGAAGACCGATATAGATAGTGTGTAATATATATATATATATATATATTATTATATATATAAAAACGCGAAAAGATAATACTAAGCGCTAGACTGGTAATACTACCTCCCATGTCTCGCTTCTACGAGGGAAGCTCATCTCTCCAGGAACGGAAATGACAGTAAATTTTAACAATGTAAATTAAATTTCACAAATCGAGTGAATTTTTCGCTTAAGTTTATCTTTACCTTGAAAAGAAAGATATTTTTTACCTATTCAGCTTTTATGAACAGCAGCTAATATACAAACGATATTAATTACAATATATACAAATGAGAATGTTTTAAAAAAAATATTTTTTGAGAAAAACTGAACAAAATATATATTTTAAAATAGCTAACTCCTAGTCGGTAACTACTCACAAATTATATATATATATATATATATATATATATATATATATATATATATATACCACATTTAAAATCATTAAACTCTTGGATATACATAGTTTATTTTTTATATTATTATTGTTCCTAATATTTTTTTAAATGATAAATGCTGTGTTCGCATCCTAAGCAAATACAACTTGTTTATAAAAATCTATATAATCATTTTTGAACTTTAAAAAAAAGTTTTTGGCTTACAAACTTTGAAATAAGTGTGTGTGTGTATATATATATATATATATATATTATATATATATTATATATTATATATATTATATATATATATACACACACACACTATTTTTATTTTTATTTTTCACATATCTGCATATATACGTGTTACCTTTTAAGAAATACTTTAATGAGAAAAAAGATGAGGTTAAAATAAGAGCAATAAAAGCATATTTAGATTATTATCGATTATTATCAATTATTATTAATATTTAGTGAATATAATTATTAGTATTTTTAAAATCATTAGATTTTAGATTTTCTTAAACTATTGAATGTTAGACAAGGAATTTTTATCGTAAGAAATGATTTATGAGTGTAACGGGATAAGCGCGAAGGAAAAAGTGCTCAACACTTAATGTAAGTGTATCGTAAAACTTTTTCGTGTATTTTTAACACTTAAGTAAATGTATCTAACGGTATACTAGTGGCCTAACTCGTAAGGAAAAGTGTATTAAGTGTCTCGACGTATGAGTGGACTGAAAACACGGAGATAAGTGTAGTTGGGGCCCTTCAAGCGTGTCTAAATACGTAAAAAACATTTGGACCGAACAAAATTTAAAAATAAATAAATTGAGCTTATTATAAAAAAAAAAAAAAAATTTCTTCACTTTCCAGAAGCGTTATCGGAAACGAATAAGGGTATCCGATCACTTACCCGAGTATGGGTCTCATCACTTATCGAAGTGTATTTAACGCGTAAGAGTGGATATTAAAACCCCTTACCAAAGTGGACGTAATCACTTATCTAAGAAAGACCTCGACCACTTATTTCGAGTGTATGTTATTAATCGCTTATATAGAGGAACGGTTTTTGTAAAACGCTTAAGGTAAGCGATTAAAACACTTAGATAAATAAGTGAGAATTTAAAATCACTTACATAAGTGTCTAAGCACTTCGTTCCTTCTGAATCCTGATGGTCATTATTCGTAGAAGGATAAAATAGACAAGCTTCCTTTACTTTATACAAACTCCACTATATATATATATATATATATATATATATATATATATATATATATATATTATATAAATAAAATTAAAACCCATCGAGGTTTTTAGATTTTATGAGAAATTCGGGTTTTAAATAATTGGTTGGTTTTACAAAAAAGATTTAAAAAAAAAAGATTTAAGAACGCGGTTTTTTTTACTATTTTTTAATAGAGATAAAGGGAGCTTGATCTTAAATTCATGTACTGAGTGTGTATTTATTGTTTAAAAGTCAAGGTTTGAGTAGTAGTAAATAATAATAATAAAATTAATAACTTTAATCAGTAATATTAATAGTAATAATATAATAAATAATAATAATGATATTTATTATATTATTAAAACAAAATTTTCTATTTTTTGTCCTTTCGTACCGTAATATATATTAAAAATGTGACATTAATATATTAATATATATATATATATATATATATATATATATATATATATTATATATATAAATAATGTTTTTCTGTGAAATATATTTTTGTAATATTTTTTTTGTGTGTATAAATGGATATAAAATGATGATATTAAAATAATAAAAATAATAAAAAAAATTAACGGAACCATCTTTTAATGTATTCAAACGTAGAGATTCCTAATTTTATTTTTTTTATTTTAAAACTAATGTATTTATATTTTTTTATTTATTTTTATAGAAAATTTTTCGTAAATCAAAATCATAAAAATAGTGAATTATATATATATATATATATATATATATTAATGATATTTATTTAGTTAATTATTTTTGTAATGGGTATTAATTATTAATTACGATAATTCAAGATTTAAAACAATTCATTAATTATTCTCATGTTCTTAAGCAGTGTCGGGCTGTGACACCATCACACACACACACACACACCACACATATATATATATATATATACTATTATTATCACCAACAAAGTGAATTCTCATGAAATGTATTATTTTAATATGCATCATTTGCTTGGAGAAGTCATTATTATATATATATATATTATAATAATGATTTTAAAATGAATTGTAATTTTGTTAAGTATGAATGAAAATGTTTTATTTTCAGTATATATATATATATATATATATATATATATATATATATATATATATATATATTAATTATTTATGTAGTATGTATAAATATACAGATAGTATTTTTCAATTTTTTGTGCTGTTTACTAAACCGTAGAGATTTTTGAGATAAATCTGCTATATTTTCTACTATATTGGTGTTATAATAATGATAATAAAATAATATTTAATAATTATTATTAATACTTTTTAATATAGTTAGATGAAAAAATTACAAAAAAAAAAATATAAATATATATATATATATAAATAATTTTTTATTGTACTTAAGATTAGCAGTTTTTCCTTTACATATTGTATATTGGCTATTTTTTATTTTTCAGAATTGAATATTATATATACGATAGTTTTAAATAAATTTAATGTACGATTTTGATTTTTAATTTTTAGCCTTAATATTTTCTAAAAAAAAAAAAAAAAAAAAAAAAAAAAATTTAATACTGACCCGAATTTTTTTTTTTTTCCGAATTTAATAGTGAAATTTGGATTTAAAAAACCTTAGATTTATTGCCTTTTTTTTTTTAATTATAAAAAAACCGTTTTGCTCTACGAAAATTAAGTGAAACAATTTTTTTTGGCAGAAAAATAATTAATTTTTTAATGTTTATAACCGAGTTAAATTAAAGTTTCAGAAGTGTTCTTAAATTTTTTTTTTTTTTTAATTTCCTAAGACTTCAAAATAAAATAAGTACAATTTATGAAATTGTAAAAATTATTTTTTGATTTAATTTGGCACTTAAGCTTTAGGCTTTACTGGGCTCTGGGATTAATTAAAGATAAAACGTCGCTTCGTAGGTAGTTGTTGTTATTAATAATATACAAATAATGGATAAGAAGTATTAATTAATTTCAAATACGTGAATTGAACTTATAATGGAAAATTAGACTGCATTTAAATCATTTTGAAATCACTAGAAATATATTTATTTTTTATGTATTTTACCTTTATGATTTTATTTATAAAATAAGTATTAGAATATTATATTTTCTCTTTTGTTATAATAATAATGTGTGTGTGTGTGTGTAAACGTGTTTATGAAATTAAAAAAAAAAATTTTCCGCGCTACAGATTGTAATAGTAATAATAGAAAAACCTCAATGACGATGTTAAGTGAAACTAGAGAGAAACGTTTTTGTACTACGAAACTTCATAATTTAAGAGACTTAAAGCTAGACTGATGAATAGCTTGGATAATTGTGTTAGTTGAGTTTAATTCTTTGCGTGAGACTGTATTGAGCGCGTCTCTTCTCACCGCTTTTAGGTTTGAGATATTGTAGTTGGTGAACATCCGCAAAGATGAGTATCTTGAAGGTAGGTAACTTATGAAACGGTCTAAAAGATGTTGTAAAGCAAATTTAAGAAGGTTCTGCCAGAATCAAGAACCCCATTTTATAATTGGCCCAAAGTTGCCAAGTGTGGAAGGTACGAAAAAGAATGTCTTTCGCTTCGCTCGTACGGATTCACAAGTTCCTTATAATCATATTTACTTTACCGCAGAAACTTCGATATTGTTTTGTTATACATCATCTTACGACTCATCATCACTCGAGGAGTTGGTGATAATTTGACCCAGATACTTAAATTCTTGTACTTCCTTTATTGCTTCACCTCTCATTTTGAAACTAATATCATCTGACTGATTAGAACTTTTGGGATAGAATTGCGTAACCTTAGTTTTTGTAACACTAAAATAAGGTGATTCTGCGAATATAATTTGCAGATTTTTATAAGATGGTCTAGACCAGTGGTGGCGAACCTCTTTTGCTGTCGGGTCATTTTTGTTACTTTTGATTTAAAAAAAACGAAATTGGGTCATAATAATTTATGGTTAATATTGGATTTTACTCCCAGTCACAAGCAGTTGAACGAGTACTATATATTGAATTGTCATTAAAAACTGACTAAAAATATATATATCTTATCTTGTGCAAATTTGTTCGTGTACTTTTTTAATAAAATATACTTCCTGTTTTGGCTATAATGTACTTTTTTCATAAAATATTTTTCCTGATTTGGCTATTTTTTCGCTACTCTGGCGACTTAATTAGTTTATTGTTTTCTGTTCTGGCTATTTTTTTTTTCCTAATTGGATTCAGTTTGGTGGTGTTTGCGATAGAATTATGACGGTGCCGTTCGTGTGATTTCGACTTTGAGATCTTGATTCGTCATGTGCCCTAGTTGAAGACAAAGCATTGGATGTTTTTATCAATTACGGCGTTATTCTCTCATCCTTAACGTGTCCGAAATATGACAGTGAGTGCCTAATACGAAAAGATCAGAAGATATTTAGGTGAAATAACCAATATTAACCTGTTAGGTTAATTGAATGCCCGGTTAGGTCAACTGAATGCCTGGTTAGGTTAACTGTATGCCCTTCATGATTGATTAGGTTAAGTCGTGATATTTTCGTTAGTTTAAACGAAAATGACGAGAGCAAACTTTTCTGGTTAATTTTGAGGTGTTTTGCACGTTTCCTGTGGTAATGCGTCGTTTACGAGATCTCGTAACACGAACATATCCTATATGTTTATGTTACGATATCTCAAAAACTACGCATTTGCGCAGGAAACCAATGGCAGATTCGTGCAAAGCACCTCAAAATTGACCAGAAAAGTTTGCTCTCATTATAAAACCAGACTGGGATTAAAATCCAATATTTACCTAATTTATTTACTTACTATTTTTCGTGAGAAATTTCTTGTTGGATTTTAGCTGCTAATTAATGTTTTGATCCGAGGTTTATATTTAGTTGGCTTTAGTCTCACACATGCAGCACTCATATCCAGGGCCACCGAGAGGGTGGGGATACCGTTGGAAGATAAAATTTAAAAATATTAATAAAGCAATTGATTAAATAACAGAGAGGAAATATAATTTAATGAACATACATTTTATAGAGATTATCATGAGTCAAACTGAAACAGATAAAATATTATCTGCGGTCCACCAATGCCAAGACCGACTGACAGATCTGGGAACAATTGTAATTGAAAGCCACTTTGCCCGTACTTTAAATTTCATCAGAATCATTTACCACTGCTAGAGAGAAGGCAAAGAAAGTACACTTCTAATTATGAAAATCTTGCAGTAAACAATTGTCTTGCCTGCATGGACTGGTACTGCATTTGTAAATTGTATGGTGATACAATTAATATAATTGATTCGAAAAATAAAATGGTCATTTTCTTCCGAGTTGTTTATTCATACTGTATGTTTTGAATAGTGACTTGGACATATAATCAGTTTGCTTGTGACGTACACAAAACACAGTCATAATAAAATACTGAGTAAACAGGGGGGGGGGGGGGGGGGCCCACATACCAATCCTTCCCCGTGGCCCGGGGCAGCTCTCGGCGGCCCTGCTCATATTTGTGCCAAGGCGATTCCTAGTGGTGGATTTGACGAAATTCATTGAGGAAAACAACTGTTCACACGAATAAGATGAACCAAACATTGCAAAAGAATTTGGTAAAGGGTTCCATTCTGCAAGAATAAGATTCTCTACTCTTTCTATTGATTGTCGTTCTCTGGTTACACCCAAAATTGACGACTCCAATTCCTTTTCTTGTAACTTCAGATTAAGATCAATAAATTTTGTCTTCCATACTGCACTTTCTTGGAAGTCAAACTAATTCCATTTCTAAATTACCAATGTCAAGCCAATGAAAAGCTGATAACTGAAGATCTTCAAATTGAATAGTATGGGGAATTGGATGAATTGCAAGTTGTCATACATACATACACGTTTTTTAAACGTATACTATACGTTTAAAAACACGTTTTAATGCGTATCAGCTGTTTATTTCGGTGGGAGAATAAAATAATTTTAAAACTGTAAGGCAGAAAATATTAAAAATTAAAGTCATATTTTATTTAAATAAGAGCTCGTGGGTCACTAAAAATTGCCTCGTGGGTCAATGGTTCGCCATCACTGGACTTTAGACTTTTAACAGAGGAACTTATTAATACCATATTATTGGCATAGACTAAGTCATTTATCCTCAAGTTATCTATACAACATCCAACTTTTGACTCATTAAATGAAGTAATTAACCCATCAATATATACATTAAATAGCGGAAGACGGAGCAAGGAGCCTCGTCTAACTCCGCAGAGGAGGAACCAAAATACTCGAACAATACATTGCTCCATCTAACCAAAAATGTTTGATGGATGTACCAAAATTTTAATATATTTAATATGTACAAAGGAATCTCCCGCCTTCTCAGTCCTCTTAGGTTTTTAAACTATGATTAAATATTGTGCTTCACTGTAGCAATGTAGCATATACCTCGCTTATACCCAAGAAACGGCTGTAAATAATTGAGTTAATATTAATGTATTTGAATATAATTTCCTTCAGCACATAAATAAAAATGCGTTGAGTGCCATCTTTTAAAACTAAACTGATTAGGAGATGTCTATAACTAACCAATGAATCCACGTAACAAAAGTTTCTCAAGTCGTTTTGAGAAGCAGATAGCAACAGCAATAGGCCTCTAATTATCGCTGGATAGAATGTCTCTATTTATTTTTGACAAGGGGCACGTGGCATATACTCTCATAAATTCTTTAGAAATATAACAGAGTAAGCATGGATGAGGAAAGCAAAAATGAGTTACGAAGATTCACCACCATGTCATAAGCGTACTTTAAATGCTCATTGGACGGGTCATGTATACCTACAGGAAAATTTGCCCATAACTTTAATCAGATTCTGTATTTCAGAAACTGAAGTCCACGTATTTTCACTGTATTCCCCCAAAAGCGTTCCATTCCAGCCTACATTAATCAAGCTTAATAATGCTTGAATAGTGTGTTGCGCAACCTTGCAGTTTCCTCCTCCCGCGACACCCAATCATTTGATGATTGGAGGCAGTTCCTCGCATCTTTTTCATTCGTAACAAATTTCCAAATTTTTTTATTACCATTATTTAAGTGAGCCTCGAAGGCTTTTGCTGCCTGAATAGAATCTTCTTACTGTTTACGCCGTCTTAAGATTCTTTTATATTGAGTCTCGCTTTATTCGCGTGAAGTGGTACTATTCTTGGTCTGCCAAAGAGATACATATCGTAAGCATCTTTCGATTCCCTTTTCAGGGACCAATAAAATCATTCCATTTGGGAATAATTTTAGTATGGCAATTGTAAGATTTAATGCAAATCCTTTTTCCCTCGCTATTCATAGTATTTCCGTATCACTCTCCGTCTTTGAGTTTAAAATGAGAATCATTTGTGAAAGAATTACTACAAACAAGTTGTAATTATTTCAACTTATCAAATGGGTGTTCTGTACCATTTTTATATTCTATTATCTGTCGAAACGATTATTTTTATCCTCTAAAAGTTATATTTAGTACTAGCAGAGCGACCCGGCGTTGCCGGGGTGGATGTTGAACGCTATATATATATATATATATATATATATATATATGCCCGGTTAGGTAAACTGAATGCCCGGTTAGGTTAATTGAATGTCCGGTTAAGTCAACTGAATGCCCGATTAGGTTAATTAAATGCCCGGTTAGGTCAACTGAATGCCCGATTAGATTAATTGAATGCCCAGTTAGGTTAATTGTATGCCCTTGACGATTGGTTAGGTTAAGTCGTGATATTTTCGTTAAAGCTAACGAAAATATCACGACTTAACCTAACCAATCGTCAAGGGCGTACAGATGACCTAACTTGGCATTCAATGAACCTATCCGGGTGTTCAATAATTTTACCATAGGTTTGGATATATATATATATATATATATAATATATATATATATATATATATATTATTAGTGATGGGACGATTAATCGGAATCGGAATCGAGAATCGGAAGAATCGAGCATTTTTCAGGAATCGGAATCGGAATCGAGAGAATTGTACCATGATTTCCGATTCTTAAAACGATTCTTTAACTTTTAATTGAACCAGTTTTGCAATGTAAACTTTAAAATTTAAATGAAAGAGGATAACAAATTTTATTTTTATTGTATTGTAGCTATACATTAAAACATGTATATCCATGATGTGTAATCAAGAAGATTAAAATGAATTGTTACAACTTACAGTTGATTTTTATTTTTAAACCAATCTATTATAATTTATAATTTATATTACCATACTCATAATGTAAATAGTTAATCTTACCAGAGTAAAATATGACAATTTCCAGAAAAACAAGTATTGAATTATATTTAAAAATATTGAGAATCGGAATCGAGAATCGTATCGGAATCGGGACTTTTTAGTGGTATCGGAATCGGAATCGTTAAAAATTTTGGTATCGTCCCATCACTAATATATATATATATATATATATATATATATATATACAGGGTGGCCCAAAAAAAATGGCACCAATTTTCAGAAGTGATATCTCAATAACCATTGCAGCTAGGGACTTAAAAAAACAACCAAATGAAAGATAATTATTTTCTCTTTAAATACTTATTCTATGGCTTGATGGTTATAAGCCCATATAATGCCAAAAATTGGCTTCCAAAAAAAATATACAAAAAAAAGTTGCGCATTTATATTTATACCTTTTATTTTTTTCTAATTAATTATCTTCTAATTTACGGTCTTTAAACGAAGTTCTGTGGTTTTAAGTTAAACCTAATTTTCAATAAATGGCTCAATCTGCCCTCCATTATGGTCAACCACAGCCTGTAATCTCGCCCTCCATTTTGAAATTGCCTTTGAGATCGTCACTTGTGAGAGATTTTCCCATGCAGCCTGAATTCATTCATGAAGATGGTTCACATCACGGATTTTCTGACCATGGTAGACTTCTCTCTCTAAGGCAGACCACACAAAGTAGTCAATGGGGTTTAGATCTGGGCTGCATGGTGGCCAATTATTTGGTTCGATAAAACCAGGACAATTATTATTGAGAAATGTTATTGTTTCCTTGGCTGTATGAGATGGGGCTCCATCTTGCATGAACACAAAATCAGTGCTCGTCTCCTTGATCTCTGACAACATTGGAGACAAAATGTCATTATAGTAGTAAATTGAGTTAATTTTAACGCCTCGCTGAATAAAAATGATGGATGTTTTGTTCTCAGATGACGCTGCAAGGGAAACCATTATCGAATCTGAAAAGTGTTTTTTTTTCACGCAAAAGTCGTTTTGGGTCAACATGAGTTTTTGTCGCCACTGCTGCACGAACCCGATCATTTTGGGTATTTCGTGGTGTTTCGACCGTAAATCGTTTCTCATCAGAAAACCAAATTTTTTTCACAGACTCATTTGACCGAAATCTTCGCAATAGATTTTTACATCGATGGAAACGTCTTTCTTTCACAGGCTCCGATAAAGCAGTAACCTTCACCCTCTTAAATGTTTTCAACCCAAGATCTTTTCGAATTATTCGCTGTACTGATGAACGTGAAATCCCGGTTTCTTTCGCAACTTCACGTTCACTTTTACTTGTTCCCGGTTGTTCCTCTTGACTTAAAACCATTTCATTTACTTTTTCAATGTTTTCTGGCGTTCTAATACTTTTTGGTCGACCACTTCCCGGACGCCGTTGACTGCTGCCGGTTTCTTTAAGTTTTTGTAAAAAATGTGCAACAGTTCTTTTTTTCCAATTTCTATTTGGAAATTCGTAAAGGATTCTGTTTAATGAATATCCCTTTTCTTCACGTAGTGCTTGTATAATGTTCTTATCAGATTCTCTCAATCCCATCTTGAGGGGTCTGGAATAGAAAAATTTCATTTAAAATTAGGATCAAGGAATAAATATAAATGCGCAACTTTTTTTTGTATATATTTTTTGGAAGCCAATTCTGGGCATTATATGGGCTTATAACCATCAAGCCATAGAATAAGTATTTAAAGAGAAAAGAATTATCTTTCATTTGGTTGTTTTTCTAAGTCCCTAGCTGCAATGGTTATTGAGATATCACTTCTCAAAATTGGTGCCATTTTTTTGGGGGCCACCCTGTATATATATACGTAATGATCTTGATGACGTCATTTATTTTTTTAAAATTAATTATTTAATTTATTAACACCCAGGTGCACAACCTCCAGATGACCAGCTTAACGTACACTATTAGCAACAATAGACATTAGTAAAGTATTTGATGCTATCCCACGCTTCCCTCTCATAAACAAAATACTCAACACAAACATGCACAATAACACCAAAAGGTGGCTGAGCAACTATCTTTCAGGAAGATACTCACATGTCACATTTAATGGCAAGTCATCCAAAAGCAAGCTTTTTCCGAACGGGGTCCCTCAAAGTTCTTTTCTCTCACCAACACTGTTCAACTTATACATGCATGACATTCCAACACCCATAGATAACAAGCTTACCTTATCATCATATGCAGGTGACATCACTCTAACATCCACCCACAACAACATCGACACCGCTACAAATAACCTATAAACGTACATAAACAGTGTACAAGACTGGCTCACACACAATTGACTCAAAGTAGCGCCCACAAAATCAACCATCACCTTGCTTACAAGCAACACAAAAGAACACCAGATAACTCCACAGCTTACACTAAACAACACCAACATTCCACACACTCACAGGACCAAAATACTTGGGGTCACATATAACACATCATTATCTTTTGCAAACCACATTCAGGACATTAAAAACAAATGTACGTCAAGACTTAACACGCTTAGGGTACTAACAGGCACAAACTTTGGACACCAGCAGGAAATAACATCACTCGTATACAAACAATATATTCATTCAGGTATAGACTATGCTAGCCCATGCTTGGCACCCATTATCTCAAACACACACATAAACACCTTACAGACAATACAAAACAACGCACTTCGTATCATTACAGGAAGCACTCAAACAACACCAATAAAACACCTGCACACAGAAACAAAAATACTGAAAGTTAAGGAACATTTAGACATGAGGGGAACACAATTCATGGCAGCAGCGACAACTAACCCACAACACCCTTGCCACTACATGTACAATCATGCACCGACACCTCGCACCATGAAAGTAACACCAGAGAAACATTATTTATAACCAAATACTCCATTCCATACCACGGTCCACAGACATCACACAGTACAGAAAACACATACATACACACCTAACCCACAAAGCACTGACACGACTCGGTCCGAATGCGGTCCTAGGTGCGAAGCCACCACCCATTAACAGGTCAGAGATCAGCCTGAGCAGATCGGATCGAGTTAACTTAGCACGATTCCGATGTGGACATCACCCCAACTTACAGACATATAAACACAGACTAGACAACTTCACAGACAACACCTGCCACCCGTGTCAGGACACACCACAAACAGTTGAACACATTATGACAGACTGTACCGCCCTAGCACAACAACGAACACAACACAACATCACTAGTGCGCTGAACCTCTGGTCCACTCCGGAGAGGGCGATCGGTTACCCGCGTGCCGCGCCGGCTTGCTCGATCAGGGTGGGCTGATCGGCTAAACAACAACAACAACCTCGGGACCTAATCAATATGTGCGTGTGAAGTTTCATGTTTGTAACTGCGTCCTTTTATTATTATAGACTAGTACAGTTCCCGCCGCTTCGCTGACGGTTAGACAGGCTAAACTACAAAAAAAGAACCCAGAGCCGTGAAAATTTTGAGCTTCACATTGTGTCAACATTTCTGAATCTGGTATCTCCCAAAACCTCCTCACCCCCATTGATACAACTTGGGGGCTAACCCCCTCCCCCATTACCCCCACCCCCCCATTACCCCACCCATCCCCATTACCCCCACCCCCACCCTTCTCCCATTGCTAAACTACAGAAAAGAACCCAGTCATGAAAATCTTGAGCTTCACATTGCCGCCCGTAATACAATTTCTGAATTTTTTTCTCACAATTTTTTTCTCACAATTTCTGAAAGTGTGACGGACAGACGGACAGCTCTCTTATTATAATATAGATTATAGATTATGATTACGGGCGGCAATGTGAAGCTCAAGATTTTCATGTCTGCGTTCTTTTCTATAGTTTTATTGACCACATAATTGAACCGACAGTAATTGGGTGTTCAGTTATTTGGTCAGTAAAACGATAGTCATGAAAATCTTAAGATTCAGAAATCTTGACACAATGTGAAGCTCAAAATTTTCACGGCTGCGTTCTTTTCTGTAGTTTAATCGCGGTGCTGGGGCCTTTGGGCCCAGTAATTTTAATTATTTAATTTATTAACACCGAGGTGCACAACCTGGAGACCTAATCAATATGTGTGTGAAGTCTCATGTTTGTAACTGCTTCCATTTTCGAGTTATGGCTGGAACACACACACACACACACACACGGCCTTTTATTATTATTATAGATTTCATGAAAAAAAAAGAAAATATATGAAGATGAATGAATGAGTGATTGGGACAAAAAATAAGAGATTGACCAATGAGAAGCCCGACACCATATCAAAGCATCACCTTTTTAAATTTCGATTCAAAATGGCCTTTCAAATGATCTCATTTTCTCAAAACAGATTTTAAGAGTAACAATCAATAAAAATGTCATTTTATTGTTTATAAATCACTAAATTAAAATGACTCTGTCTAAAATTGGATTAAAAATAACACACACACACACACACACACACACACACACATATAATATATATATATATATATATATATATATATATATATATATATATATATATTATAGGGTGTCCCATAAGTCCGGCATCATAGGAAAAATAATAAAAAAGGCAAAACAAAAGCTTTTATTTACAGAACGTGCTCAATATGTCCACCATTGTTTTCAATACACAAATTCAGACGTGATACCCAGTCAGCAAGCACACGGTGAATGATGTCAGGAGTAATGGTGTTACATGCCGCAAATGTTCAACACTCCTATTTTCTCTGCGTATACCAGCGCTTTCAAGTGGCCCCAGAGATAAAAATCTAGTGGCGTGAGATCCGGGCTTCTAGCTGGCCATTCCACAGGCCCTCGACGTCCTATCCAATGACCAGGGAATTGTTGGTACAGGTATTCCCTTACTTGGGTGCTGTAATGTGCGGGAGCGCCGTCTTGCTGGAACCATGTTGGGAAATTTCCTTCTTCGTTCAAGACACTGGGAAATGCTTCTTCCTTGAGCGTACGTAGGTAGGTGCCTCCAGTGACATGTTCATCGAAAAAGAGGGGGCCTATGATGCGATCCTTCCAAATGCCACACCATACCATCACCCGAGATGCACCTTGTTCCTTTGAAGAAGTATACCAGTGAGGGTTGTTTTGAGACCAGTAGCGGATGTTCTGTCGATTTACCTCACCATTTCCATAAAAAACAGCCTCGTCACTGAACAGAATGGTGGACGGGAAATTGGCATCCCGAGCATATTGTTCCGTAGCCCATTCACAAAATTCCATCCGCGCGCCGGTCGGGATCATCATCTTCGCTTAATTTCTGTAGGATCTGAAGTTTATATGGATGCCATTTGTGAGCCTGAAGAATGCGATGGATGCTACTTTTCGACACTCCTGTCTCGGCGGACAATCGCCGAAGAGACTTATTGGACTTCTGTTAAAATGAGCCACGATAGCAGTCGCTGTATCATCGTCAGTGGACCTCCTTGAAGGTCCACTGCGTGGTTTATCTTCTATGGATCCTGTTTTCGTTAAACTTTGCAACAAGTCTGCTGACACAACTCTGTGTTATTGGCTCGCGGTCTGGATGCAGTCTGTTAAATTCAGCAGCGGCCTCTCTTTGACTCCGATTTCCTATGAGTAGAATTGGACCTTTTCCAGTTTGTGTTCCGTTTTTCATATAATTTATTTTTGAGAATATTTTTGTTAAAACTAACGAAAATATCACGACTTAACCTAACCAATTATCAAGGGCGTACAGTTGATCTATTATTAATTATAACATTGTTTGTTTCTGGAATAGTATTTACTATTTACTAATAGATCAACTGTATGCTCTTCATAATTGGTTAGGTTAAGTCGTGATATTTTCGTTAGTTTTAACAAAAATATTTTCAAAAATAAATTATATGAAAAACGGTACACAAACTGGAGAAGGTCCGTAGAATTATCTGGATTCGTTCTTCCTTGCTCACAGACATTATGGCCTGTAGAAAGAGAAAAATATGAATTATGGTTTGTAGAAATAGAAAAATATTAATTTCTCCTATGATACCGGACTTATGGGACACCATATACCTTTGGTTAGCTTCCGCCCGAATTGTTCATTCTGACGAAGGTCAAGCTTTTCACTCCACCTTAGACCTACAGTTTAACGTGGAATCCGAACCACGCCCCATCAGCAGCCCAGCGTCTTAACCACTAGGCCACCTAGGGTACCCATTTATCTACCAACCACTTTCTTTATTGTGTGGAAGGATGAACAGCTGGGTTTTGCTGCGCGCCGGCTGCCGTCGGGTCTCGAACCCGGGGCCGATGGATTCGTAGTCAGCGACGCTAACCACTACGCCACCGAGGCGTCTAATATATATATATATATATATATATATATATATATATATATACACACAGTATATATATAATTGTTTATCATAAACACAGAAAGCATACGATAGAAGTCTAGAAATAAATTTAAGAGAAACTATTTTTGTTATACATCAGCGTTCCTCAAACTTGGGAGTTTGATGGTGTCGCCTCCCGATGGGGCCGTGGCCAGACGTTATAAAAAATTAGATTAGGAGGGCCAAAATAGATGAAAGACAGAGATAGCGAAATATGCATTTACTGAAATTTATTAATTAAAATATAATCATAAATATTCGGTATATAAATTAAATTAAATTGGTCAAATTAATGAAATTGGTAAAAATGGTGAATTTGATAAAATTTGAGAAAATGGTGAATCTGGTAAAAATAATGGAATATCTCACTAACAAAAACACTATGTCATTTTGTTCAAAAAATAGAGCATATTTTTTAAGCCTGTAATCTCAGCAGCGTGGTTGCCAGGGAGACCGAGTCTCGTACCTAGATACCCAAACTTGGTTCAATAGCATATACAGTGCGTTCGAAAAGTCTCTCCGCAGTGCTATGTTAAACGCGTAGGAAATTGAAAAACTACAATGTTTTCATTCAACCATGATTTAGTAATTTTATTACATCATAACCTTTTGATTTTACAGCATGTGTTGAAAGTGTTTTCCACCATTTTGCAGGCACAGAGCAACTCGTCTACACTTGTTGTCAAACACTTTTTTAAAGTGTTGGTTGACTGCGGAGAGACTTTTCGAACGCACTGTACATCAACCATCGACACCAACACCATGGGAAAAAAACATTAACAGGCATAATATATATATATATATATATATATACGTACAGGGTGGGCGGAAAGTAGCTCCCTATTTTGGATTGGTAAAAAAATACATATATTATCCATTTATTTCAGAAGAAATAATATGAAAGGGTAGGCATACATGGTAGGTTTTCTCTAAAATTCAATGTGGGCTCCAACTCTTTCCACCAGCTTCTGGAGCCGCCAAGGAATGGCGTCCACTGACTTTAGCAGGAACTCCGGCGGGATGGAGGACATGACTTCCCGAATTCGGTCCTCCAGTTCTTCCAATGTCCTCGGTTTGGTGCGGTAGACTTCTTCCTTTACCCACCCCCAAAGAAAGAAGTCGCACGGTGTCAAGTCGGGGCTCCTGGCTGGCCATTGATATGGACCACGACGACCCATCCAACGCCCAGGGAAGTGGGCATCCAGCCACTCACGGACAACAAGAGCGAAGTGCGGAGGGGCGCCATCTTGCATAAATATCAGATCGTCGATGTTCTCCCATGTGCTGACAACCGGCCAGACCTCGTTTCGCAACATAGCAAGGTACCGCTCAGCATTCATGGTGTTGCGCAGAAGGAACGGGCCACAACCTGATCTGAGGTCATACCACACCACACCGTTACACTGAACCGATTCTGCCGTTTTTCAGCGGTAACCGTGCGACTTCTTTCTTTGGGGTGGGTAAAGGAAGAAGTCTACCGCACCAAACCGAGGACATTGGAAGAACTGGAGGACCGAATTCGGGAAGTCATGTCCTCCATCCCGCCGGAGTTCCTGCTAAAGTCTGGACGCCATTCCTGGGCGGCTCCAGAAGCTGGTGGAAAGAGTTGGAGCCCACATTGAATTTTAGAGAAAACCTACCATGTATGCCTACCTTTTCATATTATTTCTTCTGAAATAAATGGATAATATACGTATTTTTTTACCAATCCAAAGTAGGGAGCTACTTTCCGCCCACCCTGTATATATATATATATATATATATATACTGTACTGTACTGTATATGAGTTAGTACACACTTGAAAATGTAAATACTGACATATTGATTACTAATATATTAATTACCTAAAGATGTCAAAACGCTTGAAAATAACATATTAATGACCACAAATTATATATATATTATAAATTTATTTCAGAATTATGACAGTCTAGTGACGTGTGGCAAATGATTTCGCTGTTGGATGTAAAGTTGCCAGTCAGCACTTTATTTTAAGTTTTAAGTTTTTAATACACTTGCGATACTTTATTCAAGTGAAAATGTTTAAATTTTGTTCAGCTATTTATTATATTGTTGCTTTTATCACATCTTTTTGATTATTTCAACGAATTATTTATTATTCACTTTCATGCCGTGCGCTCTCTCTCTCTCTCTCTCTCTCTCTCTCTCTCTCTCTCTCTCTCTCTCTCTCTCTCTCTCTCTCTCTCTCCCCTTGGTAACGAAAAAATTTGTTTTGCTCTTGAAGCAAAATTCGTTAATGTGGTCTAACCTTGAGTAGATATGAGTCATATATCTTTCATTAATGACGATAATAATAATCCCAATGTTGCCTTATATATATCCCAATTGTCAGTTAATGTGAGAAAGGTCAGGTCAAATCAGGTCACTGAACACGCATCTCTTTTACCTCTATTGACAGGCTACATTGTGGCCACATCGCAACACCGCTTCCCGTTAGATCGGCGAAGTTAAGTAACCTTCGGTTTAGGTAGTAGTTGGATGGGGGACTGTTCTCTGCGTCCAGATGATGTAGTGACTCGTGGTTCGGATTCCACGTTTAAGCTGTAGGTCCCCTCCGTCAAATGACTTTTAGCTGTTACGAAGGTGTTTTATCCTTAAACCCTAATCGAAATACTGCTGTACCCCAGTGCCCCCGTATTGCTAGCGTATCTTTTACAATTGGTAAATGGGTAGGGATTAAGGGTTAAACAACCCTAAAACATTACATATTCCTCTGTTAGAACGTTTTCAAAAATTGTTACATCACGTTCTAACTTATTTAAACGTACGTTATTACATTTATTCAAATTGGTTCGTTGGTTCGTTGTTGTGAGACGTTTGGTAAACGGTTTTACCAGTCTTTTGCGGGCGTTTCATGGAAATTACAGTAAGTCCTCTATTTACGCGTAAACCATCGTTTACAGTATATCGAAATCGTGTAAATCGAATTCACATTTTTCCATAAAGATAATGTATTATAAAGGGTAAGCGTATTCACGTCAAGAATTTTTGACCACAAAAATTAAACTATATGGCTGTATACGAGAATTATATAGAACGTAATGCTTACTATACACGTACATTAATAACAGAATATCTCTTATATCTCTATTTTCACTTATTCTACTAGCGCTTAATGGCGTAACACTGAGCACACTCACAAATTTTCTTTTCGTTTATTTTAATGATTCTCACTGTTGAATCAGCTAACCCATACGCTCTGGCAATAGCACTTGGCCATTCACCCGCATCATATCTCCTTAAAACATTAAGTTCATTTCTAAATTAACGCTTTAACCGCTTTTCTTTGGTACAGAAGCAAGCACAACATTTGCTGGTCGTTTTCCACTCATATTTATAAGATCAACAACTTTAAAACACTTAAAAATGAAAATTGTAATGCACAGCACGTTTTTCGCGCCGAAGAACGCCTGTACCTACTGTATTTACCAGTGATGTCACTCGTGAAAATAACATTTTTCAAGATGAGCATCTCATTTCTTTCAAGATCGACAAAAAATTTTCAAGCTATGGCAATAAAACTTTATTTACCATATATATCATCATTATTATATATATATATATATATATATATATATATATATATATATATCATCTGGACCAGGAGCCTCATTGAGTCCAATACTACAAGTGGTAGAGATAGGGCTTATAGGCTACATAAGTGCGATAAAGACAATTTGTGGTTACGAAACAACTACATATCTCTAAGGCGTGAAGCGAAAAGTGTAATAAAAAAGTCCAAGCGCGAATTTGAAATCTCCATAGCTCGCGACGGTAAAGAAAACCCCAAGCGATTCTTTCAATACGTCAATAATAGAAATCCAGTAAAAAGCGTCTTGGGGCCTTTGAAAAATCTAAACGGAGATCTAGTTTCTGAAAACAAGGAAATGGCTACCTTGCTAAATGAATTTTTTACGTCAGTTTTTACTATAGAAGATGTAACGAATATCCCTACGGTCATAGACATAATACCTTTTGATAATGGTAATATTTTGGATAATATTGTCGTTAGTGAAGGGGAGGTAATGCGCTATATTGATAAAATGAAAACGCGTAAATCACCGGGTCCGGATTCCATATATCCCATACAACTAAAAGAATTAAAAGATAGCATTGTTGTGCCGCTAACAAAGGTTTTTAATGCGTCTATTTCTGAGGGGTGCGTACCAGATAATTTCAAGTTAGCAAACGTAACACCTATCTTTAAGAAAGGCGATAAAGGTGCGGCGGGAAATTATAGGCCAATCAGTTTAACGTCTGTTGTAGGTAAGCTACTGGAATCAATAATTAGGGATCGTATAGTCGAACACTTAGAATTCCATAAGCTAGTTAGAAATACGCAGCACGGATTTAGGCGAAACAAATCTTGCTTAACTAATCTTTTAGAATTTTTCCAAAGCGTGGTTGACGTTTACGATAGACATCGGGCGGTTGATGTAGTGTATTTAGATTTTCAAAACGTTTGACACCGTGCCGCACAAAAGACTCATTGAAAAAACTAAGGCTCAGGGAATCAGGGGTGTAGTAATAAATTGGCTAGAAGAGTGGTTGCGAGGCAGGAAACAGAGGGTGGTCGTTGATGGAGCGGAGTCGTGTTGGGCTAATGTAGCGAGTGGTGTTCCTCAGGGTTCTGTATTGGGCCCCTTGCTTTTTCTTATATATATTAACGATTTAGATGTCGGCCTAGTCAGTACAGTTTCAAAGTTTGCGGATGACACGAAGCTGGGTGGTAGGGCGATTAATGACGAAGATAGAGGTAAAAATCCAGGAAGATCTGAATAAAATCGTTGATTGGTCAGTCACATGGCAAATGAGATTTAACGTGGATAAGTGCAAAATTTTGCATATAGGTTCGCGTAACGGTAATTTTGCGTATAGTATGTCAGGGAAAGATTTAACAAGCGTAGAGCGGGAAAAAGATTTAGGAGTTATAGTCACTAGTGATTTAAAAGTAGCGAAACAAAGTACAGCAGCGGTCAATAAGGCGAACAAAGTGTTAGGTTTTATAGCTCGAAATTTTGAGTACAAATCGCGCGATATTATAGTTCCACTTTATAAATCATTAGTTAGACCCCATTTGGAGTACGCGGTCCAATTTTGGAATCCGCATATGCGCAAAGATATAGACAAAATCGAAAGAGTTCAAAGACGAGCAACTAAGATGATTCCGTCGCTTAGGTCAAAGTCGTACGAGGATAGGCTTAAGGAGTTAAAATTGACAACACTCGAGACAAGGAGGTTAAGGGGTGATCTAATCCAGGTTTTCAAAATTATGAATGGGTTCGATAACGTAGATAGAAATAGCTTTTTCGAAATATCTCAATATAATAGGACTAGAAATAACGGGTGTAAGTTGACAAGTAGAAGGTTCGAGACAGCAGTTGCGAAAAACTTTTTTACGCATAGAATAGTAAATAGCTGGAATAGTTTGCCGGTAGAAGTAATTAGTAGCACGTCTATAAACATGTTTAAAAATCGATTGGACGCATATGTTGATAGAAAGGGTATAGTTTAAGGTAGTAAAATTAAGGCTTTCTGGGGATAGATCCCACAGCTCAACACAAGTGTTGTGGGATATAGGGAGGCAGCGTCTTGGGTTAGGGGATACTCCCTGTCCTTACACACCCCATTTAAAGAGATTCCTCTGCCGAGCGGTGCCCCCCATAGTACTGTGAGGTATTGAAAAACTCATGATCTTCACTTGCCCAACAAACACCTTTAAATGGGAGACCCAAAATGGGTGCACACACATTTCTACATTTCTGTACAGTCTTTACAGCCACACCTACACTTTTTCTCGTAAGTGTATATATTGTAATGTATATGATTGTAAATTTTGACTTGGTCCGCAATCGATATGGACCGTGACTTGATGGATACCCTAATGAAATTGACTGGATTCTTTGGATCTGATATATTTGCATGTCCGTTATAAATAGATATAGAGTGTAACATATTTGTGGATAGTAGTCTATTATGACTTGATCCTCTGGATCCAGAGATTCTATCTTTAGTTTTAAATCGATAATTAATTAGTTTTAAATTGAAAATTATTTAGTTTCGTAAAAATTGGTCGTTGCCAATTTAACGGCAGTTTTTACATAAATTTCTTATGTTCTTGTGGTTCGGAACCCACGTAAAATTGTAGGTTCCCTCCGCCACCACGGAGGACGTACACAATACACGATTACGAACACAGTTAGGTAGACCAGCCATGAGTGGATCCTAGGGTCTTTGTTGGTCTGAAACATTATAACATTATAACAAATGGTTTTCCTTATGTCATCTAAATCAAATGTTATATCTTCAATAATGCAGCTTACATTCTGGTCACCTAGCTTCTGGTTAAAACTTTTTTCTTCTCGAAACACGGACCTAAAGTAATCAGTCTAGGGCGGTCAAAAGTCAATAAAGTCAAATTGTTTCCTATGGGGCACTTTTCGCTGAAACGACTGAAAATGCAATAAAAACACCTGTAGGGGGTATATTGCCAAAGTTAATAGGTCAACCAAAAGTCAACTTTTACCTGTAAGGTCAAAAAATAGCAATGAGGTAAATAAAGTCAATTTTTTGGAATAAATAATTAAAATAACTAAAAATTGGCATCTTTTTGGTTAACTGGCAACTAGTTTGATTGCTAGCTTAGTGACTAGGATGGAAGCATCTGATTGCACCATTAGAGAGGCATATGAAACCATTTCTTCTATCAACCTTGGCGAAGATATGTGTTCAGTCAAACAATACATTGAAACAAGACTCAAGACAAATGGTATTTGTGAAATAATTAACCTCAGTAGACCTGAAATCTCACCAACAGTTTATGGTCAGCTTTTGCAATGTCAACCAACAACTGCCGCTGTAGAGAGATCTTTCTCCATGCTTAATAAATTATTAAGTAAGGATCGCAATTTTTTGCCAGAAAATGTCGGCAAATACTTCATAATTTACCACAATCGGTCAACTGATGTAGAAGAGCAAGAATAAGTAATTAAAGTATCGTTTTTATTATTGAAAATAAAGGCAACTTTATAAGTCAATTTTTTCAATTCGTAAGGTCAACTTTCTTAATTTTTTCGGTCAACTTTTGACTGCCATAATCACTAAAAGCCTTACGCATTTAGGCACTATCATAAATTGTTGTATCATTGAATTTTAAGGGGTCAATCTTTATTGTGTTTTTCCCACTAATTTTATAATAAGTGAAACTAGTTAAAACTTTTTTAAACTAGTTTGAAAACTTGCTGGGTTTGTTGTGGAGGGCATAATGGCTGCGTGTGTCTTTATGGGTAAATGGGTATGAAGCATGCTGCTAAAAACAAAAATTAAAAAGTACAAAACGCAAAACTGTAAAAGTGACAAAAGTTATAGTGGTAAGGGTGGGAGGTTGTGGAGCATCGACTGATGGCTCTTTTCTGGTTCCTGGATACCCTAAACAAAAATATTATATTAGCGTGACAAATTACTCCAATAGGAATAGTTCACAAATATAAAAAAAAAATTCACTCAATTTATTGCGAATAATTTTGCTTCACACACACACATATATATATATATATATATATATATATATATATATATATATATATATACATATATATATATATACAGGGTGTCCCATAAGTCCGGCATCATAGGAAAAATAATAAAAAAAAGGCAAAACAAAGCTTTTATTTACAGAACGTGATCAATATGTCCACCATTGTTTTCAATACACAAATTCAGACGTGATACCCAGTCAGCAAGCAAACGGTGAATGATGTCAGGAGTAATGGTGTTACATGCCCCAATAATGCGCTGCCGCAAATGTTCAACACTCCTAATTTTCTCTGCATATACCAGCGCTTTCAAGTGGCCCCAGAGATAAAAATGTATGAGTAGAATTATCTGGATTCGTTCTTCCTTGCTCACAGACATTATGGCCTGTAGAAAGAGAAAAATATGAATTATGGTTTGTAGAAATAGAAAAATATGAATTTCTCCTATGATGCCAGACTTATGGGACACCCTGTGTGTGTATATATATATATATATATATATATATATATATATATAAAAGATAATAATAAGATATATAAGATAATATCCCTGTTAAGAGAAGCAGGAAGCCCCCTGATTAAATCTTACAATTATCATACTAAGATTATTCCTGGATGGAATGATTTTATTGCCCCCCTGAAGAGGGAATCGAAAGACGCCTATGATTTGTGGTGCTTTCATGGTAGACCCAGATTAGGACCAGTATACATGAATATGTGTAGAAGTCGGGGTCAGTATAAGGCGGCCATAAGGCGATGTAAACAGGAAGAAGAGTCTATTCGAGCATCAAAAGCCTGTGAAGCTCGCATAAATAACGATAATAACAAATTTTGGAAATTTGTTAAGAATCAAACGGGTGTCAAAAATGTCCTCCCTCCGATGATCGATGGGGTGTCGGGGGAGGATGAAATTGCAAAGCTGTGGAAAAACCACTATTCTAACATTCTTAACAGTGTGAGAAGGGATAATCTTAAGATAGATTGCAGCGAAACGATTGTGGGAGGGACAAAGGAAAATACTTTGATATCATTTTCTGAAGTAAAGAGGTTAATCAAAGAGTTAAAGACTGGTTCTGCGTCAGGGGTAGATGACTTATCGAATGAGCACTTAAAATATGCAAATGACGTAGTATGTCTGCATATATCATTGCTCCTATCAGCCACTCATAGCTATATCCCTGCAGAGTTCATGAGGGTATATATATCTTGCCCCTGGTCAAAAATAAGTACGGAGACATTCTGTCCAGCAATAATTACAGGCCTATTGCTGTCGCTTCCTGCTTCTCGAAACTACTAGAAAAACTCTTGTTACTCCGATTAAATGATTTCCTATGGACATCTAATCAGTTTGGCTTTAAAAGGTCCCACTCAACTGACCTGTGTATCTATGTACTTAAAGAAACAATATCTAAATACATTGACAGTAATTCAACTATTTATAGCTGTTTCCTAGATGTAAGTAAGGCATATGATAGGGTGAACCACAATATTTTATTTGCAAAACTAGAAGACAAAAAGGTTCCCATATACATATTAAATTTATTGAAATTTTGGTATTCCCACCAATCTTTCACTGTTAGGTGCGGCAATGTACTATCCGAGTGTTTTGGCTCCTCTTGCGGGGTGAGACAAGGCTCCTTGCTCTCCCCTATGCTGTTTAATGTGTATATCGACGGATTAATTGCTTCACTTAATGAGGCAACAGTGGAATGTTGTATAGATAACGCAAGGATAAATAACCTAGTTTATGCCGATGATATGGTGTTAATAAGTCCCTCTGTTAAAGGTCTGGATCGGCTACTAAAAGTCTGCGAAGTGTATTCGCAGAAACATGATATTCTTTTAAATGTTACAAAAACTAAGGTTGTGCAATTTCATCCTAAAAGCTGTAATCAGCCAGCTGATATGAGGTTTAAAATGAATAGTGAAGTAATTGAGGAAGTACAAGAGTTTAAGTATTTGGGTCAAACTATTACCAGCTCCTTGAGTGATGACTCGGATATAAGAAAACAATCTCGAAGCCTGTGTGCTAAAGCGAATATGACCATAAGGAACTTTCGATTCTGTACAAGTGAAGCTAAAGACACTCTTTCGTACTTTCTGCAACTGTGGGTGAATTATAAAAAAGGTTCTGGCAAAACCCTAAATTTGCTGTACAACGGGTCTTTTAGACTCTTACATAAATTACCCCCGAGATGCTCAGCTTCGCAAATGTTTGCTACCCGCAATGTCCCGAGCTTCCCGGAGGTAACAAGACGTGCTCAACACAGTCTAATGCAAAGAATTAAAAAATCAACCAACCCGATCATCCAAGTTATCCATGAGTCCTGCCATTTATCCTCTAAACTCTAAAGTCTAAGTTATGGACTTCTTGGTACGAAAACGTCTGTCTGTAGCTCCACTTAACTTCGACATTACAGTATTATTTCTAATCAATTGTGTATATTTCTATCCTTAGTATATGAACTGTCATTGTATTAATAATATTTGTCATATGGACTATAGTCTGCCAATAAACCTTTGTGTTGCTTCACCGCCTGGGTGCAAAAAGGCGATATTGGCGAGCAAAGAAAATTCAAAAGAGCGTCATTCTTAAATATAAAACAAAAAATAAATTAAATATATTTAAAATTTTTTTTTAAAGAATTGTGAGATTTTTAAATTTTTCTTTCAAGCTTTTAAGGTAGGTGTAAATTTTTTAAGATTTAGTAAAATCTTTCAAGCAGTGGCATCACTGGTATTTACGCATTTGGTACGATTGGTCCAATGACGATTGGTCCAATACCGATTGGTCCAACTGGTAGCGTATACAACGACGAGTATAGCTTAAAACCAATAGTTTACGTGGAAATGTTGGGGTTCGACTTACAACATTACTGTGTTAGATTTCATAAGAGTCACATCTCTTTTCCCTTTACAACTGCTTTTGTGAAACCCATGAAGCGGCGTGTGTGCCAAATAGTGTTATCCGAAAGAGGAAAGGAAAAACCCTATGCACCGTAATGTAGAGGTACGTGGTCTATACGGGGGCGGAGCCCCCGTACCCCCGAGACCTAAATTATACAATGGGATAAGTGTGTGGAGGAACTGTACCCACCATGCCTGGGCAGCCAGCCAGCCGGAACAAGGAACAAACTAATGTAAAGGGTAAGTACGACATTATAAACATTTTTCATTTATTACATACCAATAAAACCTTTAAAAGCAATATAATAAGTTTGTTTCAAATAAAAAGAAGGATTAGTATTATTATACTTCTGTACACCACCAGTATTTCCAAATATTAAATCGCCATAATTAACAAATCTATCTGTAGTAGAAAACCAAGGTTGTCTCTTACTAAAAATATTAGCATTACCACCATAGGCTTTAATCTGATACTGAATACCTGATACTGCATTTTTCTCTTAGTTTAAAGTTAATAAGTATGCTTTATGCTTTTAGTTTAATATGTAGCTTTTAGCTATAGTATGTTTTATAAATAAACAAAGTAATATGTAGCCTTTAGCTATAGTATGCTTTATAAATAACAAAGTAATTTCAAATAATTATTATATCAATTTCTGTAAATAAAGTTTTTTTCTAAATTTCATTTAACTTCATTCCATTTAACGTCCGATTGGACGAATTGTCTGATCGGACCAATCGGCATTGGACCAATTGTCTTTAGACCAATTGTCTGGGACCGGGTATTTACATATATGCGACGCGAATAGTTCCGCCAGCCGATTGGTCGTTTGTTAAATCGCGTAAACGCGGATCACGATCACGTACGTATACGGAGTAATAATGTTCCTTATTTTGTCGATCGTGTACGAACGAATCCGCATAAATCGAGTTCACTTATCTGCTTTCCGCAGATGGCGACGCCGAGGACGAGGAGCTGTCTTCAAGAGTAGCAGCTTCTGTAACCGTCTTGGCCCGCTCGAATTCCCGGTGTCGTCTCTACTGTATAACAAAAGTTTTTCTTTATCTACAAGTTTAGTAGTACAGTACTATTTTGTCCAGTATTATTTTACATTATTTCACTTGAATGATTCATATTGCTTTTACTTCTCTCGTGCATCGTATTTAAAGATTAGTTAGTTAGCCTTTGCTGTTAAAAACAACCTGATCACACACACACAAGTATGTATGTATATATATATATATATATATATATATATATATATATATATACCTCGTAACCTCGTATCAGTTCCGTGCGTTGGTCTATCTTCACACGAAGGTTAAGCTGGTGGCCCCGCCTCTAGGCCTAGCTTGATGTAGGAGCGAGTTGCTCTCTTGCGCTCTCCATCGTACATAGCCAGGTACACCCGGTTCATCTGGTACCGTCTTGAGCCAGGCATCTAGTCTTCTTTTGAAGACTTCAACTTTGATCCCTGAGTTCCTTTGGAAGCTGGTTAAAAAGTCTTGGCCCCCCTGACAACCAAGCTATTTTCTTTCAGCGTTGAAGAGGTCCCTTGTTGGGCCTTTAGTTTGGGAACACTACACATTCTGCCTTTCGTATTTTCCAGCGTTGTTTGGATGGTAATTGGGTTTAGTTTGGGGTTTGGTACCAGTTTTTCGATCATTTTCCAGATATAGATTATGGTGTACCTCTCTCCTTCTTTCGAGGGACTACATTTACGTAGTCTTTCCCAGTAGTTGAGTTCTTTGCAGCCATCAATCTTGGCTGTGAAATGCCTTTGCGTTTCTTCTAGTTTATTAGTTTCTTCCTTTTTATATGTGGACGTCAAAACTGAGCAGTATTCAAATTTTGGTATAATCACTGTTTTCAGCAGGGGAATCATTACTTTTCTTGTCCCTTATACAGGGTGTCCATAAAGTTACGCATCATAGGAACATAAGCAATGTCTATTTATTTATGTCTCCATCAGGCCAAATATATTGAGGAACATTCAAAGAAACCTGTTTTTTCGTTTCCAAACATGTTTTGAGATTGGTGGGAATCATTTCGAACAAATAAATAAAAGAAAATAAATAAATAAACAAAATAAATGCATTTTTCTATGATGCGTGACTTTATGGACACCCTGTACAGTATATGTGTATATATATATATTAGTGGTGGACCGGATGTCAGTTTTTCAAGATCTGCGGATGCGGATTTTTAATTTCAATATCCGTGGATGCGGATGCGGATATTTAGTTAATCTATCAATATAATATAGAATTATGAATATATGACACAATTTTTCAAATTTCGTGATATTACTATTATGACAGGCAAAGCATAAGAATTAAAATTAATATTAATGTTTTCATTATGATAAAAATAATAACTTTCTCAAGAGTTTCAGCCACAGAAAATTCATTGAAACAAGTTTCATTCAATTTTCTGTGTTACCATGAGTGGGCCTTATAAGTTACTTTATAAGCTAATTTAATTGCAAATTGCAAAATTTATTAGAGGTAATATCCGTATAACATCCGCAGTCAGAAGTGCGGATGCGGATATCCGGTTCACCACTAATATATATATATATACAGTTACGATCAAAATTGTTCACACCCCTCTCAATTGTAATGAATTGGTAGGAAATATATATTCCATCACTTTCTTAGATAACAAACACAAAAGAAGACATTTAATAGTTTATTAAGACAAATAACAGTTTGATTTTATTTGAACTAAAGCCCATATACCAATTTTCTTAATTTCCCATAAATCAAAATTATTCACACCCCTGTAAGAAATCGCTCATTTTTGCCGGCTATTGAGTCAATATGACCATCACCGCATCCAAGGTCAACAATTCAAGGTCAACAGGTATCTGGCTAGTTTATCTGAGACCATATGATTTCCATACGTGCATTCAGTACTCGTCATTCGTACAAACACGTCGCTGAAGATGGCAAAGAGAACAGAGTTGCCCAAGAGGATTAGAGAAGACATTATTCGCTTACATAAGCAAGGAAATGGATACAAGAAAATAGCAAACAAGTTGAATATTTCGAAAAACACCATTGCAAGCATCGTACGGAAGTATAAAGCTACAGGTTAGTGGAATCGCTACCTGGACGAGGGAGAAAGAGGCTGTTCTCCCCAGCTGCTATACGCTTCATGAGGAGAAAGGTGGAGAAAAACCCTCGCCTGACCACCAAAGAGCTACAGCATGACCTTTCAGCTGCCGGTAAGGAGGTTTCGCTCGCTACGATACGGCGTATGCTACACCGCGAAGGGCTCTACGCAAGAACTCCGAGACGCACTCCACTGCTGACCGCTAAGCACAAGCAGAATCGTTTACGGTACGCCACGGGCCATCTAGACAAGCCAGTGAACTACTGGGAGAAGGTTCTCTGGACCGACGAGACGAAATTGGAGCTTTTCGGGGCAATGGACCAGCGCTACGTTTGGAGACGGAAGAACGAAGCGTATAAGGAAAAGAACACTCTGCCCACTGTGAAGCACGGCGGTGGATCCATCATGTTCTGGGGGTGTTTTGCTTCATCGGGAACTGGAAAACTTCACCGCGTAGATGGATGGATTCGCTCCAGTACCAGCAAATACTGGCAAAAAACGTTGGGCCTTCAGTGAAGAAATTGAAGCTCGGACGCAATTGGACACTCCAGCAGGATAACGATCCGAAACACACTTCAAAATCCACAAAGGAGTGGCTGAGGATGAAGGCATGGAACGTGTTGGAATGGCCATCGCAGTCACCTGACCTAAATCCCATAGAAAATCTATGGTGGGATTTGAAAAAGGCCGTTTCCCCACGCAAGCCCAAGAACCTAACCGAATTAGAAACCTATGCCCACGAGGAATGGGAAAGAATCCCAAAAGAACGCTGCCAAAAGCTTATAAATGGCTATAAATCACGGCTGCAGTAAGTTATTACGGCCAAGGGGTGTTGTACCAAGTATTAACCATGTCTGTTTAAAAGGGTGTGAACAATTTTGATTTATAGGAAATTAATAAAATTGGTATATGGTCTTTAGTTCAAATAAAACCAAACTGTTATTTGTCTTAATAAACTATTAAATGTCTTCTTTTGTGTTTATGTTATCTAAGAAAGTGACCAGACGTGTTTTGTCGAGTGCTATCAATTGAAATAAGTGGTTTTCGTTGAAGTTTTAAAAAAAAAAGTGTTCCGTGCATTCTTAACTAAATTACTTCGTGCTACTAATCATTCATTAACGAATATATTTCATTTATTGACTTTATTCAGTACTATATTATTTGATCAAACCAAGGCTACTGAACGTGGCTTGCCTTCTTTCGTTTTAAATCAATCAGAAAACGTGCAGTCATAAGGTTGAAATTCCCTTGGTTTGTTTTTGTTGTTTTTCAAATCTATCAGAAACGTGGTTTTTTAAGGTTCAGATTTCCTTCACACACTACCTGACCTCCAAAAGGGTCACCTACCGTGGGAAAAAAAGGATTAAGTCAGCGACCAGATAAGTTCCATTTAATACTTTTTCTTTAACATTTCTTTCGTCGGTAGCTTAATTCTATATTAATTTAGTAATAAATTTGTGTTACAAGATCCTGTTTCTGCGTTTCAAGAACGCGGTGGACCTACGTTGTAATTTATTAATTTCCAAACGCTCGTTTTTTTGTTTTTTTTTGTTTTTTGTTTAACTAATTAAAAGCATGGCACCCCCGTCAAGTACTTGCAGTCGCTGTGAAGGGAAATTTGCTGCTTACGCGTTTACAATGGCTAATAATAATGATCAGTTAGTTTGCAGGTGGTGCTCAAGCATGGAAGTGCTGAGGAACGAATTAGACCGTGAGAGGCAGGCCAGGGTGAGACTTGAAGAAAGCGTGATGCTCCTGACGGCAAAATTAGAATCCCTTGAGACTCCAGTTACGACCCCTCCTGCCTCAGTTTCTATTAATAATATAAATAGTACTAATAGCCCTCTCTCTTCCCCTAGTTCCCAACCCTTCGTTCGAGTGCGAAATGGAGCCCCATTGAGAAAAGCAAAGCCTTGTCTACCAGTAATAACAAGCAATAAGTTTTCTGTTTTAGGGTTCGAAGATACTGATGAACCGGAAATACGACTCGTTGGTGATTCCATTGTTCGAGGGCAGCTCGAGGAATTCTGTGGGAGAAACCCTCGTCGTAGGCGCCGTTACTGCTACCCTGGTGCAAGGGTGGAGGATATAACTAATAATGTTGACCATTTTACAGACAGTACCGCCGAGGACACAACGTATGTTATTCATGTCGGTACTAATAACGTTTTAAATTCTAGATCGGAAGAACTGCTGGCTAGGTACAGGGACTTATTAGAGCGATTAAAGGAGAAAACTAATAAGATTGTTTTAACAGGTATACTTCCTCGAATTATCCAACGAAGCGATTTCTACAGCAAGGCGACCTATATTAACAATAACCTAAAGTCTCTTTGCCAACAGGAAGGAGTGCATTTTGCTAATTTTTGGAACAGTTTCTACGGCAGGAGGGACTTGTTCCTCGAAGATGGACTTCATCTTAATGAAGTTGGAGCTGCGCGTTTAGGAAGACTATTTCATAATACTGTCTCTTCTTTTCAGGCTGCCGTAAGCCGAACGGTCCCAGCGTAAATTCCACAAATTTCCCCCGCGCTCGCGAAGGTGTCGCAATTACAAACAATTTGAAGGTTCTATCCTTAAATGCTCGTAGCCTACGAAATAAAATAAACGAATTTTTTTCTTTAATTGCTTGTAAAGACTATGATTTAATTGCGATAAATGAATCGTGGCTTAGCACTGAAACACGTGACTTTGTAGGGGAGTATCAAATTAAAGGTTATAGACTTTTTGTTAAAAACAGAATAGGTAGGCGAGGAGGCGGTGTTATGTTGTATATCAAAGATAATATTGCGAACGTTATAGAAGTAAAGCACTCAATTCCAGAACCGATAGATTCGACTATAGCAGAACTTAAATTGAACGATTTCAAACTTCTTGTTGCGGTTATATATAGGCCCCCAAATCAAACAGCTGCTACGGACGAAGCGTTATATCGTGAACTAAAGAGAATAATCGGTAGTGAGCAGGCTTTAGTTATGGGTGACTTTAATTGCGCCAACGTGAATTACGATACAATGCAGGGAGACGCGGAAGGTAATCGTTTAGTTAATTTTCTCGAGGATAGCTTTCTTATTCAAAAGGTTGGGGAACCTACGAGGTTGGACAGTATTTTAGATTTAGTAATAACTACGGATGATAGGCTAATTACTGATCTTCAAGTAATAGAACCGTTGAGCAATAGCGATCACAATATGGTAGAGTTTGTCCTCTCAGTAAGTCACTCGAAACCAACTAACTCGACTAAAATTCCTAGCTTCCAGCACGCAGACTTTAGTAAATTTCGAAATAAATTTTCACACGTCAATTGGGAAAACGTAATGGGGAACTCCAACGCAAAACTAATGTGGGAATCGTTCGTAAAGGTATTTAGGACTATAAATGAGGAATGTGTACCGTACAAAATTAAGCGTGCGAAAGTAAACAACAAGCCCTTGTGGTTTACTTCTAGAGTAGGAGACATTATAAAGAGTAGAGAGAGGGCTTATAGGCTATACAAGTGCGATAAAGATAATCTGTTGTTACGAAACAACTACATATCTCTAAGGCGTGAAGCTAAAAGTGTAATAAAAAAGTCAAAACGCGAATTTGAAATCTCCATAGCTCGTGACGGTAAAGAAAACCCAAGCGATTCTTTCAATACGTCAATAATAGAAATCCAGTAAAAAGTGTCTTAGGTCCATTAAAAAATGGAAATGGAGATCTAGTCTCTGAAAACAAGGAAATGGCTACCTTGCTAAACGAATTTTTTACGTCAGTTTTTACTATAGAAGATGTAACGAATATCCCTACGGTCATAGACATAATACCTTTTGATAATGGTAATATTTTGGATAATATTGTCGTTAGTGAAGGGGAAGTAATGCGCTATATTGATAAAATGAAAACGCGTAAATCACCGGGTCCGGATTCCATATATCCCATACAACTAAAAGAATTAAAAGATAGCATTGTTGTGCCGCTAACAAAGATTTTTAATGCGTCTATTTCTGAGGGGTGCGTACCAGATAATTTCAAGTTAGCAAACGTAACACCTATCTTTAAGAAAGGCGATAAAGGTGCGGCGGGAAATTATAGGCCAATCAGTTTAACGTCTGTTGTAGGTAAGCTACTGGAATCAATAATTAGGGATCGTATAGTCGAACACTTAGAAGTGCATAATCTGGTTAGAAATACGCAGCACGGTTTTAGGCGAAACAAATCTTGCTTAACTAATCTTTTAGAATTTTTCCAAAGCGTGGTTACGTTTACGATAGACATCGGGCGGTTGATGTAGTGTATTTAGATTTTCAAAAAGCGTTTGACACCGTGCCGCACAAAAGACTGATTGAAAAAACTAAGGCTCATGGAATCAGGGGTGTAGTAATAAATTGGCTAGAAGAATGGTTGCGAGGCAGGAAACAGAGGGTGGTCGTTGATGGAGCGGAGTCGTGTTGGGCTAATGTAGCGAGTGGCGTTCCTCAGGGTTCTGTATTGGGCCCCTTGCTTTTTCTTATATATATTAACGATTTAGATGTCGGCCTAGTCAGTACAGTTTCAAAGTTTGCGGATGACACGAAGCTGGGTGGTAGGGCGATTAATGACGAAGATAGAGGTAAAATTCAGGAAGATCTGAATAAAATCGTTGATTGGTCAGTCACATGGCAAATGAGATTTAACGTGGATAAGTGCAAAATTATGCATATAGGTTCGCGTAACGGTAATTTTGCGTATAGTATGTCAGGGAAAGATTTAACAAGCGTAGAGCAGGAAAAAGATTTAGGAGTTATAGTCACTGGTGATTTAAAAGTAGCGAAACAAAGTACAGCGGCGGTCAATAAGGCGAACAAAGTGTTAGGTTTTATAGCTCGAAATTTTGAGTACAAATCGCGCGATATTATAGTTCCTCTTTATAAATCATTAGTTAGACCCCATTTGGAGTACGCGGTCCAATTTTGGAATCCGCATATGCGCAAAGATATAGACAAAATCGAAAGAGTTCAAAGACGAGCAACTAAGATGATTCCGTCTCTTAGGTCAAAGTCGTACGAGGATAGGCTTAAAGAGTTAAAATTGACTACACTCGAGACTAGGAGGTTAAGGGGTGATCTAATCCAGGTTTTCAAAATTATGAATGGGTTTGATAACGTAGATAGAGATAGCTTTTTCGAAATATCTCAATATAATAGGACTAGAAATAACGGGTGTAAGTTGACAAGTAGAAGGTTCGAGACAGCAGTTGCGAAAAACTTTTTTACGCATAGAATAGTAAATAGCTGGAATAGTTTGCCGGTAGAAGTAATTAGTAGCACGTCTATAAACATGTTTAAGAATCGATTGGACGCGCATGTTGATAGAAAGGGTATAGTTTAAGGTAGTAAAATTAAGGCTTTGTGGGGATAGATCCCACAGCTCAACACAAGTGTTGTGGGATATAGGGAGGCAGCGTCTTGGGTTAGGGGATACTCTCTGTCCTTACACACCCCATTTAAAGAGATTCCTCTGCCGAGCGGTGCCCCCCATAGTACTGTGAGGTATTGAAAAACTCATGATCTTCACTTGCCCCACAAACACCTTTAAATGGGAGACCCATAATGGGTGCACACACATTTCTACATTACTGTACAGTCTTTACAGCCACACCTACACTTTTCCTCGTAAGTGTATATATTGTAATGTATATGGTTGTAAATTTGACTTGGTCCGCAATCGATATGAACCGTGACTTGATGGATACCGTAATGAAATTGACTGGATTCTTTGGATCTGATATATTTGCATGTCCGTTATATAATAGATATAGAGTGTAACATATTTGTGGATAGTAGTCTATTATGACTTGATCCTCTGGATCGAGAGATTCTATCTTTAGTTTTAAATCGATAATTAATTATTTTTAAATTGATAATGTATATGGTTGTAAATTTTGACTTGGTCCGCAATCGATATGGACCGTGACTTGATGGATACCGTAATGAAATTGACTGGATTCTTTGGATCTGATATATTTGCATGTCCGTTATAAATAGATATAGAATGTAACATATTTGTGGATAGTAGTCTATTATGACTTGCTCCTCTGGACCGAGAGATTCTATCTTTAGTTTTAAACCGATAATTAATTATTTTTAAATTGATAATTATTTAGTTTCGTAAAAATTGGTCGTTGCCAATTTACCGGCAGTTTTTAAATAAGTTTCTTATGTTCTTGTGGTTCGGAACCCACGTAAAATTGTAGGTCCCCTCCGCCACCACGGAGGACATACAGATTACGGTAGACCAGCCATGAGTGGATCCTAGGGTCTTTGTTGGTCTGAAACATTATAACATTATAACATTATATATATATTTACATATATATATATAAATAATATAACAATATTATATATATATATATATATATATATATATATATATATATATATATATATATATATATATATATA
>JAJOZX010002974.1:515000-592500 GCA_023014485.1 Bathynomus jamesi | reverse complement strand
GAGGACCGTTCCTTCTTCTTTGTATTTCCGAACATTCTTCAAAATTGTATGTTTAGTTGGAGAAGCTCTATCGGGAAATTGCAGTTCGAAGGTATTCTGAACTTGTTTTAAGCTTTTAGTTTGCAAATAAGTTGTGACCATGAGAACGCGCTGCCTTCGTGTAAACTGCTTGATAAGGGTTTCAAAGTTATTTATAAATTTAGTGATTCAGATTCTTCATTTATATATATGACTCGTATCTTAGATACAAAAGTTCGAATTATTATTATTTAAAAAAAATATTTGCAATATCCTTCGACGTAAAAAGTAGCACATTGGTTAAAGCAAGAGGAGCTATCTGGCTGGGAGAAATGATCATTCGGCACAACCCATTTTGCTGTACCCTTCAGTTAAAAGCAAATGCTTAAACACTAAATCGTTTAAACATGAATAAATTTGAACGTTAACAAAGAATAATTTGCTATATTAAATCAAACAAACAGATCCAAAATATCTCAATTTTTGGAGGAGTTAGTACAATCTAAAGTTGGGTGTACTTTTTTGTGGGACTTTTTTTTTTTTGTTTTTTGTGGGACATATGGTATATATATATATATATATATATATATATATATATATATATATATATACTTTTTGTTAAAAACAGAATAGGTAGGCGAGGAGGTGGTTATGTTGTATATAACAATGATAATATTGCGAACGTTATAGAAGTGAAGCACTCGATTCCAGAACCGATAGATTCGACTATAGCAGAACTTAAATGAAACGATTTCAAACTTCTTGTTGCGGTTATATATAGGCAACCTAATCACACAGCTGAAATGGAAGAAGCGTTATATCATGAACTAAAGAGAATAATCGGTAGTGAGCAGGCTTTAGTTAATTTTCTCGAGGATAGCTTTCTTATTCAAAAGGTTGGGGAACCTACGAGGTTGGACAGTATTTTTAGTTTAGTAATAACTACGGATGATAGGCTAATTACTGATCTTCAAGTAATAGAACCGTTAAGCAATAGCGATCACAATATGGTAGAGTTTGTCCTCTCAGTAAGTCACTGGAAACCAACTAACTCGACCTAAAATCCTAACTTCCAGCACGCAGACTTTTGTAAATTTCGAAATAAATTGTCACACGTCAATTGGGAAAACGTGATGGGGAACTCCAATGCAAAACTAATGTGGGAATCGTTCGAAACAGTATTTAGGACTATAAATGAGGAATGTGTACTATACAAAATTAAGCGTGCTTCTAGAGTAGGAGACATTATAAAGAGTAGAGATAGGGCTTATAGGCAACATAAGTGCGATAAAGACAATTTGTTGTTACGAAACAACTACATATCTCTGAGGCATGAAGCGAAAAGTGTAATAAAAAAGTCCAAGCGCGAATTTGAAATCTCCATAGCTCGTGACGGTAAAGAAAACCCCAAGCAATTCTTTCTATACATCAACAATAGAAATCCAGTAAAAAGTGTCTTGGGGCCTTAGAAAAATGTAAACGGAGATCTAGTTTCTGAAAATAAGGAAATGGCTACCTTGCTAAACGAATTTTTTACATCAGTTTTTACTATAGAAGATGTAACGAATATCCCTACAGTCATAGACATAATACCTTTTGATAATGGTAATATTTTGGATAATATCGTGGTTAGTGAAGGGGAAGTAATGCGCTATATTGATAAAATGAAAACTCTTAAATCACCGGGGCTGGATTCCATATATCCCATACAACTAAAAGAATTAAAATATAGCATTGTTGTGCCACTAACAAAGATTTTTAATGCGTCTATTTCTGATGGGTGCGTACCAGATAATTTCAAGTTAGCAAACGTAACACCTATCTTTGATAAAGGTGCGGCGGGAAATTAAGGCCAATCAGTTTAACGTCTGTTGTAGGTAAGCTACTAGAATCAATAATTAGGGATCGTATAGTCAAACAGTTAAAATTGCATAAACTAGTTAGAAATACGCAGCACAGTTTTAGGCGAAACAAATCTTGCTTAACTAATCTTTTAGAATTTTTCCAAAGCGTGGTTGACGTTTACGATAGACATCGGGCAGTTGATGTAGTGTATTTAGATTTTCAAAAAGCATTTGACACAGTGCCACACAAAAGACTCATTGAAAAAAACTAAGGCTCATGGAATCAGGAGTGTAGTAATAAATTCGCTAGAAGAGTGGTTGCGAGGTAGGAAACAGAGGGTGGTCATTGATGGAGCGGAGTCGTGTTGGGCTAATGTAGCTAGTGGCGTTCCTCAGGGTTCTGTATTGGGCCCCTTGCTTTTTCTTATATATATATTAGTGATGGGACGATTAATCGGAATCGGAATCGAGAATCGGAAGAATCGAGCATTTTTCAGGAATCGGAATCGGAGAATTGTACCATGATTTCCGATTCTTAAAACGATTCTTTAACTTTTAATTGAACCAGTTTTGCAATGTAAACTTTAAAATTTAAATGAAAGAGGATAACAAATTTTATTTTTATTGTATTGTAGCTATACATTAAAACATGTATATCCATGATGTGTAATCAAGAAGATTAAAATTAATTGTTACAACTTACAGTTGATTTTTATTTTTAAACCAATCTATTATAATTTATAATTTATTTACCACACTCATAATGTAAATAGTTAATCTTACCAGAGTAAAATATGCAATTTCCAGAAAAACAAGTATAGAATTATTTTAAAAATATTGAGAAACGAATCGAGAATCGTATCGGAATCGAGACTTTTTTAGTGGTATCGGAATCGGAATCGTTAAAAATTTTGGTATCGTCCCATCACTAATATATATATTAACGATTTAGATGTCGGCCTAGTCAGTACAGTTTCAAGTTTGCGGATGACACGAAGCTGGGTGGTAGGGATAATGACGAAGATAGAGGTAAAATTCAGGAAGATCTGAATAAAATCGTTGATTGGTCAGTCACATGGCAAATGAGATTTAACATCGATAAGTGCAAACTTTTGCATATAGGTTCGCGTAACGGTAATTTTGCGTATAGTAATGTCAGGGAAAGAGTTAACAAGCGTAGAGCAGGAAAAGATTTAGAGTTATAGTCACTGGTGATTAAAAGTAGCGAAACAAAGTACAGCAGCGGTCAATAAGGCGAACAAAGCTCGAAAATTTTGAGTACAAATCGTGCGATATTATAGTTCCTCTTTATAAATCATTAGTTAGACCCCATTTGGAGTACGCGATCCAATTTTGGAATCCGCATATGCGCAAACATATAGACAAATCGAAAGAGTTCAAAGGCAGCAACTAGATGATTCGTCGCTTAGGTCAAAGTCATACGAGATAGGCTTAAGGGGTTAAAATGACAACACTCGAGACTAGGAGGTTAAGGGTGATCTAATCCAGGTTTTCAAAATTATGAATGGTTCAAAACGTAGATAGAGATAGCTTTTTCGAAATATCTCAATAATATAGGACTAGAAATAACGGGTGTAAGTTGACAAGTAGAAGGTTTGAGACAGCAGTTGCGAAAACTTTTTTAGCATGGAATAGTAAATAGCTGGAATAGTTTGCCGGTAAAAGTAATTAGTAGCACGTCTATAAACATGTTTTTAGAAACTGATTAGACGCATATATTCTACAGATCTACAGAAGCTAAGGCTAGCAAAGACCCTGAGATCCACTTTAAGCAGAGATGGGCAAAGATACTTGAAAATGTATCTAAGATACAAGATACACAAAAAAATGTATTTTCAAGATACAGATACAAGATACATTTCAAAGATACATTTTTAAGATACAAAATACAAGATACTTTAAGAATGGTGGTGTTCTCCTGATATGTGAATCCTATATTAATTCATTACTTTGTATGGCGTAAATGAGTAAATTAGAATTGATACTTCTCATCGTTGCTCCACCCATTTTTTTTGCAAACGTTGGATTCTGTCATTTCATTTTTGTCATTTCATTTTTGTCATTTCATTTTTTTTGAAATTTGATAATTTCCCTTTATATTTTGGCTTTCTTTGGTTTGATTTTTTAGCATTGTTTTTATATTATTTCAGAGGTTTTTAAGGTACAGCTTGGAGCTTGCAAATTATAGTTTAACTATATTTGCAAACTCCAAGGTGTTATCTTAAAAATCAAAAGCAAAACTCAGAGATAGTGAAGTGTGAGGCTTACAACATGATTGTGTATCTTATATCTTGACTGTATCTTAAGATACTAAGATACTTGGAAAAATGTATCTGATACAATCAGATACTCAAAAAATATTATCTTAGATACATATCTTGTATCTTAATACAAAATATATCTTGAAACTATAGATACTGCCCATCTCTGACTTTAAGGTTAGCCCAAGAGAAAGGAAAGTAGGGGGTTAAGAAAGAGATAAGGGTTAAGTAAGTAACACACCAATCACTCGTGGGTTAACATTTATTCAGAAAAAGAGAAAAAACTCACCATCATCATCCACTGGCCACTGCCAACAAGTCGGAAAAATAGTCTGAGAGAATAGGAGAGGGTGAAAGATGAAGTAAAATAGAATGCTTACAAACCATGACATGCAAGCACAGTCTTAACTCAGTCAAACATGCAAACTACAGACATGCAAGGAGGATAAAAAAAAAAAAAGTAGGTAAAGTTAAACAAAAGTGGGTTAGTTTACACTACGATCTACATCTATGTTCGTGTTAGTCTATTTTTTTTTTATATAATTTTTTTTGCTGGCATATCACACACTGGCATTATCGTCACAGACTCATCCTCGACCACCACCACCAGAGCTCCTGTCTAATTGTTTTTTTTTTTATTTTAAAGAACATTAATATTTTTAAAATGCCTATCTAAATGGTTCTTAAACACATTAATGCTGGTAGAGTTAACGACTGACGTGGGAAGATTATTCCATAAATAATTTATCAATTACTTTAAACGTAAGAAGTTTTTAGCGATATTAGTAATGAAACATCTGCACGCAACTTAAATCCATTATTACGAGTATTGCTATTATCAAAAGTGAACAGTTTGTCAAAATTTACATTATTGATGTTATTAACGATTTTGAAAACTTCAATAAGCTCCCCCCTTAATCTCCTGTTTCGAGTGAATGCAAGTCTAACTCTTTATCCTACCTCATAAGGCTTGTTGCACAATGATGGAATTAGTTTCATGGCACGACACTGACCCTTTCTAACCTATCATTATCCTCACGCAAAATACGGGCACCAAAACTAAACAGCATATTCTAAATGACTGTAAATGACATACAGACTGTAAAGAACTGCCTTAAAAAGACTATTGGACCAAACATCTACAACTTTTTGAACTCATGACTATTCTGTCAGAAATTAAAAATGTTGTCAACAACAGACCATTAACTTATGTGGGAGATGGTTAATGAGCCAGAACCTCTCACACAAAACCACCTAATTAAGGAGAAACAGTAAACATGTTACCAGAATATGAACATAGTACAGAGATCCAGATTGGTAATAGGACACAAAGAACTCAACACAAAATACCAACATTTGACCCAAAAACTCACTTTATAACAAATGGAGAGAAGAATACTTAACAAGTCTTAGAGAAAGACAAACAATTAACAAAACAAAATTGGAATGATTCAGTCAAAATTGGGGACATTGTGTTGATACATGACAAGACACCAATGGGAAAAGTCTTGGAACTCAAAACTGGTGAAGACGAAATTACCAGGGTCGTAAAACTGAAACAGCAACTGGTGAAACCACCAGAGATATCCATTACTATATCCTTTGGAGTGTGGGGCTAAATTAGAACCATTACCCCAAAGGATGGATCAGGATACTATTGGGAGGATCTCTCAATGTACCTAATGTAACTCAGACTAAACCAAGAGGCCTCAAAGAAGACTGCTTTCAGAGCCAGAAAACTTTTACAAGGAAAAATTAAGACTGGTGACTTATAAACCTTACACAATTGAGCAAAGTTAAAATGCTTAATAACTTTACTTTAATTCAATAAATTTCCTATACCTAAGGGGAGTCAAACTGACATAACTTTAACTAAACTTGAGAAGTTGGCCTCTTGAACATTTATATTTAAATAGTCTTGAGTAACCTCTCTCTCTTCCTAAATTACTACTACATTCATTTTATCTATTCACATGGTTCATAGTTTGTCAAAAAATTTAATCTATAACATACAAATTTCTCCCCCCTCCCCCCAGTATATGGAAAACTATACACGCTTACAACATGGTATCATATGTGGTACCTTTATTTCATAATTAAAATAAATTATTAATTAATTGAATTAAATATCTATACAAAATTGCCTCTGGATTGGCGACATAGCCTAATGGGAATGAAATTATTGCCATACATACCTAGAACCCATATGTAGGCATCGGGCCTACATAACCACGAGAAACATTTATTATTTCGTGTGATCAAAATTTTCCATTACAGCAATACCTTGAACAGCGTGGTTTTGATTATGGCAGGTTTGATGTAGCACGGTTTGTTTTTTAATTTTTGTCTTTTTTAAAATTTAGCACGCAATTTTCTATTGTTTTCTAATTTCTTTTCGGTACTATTTCATTCGACAACTTTCAACTTTTATTCGAAAAATAGACAATCCAATTAACCACGCTGTGCAAGGTATTGCTGTACTAACTCATGAGATTACATCAAGGCAAGGGTCAACAACCTTCACCAAATCAGCAATTTATACTAAAATACGAAGATTATATTATATCGGCTCGCTCAGAGCTCTTTAAGTTACAGCAAATGTTTTAAACAGGGAAGATGTGCTTTGTCTTCTCTAAAGTTCTGAGTGAATTCCTTATAATATAAAACTTAACTATAAAAAGGATAAGCCTATTCCTTCAGGTGTTTAAATAGTGACTGCCTATATTAGTTACATCAAGTGAACTCATTGTGTAACTCCATGGTACCATGGCCCTACATCGAAACAGAAGGGGGCCCTACATCGAAACAGAAGAGGGCCCAACAAAATAATAAGGTAAGGCAATTTCTTTCTTTACCATATAGGTAGTCCAAATCTCGAAAACAATTAATATAAAGAGGTCCTTTGAAGACCTACACATACATAACTCTAATGAGAAAACATAGGGCTTTTGTCATTAACTCTCCACTGAAGTCTGCTAGAAATTTCCAACGGATGAAGGTATCAGGCAATCAACCCATAGCCCTATATAGTTTTCTCGTAATATCATAAATACAAATAAAATTCAACTTCTTACTCCACATTCTCCATTTTTAATTTTCTAATTATAAATTTTGACTTACCTTTAACCAATTTACCTACATTGCATATGTCCTACATACCATATGTAGGACTAGCCTACATTATGTAGACTGGGATAACTTCATTTTGAAATCAGATCATGTTGACCAAACATTGACTACTCACAGAAGCAGAATTAGATTTTACCAAACTTGAATAAGTAGAAATAAATCTATCCTCCAATCTAGACTGGTATAAGTAGATCTATAAACAAAAACACAGAGGTCTAACTTTAATCTAAATTAAAACTAAGGACTGTGCTGTGCCTATTGCCCCAAGAACAACTGAGTGCAACTTACAAAAACAAAAATGTAATGGCACTAAATGTTACAGCAGGAAAATATTGTTTTTCCCAAATGACAACAGAATGCAATCCAACCAACACTTCACGCCATCCTTCCAATTCTCTTCGTAATGATTTGATTCTTCGTTCCTGTAAAACAAGATTATTTTTATTTAGGCTTAGTTAATGGAGTAATACCTACAAAAGATGAAAACAAAAAAGTTATATATGAAAAAAGGGTCAATGTGAACTTAGCCATGAGTAAAACCTTATCTATAAGCTTTGCTTACATTTTAGTAGTTCAAGTGGCTTTTCCAAATAAAATAAATGAATATGAAAATTTAAACATTTTCTAGTGCTGTCTGAACTTATCTTCAGTGCTTCTTACTTGAAAAAGGTTTACCTTATATTGTAAAACTTCAAAACATATTAAAAGCATTTATAACTGCACTTCATGTCATCATTCCCAATTCCCAAATTAATGTTCCCAAACTTCTCTACTTACAGACTGAGTTTGGGTTTATTTAGAGCAGTAGTTTTCAAAGAAAGGGTTGCAAAATATTAATCACTGGGTCACTAGACAGAGAATTCTTTCTACAAAACAGTTATTTGAAATTATCAGGTCATCCCATAAGTAATGTTGTTTTTTACGATAGATTAAGTTTAAATTAGTCCTACTCGGTTTAAGCATAAATTTTCCGAAGGTTATATCTAAGAGGAGATCTATCATGTTTCACTACATACTTTACAGACCTTGAGCAGTGAAGACGTGTGTTTTGCTTTATGTGAACCCCTCATAAACATGGCGGTATCAGAAGAGCATATCAGGCATATAATGCTTTATGAGTTCAAAAGAGGGAATAGTGCTACTGAAGCAATGTGAAACATTCAGGATGTTTATGGCAATGATATTCTATATCTGAGGAAATGTCAAAGATGGTTTCAAAAGTTTAGGAATGGTGACTGCTGTTTGACAGATGCAGCATGCTCTGGACGCCCTGCTGAGTTTGATGATGACCTGCTGTTAGCCGCACTGAAGAAGACTGTTCAACAACTGTCGAAGAATTGGCTCAGAAACTCAATTCAGCCCCATCCACCATCCATCGACATTTGCAACAACTCGGGAAAGTGCCTAAGTTAGGAAAATGGGTGCCACATTAATTATCAGTCAACAATCTGAGAGTGCGGGTAAACATTAGCGCAGCTCTTCATTCCCGTGATCTCCAAGATCCATTTTTGCACCGTTTAGTGGCTGGTGATGAAAAGTGGATACTGTACCAGAATGTTAAGCGCCATCGACAGTGGGTTTGTGCCGGAGAACCAGCGACACCACAGCCAAAACTAAATCTTCACCCTCGGAAGGTGTTACTTAGTGTTTGATAGGATAAAGGTGGTGTAATACACTATGAAACCTTACCACACAACCAACCAATCACCGCTCAAGTCTACTGTCAACAACTGGATCGACTGAACACTGCACTAAAAGAAGAGACCTTCTTTGGTTAATCAGAAAGGAATCGTGTTCCACCATGACAACACACATCCTCATACCGCTCAGATCACTTCTGCAAAAATTGAGGAGCTTGGGTGGGGAAAACTTCCACATCCTCCAGACCTTGCACCTTCAGATTATCATCTCTTCAGGAGTCTGCAAAACTATCTTGATGAGAAACAGTATACTTCTTTAGATGACCTGCACACCAGTCTTTATACATTTTTTGCCTCAAAACTGCCTGAATTTTATAAACATGGCATTGAAAAGCTTGTAGGATATTGGCAGAGTGTCACTGATTCTGATGGAAAATATATACTAGATTAAAAAGTTTTAGTCAAGTTTTTTTTGTCCTTCAAATTCCGATCTAAAAAACGACATTACTTATGGGATGACCTGATATTTGAAGTACTAAAATCTTGTGATCCATATTGGAATGAGATCATGAACAACAAGCAAGCCCACCCTCACATTAATTAAAATGGAACCCAATCTTTTTATTTACTGTATTTATGCTTTATTTAAAACATTTTTTCAAGTAACTTTAATATCTAGTTATTACCCGAAGTGAAATGGTTAAAGCTGGTATGTATTGCCCTTTATTGTAATTTTATGAAAATACACTCAAGCCCTGGTTAACTATGGGGTTACGTTCCATAAAACATTAACATTAAGTGAATTTATCGCTAAGTGGAGGCTTTATAACATGGTTTCAATGGGGATACATTCATCAGCATCGTAAAAATGTTGTGTGTGTAGCCTAAGCGTGTGTGTATGAACTAAAACACAGAATACTAAATTATAACAAGAGATAAATGGTAAATTAAATAAATACAGTATGTATTTATCTTATTTATCACATTGTAAAATGCTAATACTCAGGTCTCAGCCGATGAGAGAAAATGGCAACTGTTATCTTCGAGCGCTAACTAAAGCATATTGTTTGAGGCATCGTTCTGGCGAGATAACGATATCATTATGCGGGAAATGGTATTAATTCCTTATGATCGTTAAAACAAATTAATGTTAAGTGAATGATCGCTGTATGGGGGTTTACTGTACCAGTCAGAAGATATCATTTGTGGTTGTAGGGATAAACATTTTTCTTCCACTGTCATGAGAAGAAAAGTTTGAAAAACAGTGATTTAGAGTACCAATGACCAGAAGTATAGTTTGTGATACTAACCCTCTGTGAACTCATACAGGGCCAAATGTTTAAAAATTGTACCATGTCTTAGAATTCATGCAAGCTCCTCCTAGGGAAAAGGGTAGCCATATGATATCAGTTTGGAAACTCTTCGCAAATATAAACCTAAACTAGCGAACTCAAGAGTTACTGAAAATTGTTAAAAAATTTAATATACTTTCATCATTGGGAATTTTTTGTTTCTGGTAATTTTGAAATTTCATGATTTTTCTCACCCAAAATGTGTTAAACAGTATCTTTGCCATCCAAAAATTAGCAGTAAGGAAGTCAGGATCATTCAAGTACATCTTCAAAAAGCTAAAATTATTAAAGATCAAATATGTAGCTAATGAAAGTGGCAAGTTTTATTTTCATTTACAAATGTATGAACAAAAATCATTAACTTCACATCACATTTCATACAAATTACAGTATCTAAAACCAGGGATGGGGAGTTGGCCAAAAACAACCAACTCCCGACTCCTGAGTCGGTATTTTTAAAAACTGACTCTGACTCCCGACTCTTTCCTTATCATGCTGATCTACAACCTTATAAATATTGGGATGTTTGTTTCGTAGATGGCGTTTCAAGTTTGAGGCTCTAGTTGGAGCATTAGCATGTTTCCCAGTGTAAGCACTAATTTTTGCATTACACTCTTTACCATCCTTTTCTACTTGGAAAATAAAAATACTTTCATCCTCATTTAGCTTAAAATATTGAAAGACTGCTGATTTTCTACTAGGCCCACGACTCATTACTAATAGGGGCTAATTAAATTAACACATTCGCTACCAAGGCCAATTTCTTGATTAGCTGGTGGACCCAATTGTTTTTTTGGAAATTGTATTAGTTTTTTGGGCTGAATGGAAGCCCTTCACATGTAGAAGTGTATGTAGGGTGTTTTTAGTGTGTTATTGTGACATTGAAAAATGAGTGACATGGCACTGGAAGGCAAGATTTTTGCTTACAGTACCATGTCACTCATTCTTTCTGTCAGAAAAAACTCATGTTGTTGGAACCCTACGAGCAACTAGGACTCAACTACCAAAGGAGGTGATGCAAAAACAGCTAAAAAAGGGAGACATGATTGCACGAGAAGACCATGGTATTGTTGTTCTAAAGTGGCGTGACACAAGGGATGTAAGGATGCTCTCTACAAAGCACAGCCCAGAAATGGTGGAGACTCAAAAGCGTACACGAGTAACGGCAAATCCCGATGGCAATGCAGCTTCAACTTCTACGGGTTTAGTATCATGTTACGTAACAAAAAGAAAACCACAAGCTATTGTGGCTTATAATAAAGGGAAAGCAGGGATAGATCTCTCAGATCAAATGGGTGCATATGCCACTGTACTAAGAAAGGGCATAAAGTGGTATCGCAAACTTGCTATGGAGCTATTGCTGGGCATATCTCTTGTGAATTCTTACATACTTTACAAAAAAGTTACTGGCTCATCGACTGGAATAAGAGAATTCAGAGAGAAACTTACAACCTCTTTGCTAGAGTTACAGCATGAAAGACATCCACGACCATCACTAAGTGGTCAACATAACATTACAGAAGTTATAAATAAACAGCCAGCACAAGGAGGAGGTGCGTGCTCTGTTACAAACGAGTTCAAGAAAGCCAGGGCCGAGAGGTTGCTAGAAAAAAAGCAAAACTAGTCAACACTTATTGTTCTCAATGCGAGGGAAAACCATTTCTTTGCATATCATGCTTCGGAGAATTTCATAAACCATAAATATGGATAAAGAGGTATGTAAATTATTTTTCAATTTTCTATTATATAAGTTATTGTATAATTTTCCTTTAGTCTTTGCCATATAGGTTTTGCAGGTCCAAAGGCCTAGTTCTGAGATGGGTAAATAAATATAGGTAAAACAAGTTATTCCAGTGTGTGTGTACTTTCTAAGGTGTGTTAACGCTTTCATCCGAATGGTCACTGTATTGGTTTTGTCCTGGCTAACGAATGGTCACTTTATAGGTTTTGTTCTGGCTAACGCCAGACGATTTTATTCAGCTTAGGATGTAAAATGATGTATATAGGTAAAATTCCTACAAAGACTTGATATTGGATTGTTTCCTCAATTTTCAGCAAGAAGAAGTTGGTACAGTTTACAACCACACCACGAAAATAAAGGCAGCTGAAGGTCATTTTTTTTTATCTTTTGTGTTTGTATTTCAGTATCTTGAACAAGAAAGATTTGTTTTTTTATAATAGGAATGATGCATTTTACGTATAAGATGTATAAGTATTGTATAAGTTGTCCATTTCCTTTGTTACACTTTCAAATAAAGTGATAATGTAGCGCCTTGTTATCATTACAAAATTTGTGTTAAAAAATTATCTTTGAAACCACGGGCGTTGCACCATATTAGCCACAGGAACCAATGTTATTTATGGCCATTCAGATTTAATAAGGCGTGATTCACATCTGAGCGACGCAGCTCGAAAGAAATCTGAAGTGTCGCACACATGTGAGTGACATGGTACATCTATATAACAAGGTGTCACTCATATATGAGCGATGTGTAGCGAATGTGTTAATAATTAATATATTGCTAATTTTTATATGGTACCTAGTATCCTAAAATAGAAATATGAAATTCATTTGCTAAGATTTACCAGAACAATAAATCAAATGTGGAAATGTGAATCTAGAATTAGTTCAGGAAGATATTTATTTAGGGCATAGTAGTATTCTGGTAAATTGTTGGCATATAGAAATTGAATCAAAGAGTCGGGAGTCGGTCGCTTTTACCGACTCCTGACTCCCCACCTCTGTAAGACTAAAACCAATCCTTTAAATTATAAATATACTACTCACAGCACTTCACTTTTATGCTTTAGAAGTTCCATTAAATCTTTCAGGGTAGACAATTTAGGGTTTTGCAAAAAACAATTAAAATTGACAAGTGCCCCCCTCCTATCTTATGACAAATACAAAATTATATTGTATACCAAATTCTAGGTCATTTCACTCAAATTTGACCCTGGTGGAGGTCATTTGAAGGTCAAAATAGGCTAAATAGGTTGTCATGCCAAAAAACATGGTAAAATATGTATAATAATGGTATAAATATGTAAATGTGGTATAAATATATAAAACATCAATTAATAAAATAAATATGGGTATAAACATCAAAAAAGTAAATAAAAAATATAAAAAGGTGAAAGTAATCAGTCAAAATAAGGTCATTTGGTCATCATGTAAAAATAAATTTATTCAATACAAGTCAGTCCATTCAGGCCATGTCAGGCTAAGCTACATAATTTCAAGTCACATACAGTCAACCCTCTTAATACATGGTTTTGGCCTTAGAACATTTTTGGTTTTACCCCCCACCCTTGGTCAACACAGGTGGGGTTTTGTCCTTACATAGTTCCAGTTTTAATGTTTATAGCCAGTTTTTGATGTTTAATTTCCTGCCAGGACTGTGCATGTTCATTATATCCTGTGATTTTGAAGTTATTTTTCACCATGATTCCTCCAAAACATCCTGCTAGTTCATCTTCAAAAGATGTACCAGCAAAGAGGTCTAGGACACCTATTTCTCCACAAACTAAGCTTAAAATACTTGAATGCCTGAAGAGGAATGAATCTCTAGTATCCATTGACCAGGTGTATAGTGTGAATGAGAGTACTTTCGTACCATAAAGAGAAATGCTGACAAAATTAGAAGTCTGAGGCTGAAGCTCCCTCATTATCATCCAGTGTCTTTTAAAGTGAGAAATCCACTACCATAGTATGGGGCTATTGCACCCACTTTTTTTAGTTTTTTTATGGCTAATGAAAAACATGAAGCAAATTTTTTGGATTTTATTTCATGACCAAGTAGGGCATTGTCAAGGCTGTGCCTGGTATAAAAAAAATAGAAATATATTTTAAACTTTTCTATTAAGACAATATCTAAGACTATGGCACATTTGCCCCATGGAATGGGGCAAATGCACCCAGTCACCTTCTTTTAAAAAAAATCAGATACCACAAAGCTGATAAAGCAAAAAATTATTCATTACTTTAGTACAATAATTGCAGACATATTGTCTGCCTAATGTAGAGAGATGTTGCCAAACACATTGCGACAAAACAACTTTTTTTTATTGAATGTTGGCTTCTGTAGTTTTTGAACAATGTTAACAGCTTCAGTTTCAAAGAGGTCTCGATTGTTGGGTGGTGCAAATATGATAAATTCATTGTTAGATAGTTCATAGTTACGCCCAAAATATTCGATGTTCCAAATCTCAGGAGAAACACATTCCAGAAGTTTGCCAACATAGTGGAAAATCGTTTTCTTTGATGTAAATCTAACTAGGACATAATCTCCTTCTTGAAGCTGGGATTCTGGCTCTACCACACCACATTCCAGTTCAACTTCATGAATTGGTGAAATGCCACTCAGGGCATCATCATCATCAGACAAGGAAAGGTAATCAGCATCAGAGGATGAAGATGACGGTACTTGGGTGAATGATTTCCTCTTTTTTGTTATTCCAGATGTTGATGCATGCTGGTTCATATCGTTGAGGGTCACACTTTTTCCAGGTGATACTAGGAGTCTTCTTCCCTGAGAAATAGTAGCTGACTTTCTAAGCTCTGTGAGGTGGGCAATCACCAAGGGACTAACCAAGTCTGTTGCAGGCTCCATATGAGGTCATTTGATCTTGTCTAGTATGTGCCATTTATTGAGTGGATAGATGCCAGTAGTTTGAAAGGCTTTTTTCACCATTTGGGTTGTACTTGTACTATATCCTGCATTACAGTAAGATGATTCAGCAGATGATGAGGAAACCACTGTTTGGGCAAGGTAGCATAATGCTTACCTGTACCAATCTTCCACTAGGTAAGAACAGTCCTCCAAGCTTTCTTCATAGGGCCATATATGCCGACATCAAGTGGTTGAAGGAGATGTGTGCTGTTGGGTGGGAGGAATATAAACTTTATATTGTTCTTCTCACACTCTTCAATAATATCTGCAGAGATGAGAAGATAGGTTGTCCCCAATTAAAATTCTTGGCAAGTCATTTTGCAAATGCTTGTAGTATGGTAGAGCCACTTTTGTAAACCAGTCTTTGAAACAATGAGTATCGAATCAGCCTGACTTACTTCTATTATACCAAGCATTAACACGCCCACCTCTTAACCAATTGTCCATTAAATGCTCAGCACGGTAAACTACATAGGGATCTAAAAGTCTACCAAAAGCACTACAAGCAAACATCACAGACACTGATGTTTTAGATGTGTTCATCACTCATTCAGCATGTTTGATGCCTTTTCTGTATGCATAGTTTTAGACTGGATCATCTGAAAGATTAGTTTCATCATAGTTCACTATATTTTCAGAAGGCACTGCATTTACACCACTAGTTGCAAGATATCAAAAAAGTGTTTAATAGTTTCAGTACTTATAGCAGCTCATTTACGAGAAATGTTTTGGCACATGCGCTTTGAGAGTAGTTGTGAATGGCATTTCACAAAACTTCTCCCCCATTTAACAGCTAGCAAATTGTCTTTGAACTGGGGTACACATCAGCGAGATTTGTCAAGGAATGACTTTACAAAAATACGGAGCTCTAGGTCATCAAATGCATAGCCATAATCACCTAGAATGGAGGCGTGCTGTGCTATGCTTCGTTCTTCTTCTAGCAAGAGTGCAGTCAGTCTACCAGCCTTGGTGTGTTTCCGAGCACCACTGAAATGATCACATAGAGTTCTCCTTGGTATCTGCATCTGAGTGGATACACTTCAAATGCTCTGACCTTCTTGGATGAGCTGCAATGCTTCCTGAAGGTTATGGTCACTGTAGGTTTTGGGCTTCTTTGCCCCTCCCACAGGTTTATAGTTCTGGACCATCTCAACAATTACCTAGATATTGACATGGAAAATAAATATGGACTTCTAGGAAAACGATATAAAGACTTTCAGTTTGCATAACAACACAAAATGTCACTAAACCAAGAAAGCACACAAACATATAGAAATGCTGTAGAAAGAAATAATATTTATAACGGGACACATTTACCCCAGACAAAGTGGGCGCAACTGCCCCAAGAGTAATAATTCCTGCTTCATATGGTATACAGAACTGAAACTTTAATCAAATCCACCTTAACATATTTATAGTTCATATGCAAAAAATTGGCCAGTTTTTTATTTTCCTTCATAGTTTGACAATGTATAATGTTTCTGGTTAAATGCTTAGTTCATTTTGGGAGAAAAATTATTATACCAATTAAATAATCTTTAAAAATTATCTAGACAGCTGATTTGCCTTTCATATGTAAATTAGACATTAATGATGAAGTGCATACCTCCAAACAAAATTTTAATTAGGAATTCAATTTCTAATACTACTTTATATAGATTTAAACATATGTGGGTGCAATTACCCTGTGACTGGCACGATTACCCCACTTTACAGTACTGCAAAAGACAGAATCAATGTTGAGAATCCGGCTAGATCAAAATCACAAGAAAGTAAACTTGTTATACCCGACCATCAGTAGGAAAACAATCCAAATTTAGGAGTGTAAATTTAAAATCTTAAATTTTTCTTTTTAGTGTTTCAAAGAGCACACATGATAGGTATTTATATGTAAGCATTATGTTAAGCTGTTCTAAATAGTTGTTTTGTGTTTCTGTAATTCCATTAGTGACATATAAGTGAAAATACAGGTATCCCTTGTTTAACGATTGGGTTACATTCCTGAAAAATTGATCATTAAGTGAATGATTGCTAAATGAGGACATTATAACATGGGTTCATTGGGGATACATTCCTACATTCTCTATCTCTCACTCTCTCTCAGGGTGGACAGTGTTGTAGGTCTGTCCCTGAAGATGGTGAACCATAATGATGGTGGTAGAGAGAGGCACACAGCAGCAAGTTTGATCCTCAATTCAGATATGGAGTAGCTTCTTCATGTTCTCCATCACTGGATCATGTGCCCTAGTTATCCTCGTGGCAATGTTAGAAGTCACATTTCCCGCTGAGACCTTCAACTCAGGAGCCTTCTTGATGATGGTCATGATGGTCAACTGGGCTAGCACTCTCGCAATGGAGTTCGCCCCTTCACCACTCTCGTGGTCAAGGACTTATGAGAGAGCTTAGCCTTACCTGACAATGCAGGTGAAGCAGCCACACGCTTACTCATCATTTTCAATGTTCACAGTCACTTAACACAGTCCAAATTAGCACCAAACAGTCTGCACAATGTTGCTTTGCACTCCACAAAGGCAGCAAATAACAATGATCACAATCATGCACAATCTTACACAATGATGCAGAAGCACGAGCGACTCAAAACACTGGTGAGGCAAGAAGGAAGTGCAGGGGTGGCTGCTTAGGGGCGCTCAGGTTGGGAAAGCTGAAACCAAACTTTGCCCATTGTAGCAATTGCTAAACCAAATTTTGGTCAATCATTGTCCGAGAAAAGGTGAGTGATCGTTGAGTGAATGATCGTTAAATGAGGGATATCTGTGGTTGGTCTTGGAGAGGGAGCCCACAGGCCCAGGAGCCTAACCCCTATTTTCCCATATGGTTTTAGTCAACAGCAGTTTTTGTTTACAAAGAGTATTTAAGGAACCCAACCCCCATGTACAGGGTGTCTCAATATACATGCAACCCATGTCACTGCTAATAATTCTGCCAATATTAATGTTCTCGTTCTATTTTCTCAGATTTGAAGAGAGGAGACGATAACAACTAATAATTATCAATCAAAATGCCTTGGACAAAGGAGGAAAAAAATTTTTGCGTCACTACTTATTTGGAGATGAAATCATTCAAAACTGTGCAAGCGAAATTTCGCAGGAAGTTCAACTTCAACAATTATCCCCAGAAAAGCCAAATTTATCGTTGGGCACACAATTTCAAGCCACAGGATCAGTAGACAATCTCAACAAGAAAGCAGAAACACCCAGATCTGGCAGGAAGGTGACTGCAAGATCTCCTGACAATGTGAATGCGGTGAGAGATTCTGTCGGAAGGAGTCCGAAAAAGTCAATCCGAAGATGTTGCCAAGATCTGGGTCTTTCACGTGCGTCAGTGCAAAGAATCTTGATCAAGGATCTTCAGCTGTACCCATACAGGATCCAGATCAAGCATAAACTCACACCAGCTGACATGGCAAAACGTGTTGTGATGTGCCGGTGGTTCGAGAACAAGATCGAAGAGGATCCTGACTTTCTTGATGATGTTTGGTTCAGCGACGAAGCACACTTCTTGCTCAGTGGGTATGTCAATAGCAAGAACAATGTGTTCTGGGCACACAAGCCCCAGACAGGTGCTTCAGAGGCCCTTGCACTCTGTGCAGGGTGTCAGGGTGATTGACAACTTCTCGTCGGCTTCAAGTGTGTCTGCAGCGCAACGGCGGTCATTTGGAACATGTGCTCTAATAAATGTATCCTTTGATCTAGAGACCTCAAATCTTCAGTTTTTAATTGTTATCATATCAGCTTCCAGGAAATGTAATCTTTTTTGGAGTTTATTTTCTGAGTAATAAATTATTATCATGTCAATGGGTTCCATCTATTTTGAGACACCCGGTATTAGGAGGGTCAACTGTATATATGCTGTATATAATTTACATTTGGATGATTTTGGTAAAATAGAATTTTTGGCTCCTTAGTGCTTTTTGGCAAATGATTTTTGACTCTCAATCCCAGTTTTGATTGAGCTCTAGGACACTGTTTTAAATGCTAATGTCTGTGACTAGATAGTAGAGCAGATATTTAACTAAACATTAAAAACTGGTTTTTTTTTTCCTTTTCAGGTGCAGTCATGGCTGAAGTATTGGCAGGGCCACTGACTAGACACTCAGCCTCAAGCAGTGTTCCAGAAGACTGGATTCTTGGGGAATTTTTTATCAAATTAGAACCAAAGAAAGGTTCACAGTTACCTACAAATGGAGGTGATCTACATTTCTTAATTTTTTTAAATCATTGGCCATTACTGAAAGACAGTCAGCAAGATGTTATTAAAGTTGTCATCTCAAAAGTGGAGTGCTTTTGACAAAGTGCAGGCATTCCAACTACATCCATACAAAGTGGTTATTCCATTGCCAAACTCACAAAGCTAATCAGCAGCTATGATAACCTGCAAAAAAACAAAAACAGGTCAAGTTTTCCTAGACAAAGAGATGCCTTCCTGGAATCTTTAACTTTACTTTTTGATATTGCCCATGAAAACACCACTCATATGATTGAGCATGACACCTGAGAAACAAAAGCTATGATCACAGAAGATAGGAACTTTTTGGAAGACCAGTGAAATTCACGACAAATGAAACTAGGTTCATTGGACAGAAAATACTACCAGAAGTTGCAGAGAAAACAAATGCGCATTAATCAAACAAAACAGCATGAAGAAAAGTAAGAACTCCAAAAAAAGTATTTTATCTCAACAGTGTTTCTGAACTAAAGGATTTGGCTGATGAAGAACCGAAACATGTCAGAGAGCATTCTGATGATCCAAACCTCTTAGCTTCAGCTCCTCAATGAAGATGATCCAAAACCATCTCTCTGAAACTTCCATGCAACCCTTGGTCTAGTGACAAGATCTCAACAATGGCTGACAGACTGAATTTATCAGCAGGAGCATGTACTGCACTGCTGAGTGCTGTTCTTTCTGAGGGAGGTGTGTCATTGAATGATAGTACCCTGTCAGTTAAAAGAACATGATAGGCAGGAAAAAGATGCATAACACTACTGGTGAAAACATCTACACAACATTTGACCCACTGAAACATACAGTCTTGCACTGGGATGGGAAGCAGGTTCCAGATGCCCAGAATGAAAACAAAGAATGACTGGCAATTCTAATATCTGGGATGCCAGATAAGGTACACTTCTTGGAATACCTGTAATAAGCACAACAGGAGAAAGTCAAGCAAAAACTTCCTTTGAACGTGCCAGAGAGTAGAAAGTAATTGATAATACTCAAGGTTTAGTTTTTGATACAACAGCATCAAATTCTGGATGGAAAAGCAGTGCCTGCATACGACTGGAAAACATGATGGACAAGAAATTGTTTATGCTTGCTTGTCATCACCATGTTTTAGAGCATATTTTATACGATGTCTATAAGGAACTCTTTGGTAAAACTTCAGGACCTGAAAATGCTGACTTTGTCAAATTTTGAGATTCAATTTGGTGAACATAAATACAGGAATACCCTGATTTACAAAAGGGTTAGGTTCCTGAAAAACCTTTTGTAAATCAAAATTTCGTAAATTGGGCAGGATTTTCCAATTGACTCCCATTATAAATGACTTTTGATCAGATCTGAGCCAGAATTTCAAGCTGATGTCCTGAAAAATGGATTGAACTTCTTGGTCCAGCACTCTATGAGCTGTTGCCATGAGGGTGTCCTCAAATTTCTCATATATATGGCTTGGAGAGCCCCATATATATGATAACCCCATTAACCCCTCCTTTCCCCCAATCTATGGCGCACAGTGGGTTAACATGATCATTGTTTAACAAACAGTAAACTTGTTTGAGTTTGTTCAAGAAATATTAGTATTGCGCAATATTACATACAGGGAATATGATGACCTAATCTTGTCTGAACTTGTACATACCTTGTGCAATCCCTGCTACTATATATAAGCTGTCCCAATCTCATGAATTCTCATACTTACAGAAATGGAGTTGGAGGCTACACAAAGCTGTTCTATTGGACAAAAATTACATGATGTATGTCATAAAAGGACTTACTGAGAAAAACTTGGTATACTCATGTTGGATCAGTTAACCAGTGAGGATAAAGCACTGCTGTCACGGAGATGTGATATATTGTTGGCAAACAGTGATACTGTGTGTTTTCATCATGAGAAAATGTTTTTGTTTCATTATGAAACTCTTCAACGCTATTGTGCAGACCCAAGAAAAGTTCACAGAAAGAAAATTGCAAGTAAGTTTCCTATATATTACATTATTATTGAATCTTGTATTTACATTGTTCTAACATTCCTATCTAATACCAGTAAGTTTATATTCATTTATAACATTTGTAGTTTTGTATCTTATGGCAAGTGAGTTTTGAGAAAAATTTGATTTAGAATTGTATTTTATGATTATCAGAATCCCTACACACAGACAGTGACACTGCCAGGATGATGAATATAAAACCAGGACAAAATCTGTGCCCAGAGTGCAGCAAGTGCCCCACACAATACAAAGAACAATGCCTACAGCCTCTACTGGATGATGGAGCAGGTACCAGTAGGTCTTGTGGATCAGTTGAAGATTTTCAGCCAGAAGTAGTTCTTTGTCAGGAACTGAACACAAGTGCTAGTGTCCTGGACTGTTCTCCTCTAAAATTTGAGAGTGACAAGGACAACGTTCTTACACCACTGTGACCATAGGCACTGGAGATGATGCAGATCTCACAGATCAAAATGTTGGCAAATGGCAAACTTGCCAGCCTGGCAAATATGTAGCATGTGTTTATGATAGAAACTGGTATGTGGGTAATATAAAAGATTATTCTGATGAACATTCTGATGTTTTAGTCACTTTCATGAAAAGATCACACAAAAGTGTTTTGTCTTGGCCAGCAATATCAAGAACAGATGAATGCTGGGTGCCATTCCAACATGTTATCTATGTAGTAAGTTCACCAACTGTCCAGGGAAGAGGTGCTCATCATTATACCTTAAATCCAAGTGACCTTAACAAAATTCAAACACTATTTCCTACATTTCTTTACAGTGCTTTAAGTATGAGATGAATGTTGAGTAATCAAGTAATTCATTTGTAGGAACTTCACTTTTAACACATGTTTAAGCAGTACATATTTACTAAATTGAGGACGTGGTGAATTTAACAAATTGAATATTTAAATTGGAATCTTGATTTCAGAAATATTTTTCAGTTTCAGGTCCCTTATTAAATGACAGAAGGATATAAAGTTGTATCTGTAATTCTTGAATGTTTCAGATCATCATTTTCAATGATATATGTATGTGTAATGCTGAAATATATTCATGTTACTCTGATATTTTTACTTTGCATTTTTGTGTAAATTATGGTAATTTTGAAAAAAAAAAATTAAATTGAAGGAAGCTGACCACCAAAACCAAGCTGTGACTGTAGTTTGCCTAAATGTATATGAACATATGGTAAAAATATGAGTGATGGCTAACTGTCCTGATGGGGTAATAATGGCATGAATATAGGCTTCTTTTTGCAAAAAAAAAATTTCCAATTTTTTCATTATTTATTGTTTCCAATTCTATAGATAATAGAGCTTTTGAAAGCGTTTCTGACTACAAATACATTATGACAAACTGTAAAATTAATTTCAGCTCTCAAGTATGGATAGTTTTTTATCAGTACCAGTGAAAAGAAGGTAACCATTAGGTAAATTTTTAAGCTTTCTTTGATATTTGAAGCCTTGTAGATGGCAAATTATAAGAGAGAGGTTTGATTTGACATCCAATATGGATTCTATGACTACTGTTTACCATATATACCACATATCAGTCTTGTGAAGGGATAAACAAAAAAGATATGGTTGCCTAAAGTTGGACATTCGTGTGATTTTGCCAATGATGCCAAAAAATAAGGAAAAGAGCATAATTTCAAATTGCTATATTTCAAAAATTATAAGTAATACTGACCTAAAATTTGGGATTTGTGCATAAGTTGGATAGAATTACAAATGATAATTTTTTCAGAATTTTCTGAGAGGGTGACCTGGGAAGTTGCTCAAAATTTGGGCGATTTCATATTGAATTGACCAAGTTCTGCTATCTTGAACCTTCAACTTGTCAGCTTACATCCATTATTTCCAGATCTACTATCTAATATACTATTTCAGAAATGAAGCCCTATATATATAGATCGATAGATATATTATATATGTAACAGTTTTTTTGCGCACACCTACAGGTTGCTACAATTGGTGTAAAACAATGCAGTTTTCACCATTCGATGCGTCTTTTTATTGTGCAGTGCCCATGCTAAAAAAAAATTCCCTAACATAATTCCTTCCCCCCCTTTCAGGGGTACAGTTCTTCCCATGCCTGTACACACATTTTTTTAATTTTTCATTTTTAACCATAATTTTGGCACAAAATAAGTCAATATTTACTAAACATTTAATATCATTAGATTCACAAAAGATTTTTCAATTCACAAAAGATTTCTTTATCGATTCAATACAAAAAATTACATAAACGGGCAATTTAAAGAAACACGTTTAAAGTTAAACGAGCCACACTCAAAATTATTTACCGTGACTTTTGTGCATTTTATTACTGTGGCTTTTGTACAAATAATTTTACGTATACACAAACAATTTGATAGGATATTGATTTATCATTCTATTTTTTAGTTGTCATAGAAATACGTTAAGTTATCTGATTAGATGCGCTTTTATAGATGAAGATCATTTTTAGAAAATTATTTATTTTCCCCACTTTAAAATATTACAAAATTTCTATTAGGTATCCTAATATCATTATGCCTGTCGCTGTAAGTAAGAAAATAGCAATTATTTTCCATTTTATGAAAATTTCAGACCCCCTAGGCCTACAAAACCAATTTTCCCCTTTTCTTTATCAAAAATTGTTGATTTTCGGAAGTCTTTTGGTTATAAATTTGTACCAGTCTATTGTTTATTTATAATAATAATAATAATAAAAAGACGTGTGTGTGTGTTCCAGCCATAACTCCAAAATGGAAGCAGTTACAAACACGAAACTTCACACACATATTGATTAGGTCCCAAGGTTGTGCATGTGGGTGTTAATAAATTAAATAATTAATTTTAAAACATTAAATGACATCATCAAGATCATTACGAAACCTATGGTAAAATTATTGAATACCCAGTTAGGTTCATTGAATGCCAGGTTAGGTCATCTGTACACCCTTGACAATTGGTTAGGTTGTCATGATATTTTCGTTGGCTTTAACAAAAATATCATGACTTAACCTAACCAATCATCAAGGGTGTACAATTAACCTAACTGGGCATTCAATTAACGTACCCGGGCATTCAATTAATCTAATTGGGCATTCAATTAACCTAACTGGGCATTCAATTAATCTAACTGGGCATTCAATTAACCTAACCGGGCATTCAATTAACGTAACTGGGCATTCAATTAACGTAACTGGGCATTCAATTAACCAAACTGGGCATATATATATATATATGTTAAACACAGACCATGCATTAGGGTGCATCAAACGCCCTTAGGTTCTTGGATTTTAATGTCTATTCTCTCAAATGTTACACTTGTTGCTAGAAGTGTGTATGCCAAACATTAATTAAATCGGAGGTGGTCCTGGGTGGCCACCGGTCACTTTTATATTTTCGCGGCAATTTTCGGGGGCCGCGCTATGTAAAAATATCTTTTTTTTATTTACCAACCAGTTGACTACTTACATTGTTTCTTTTAATATAGAGTTGCTAAGGGGTGATTTACATAACATTTGAGAGAATAGACATTAAAATCCAAGAACCTAAGGGCGTTTGATGCACCCTAAAGGGGTGATTTACATAAAACATGTACCATAAACGAAACTTCACTTATAGTCTAATAATATCCTTTATTGTCTTTCAGAAACAATGGAAGCTGTAACAATGGAAGCTAAGAAGACCAGATTAGCAAGTGCCATTTTTGGTCTTGGCAATGCTCTTACAGAAGGAGATGGTACATTGACAGGAGTCCGCCTCCCAACTTGCCGGCAGGTTCTTCGATGCGTGATGTGGCACATCCAGAAAGAAATATGTGAAGGCAAACAAACACAGCCACTCAAATGGAAATCTGCCAGCATAGTCCTTATCCAGCTGAAAACATTCTACACTAAAGCAAATATTCCTATGCTTTCAGACCATCAATGCTGCAAACTAATACTTGACCTTCTTAATGACAATAACAAATTGCGTCAAATACCTGTTTCTCGCAGAGAATCTCCAAACACTTTGGCTAAGTTGCAATCCATGAATGAACGTCTTGATAAGACCTTTGGTGTATGGACAAAAGATGCAATGACAAACATTAAGAATGAGGAAGATAGAGCATTTTTAGAGTCAATGAAATCTGACAGAGTAGCCTCATTTGGTAGTGTTGACAAGAAGAAAGCTGATAAAGATCGTAGAAAGAAAAAAACGCATCTTAGCGGAAGCTTCAAGACGAGAACGTCATGAATCATCCAGTGTACAAGAGATGAAAAGTTCTGTATGCTCTGATGATAATGCCTGCAGATAGCTTGGAAGAAACTGAAGAAGAGACGATTCCAGAGCTTCAAAGGAAGCGTAGTCACCACAGATCAACATATGCAGGTATGTCTGCCTTTATTCCTCATGATATTCTGAAAAGGCCTTCAGTCGTGTCTGTTGCTACTCGACTAAACATAACTCCTGTTCAACAGGCTGTGCTCACCGAAGCTGTAATTCAAGAGACAGGAGGTGATCCACGTCGTGTGGCCAAGTCGTATTCAACTGCTGATAAGGCTCGACGATCAATAACAAGTGCTATCGCCAAAGATATTCGAGAAAATTGGATCGCCCCAACAGCTGCAACACTTCACTGGGATGGCAAGCAGATGCATACACTCACAAACAAGAATGGCAAGGAAGAAAGATTGCCAGTGTTGGTTGGGAATGCCACTGATGTAAAGCTACTGGGAGTGGCTAGATATCCTCGTGGAAGTGATATGTCATCAGGTGACATCATTGCCAAGCACACTTACACGTTTCTACATTCATGGAAGTGCAAACAGTCAGTTGTTAACTTATGTTTTGACACAACAGCATCAAACACTGGACACGTTACAGCTGCCTGTGTTACCATTCAATCAAAACTGGACCGTGCTCTTCTGTGGTGTGCATGTCGCCATCATGTTGGAGAGGTAATCCTGGATCATGTGTTTGACGCTCTCAAAATTGAGACATCAAAGTCTCCAGAAGCATCTTTGTTCCAAAGATTCCAGAAGAATTGGGAACGCATATCGCATGCAAAGGATGAAAGTTTAACCAAAATTGACATTTCAATGTACAATGACGATGCACAACAACTTCTTTTATCCTGCAAAAACAAGGTTTTAAGCACAATCCGCACAAGCGCTTCATACTGTAGGGAAGACTACAAGGAAATGGCACAACTCTGCCAGGTAGTCCTCGATGATGATGTCACAAAACAAGGAACACTCCACAGACCTGGGGCCATGCATAAAGCAAGGTGGATGTCAAAGATTCTTTATTCCATCAAAATATGCCTACTTGAAGAGCAAATTTCTGTACTACCTCGAGGAACTGTAACAACACAACATCAACAGGAAAAACTGAAGGAGTTGGTTGTTTTTATTGTTTATATTTATTGTGATTGGTGGCTCATATGTCAGTCTGCTTCAAATGCCCCATGGTTTGATTTGTGCTTATACAAGACTCTGCTCAACTATAAAGCTGTCAACTCAATCATTTCAGTCAGCGCTGTGAAAGCCTTTGATAGACATTTGTGGTATTTAACCCCAGAACTGGTTGTTTTGGCACTGTTCAGCAATGCAGTACCTCAAAAGGAGCGTCGTGCCCTTGCAGATGTGTTACTGGCCATACAACCAGATGAAATGCCAAGCACTCCAAAACACTGCTACGGTTCTGGATATGGCAAACCGTCATTTCCAAAAATTACAGAAGCGACAACCCTGGCTGATCTTGTGAACGAGGACTCGTGGTTTACAGTGAACCTTCTTCACCTGGATATGACCTTCCTAACAGAGGATGTTGACAATTGGCAGAACAATGACCACTTCAAGGCAGCCAAGTCCATTGTGGATGGGTTAAATGTTGTGAATGACCCTGCGGAGAGAGCAGTAAAGCTCACAACTGATTTTGTCTCAGCTGCAAGAGGAGAAGACCACTTCCAAAATCTTCTTCAAGTGGTTGAATGTGACCGCAAAGCGAGGCCAAATTTGCGGAAACGAGCAAAGTTGGAGTAGTGACATTGGCGTTGGGGTCATTCTCTGTCAGATCAACCAGTGCCTAACACCCTCATCTCTCAGATTTTGCTGAAATTTGGTTTATAGGGAGTTTGTGAGCCCTGAATCCATTTCTGAAATTATAAGGTCAATCCAACCAACGGTTCAAGAGATATGACCTCGGGAAATTTGAGGTCACTTGCGAGGTCACTAACATTTGGCGACCCATAACTTGGGTAATAATGGTCACAATTATATAAAAGTATATATATTTAGAATCAGAAAACGACAAGGAATCCAAATATGCAAGTTTAGAACTCTAGGTTGAAAAATAAAAAGTTACACTGTAACCAAAATTTGAGGTCACGATTTGACCTCTGGGGTATCAAATGAGAATTTTTTTTTAAATGTAAAAAATGAAGGCATAGGCATTGGCTATTAGAATCAGCAAAAAAAAGTTTGTTTATGTTAGTATTTTTCATGTAACTAACATATAAGTGAACACCATATTCATAAGTTGTGCGTCAATTCTACCTATTTTTTCACACTTAAGCTCATAATTTGACCTATAGAAATTAAAATTACATTTTTTTATAGATATAAAAACAAAGGCAAAAAATGTAAAATTGTATTTCACTGCTAATCTACACTGGCAATAATAGTTATAATAGTGAAAGGGGAAGACCTACTTAGAGGATTCATGTGCTAGCCTAATACAATTTTTGCATGCTCGATGCTCTCATCAATTTCTTTTTGTGGAAAAATGTATTGAATTCTGCTGCTCCTCTTAGGGGAGACACTCATTACAGTTAATATATGATGTCCTGGCACTGCACATGAATCCTTGTTTGATGGATAATAATATGCACTTGATCCTGATGACCCAGAGGGATGTAGAAAGTTCACAGTGAAATCATCAAACTCTTCACAATATTCCTCCACAATTCCATACCAAACTTGCATGTCATAAATGCAGCCAACATACTCTCCTGGTTTGACACATTTTAGGTTACCAAGCATTGCAGGTTCATTAGTAAAATGACTTTTCCTTACTTTTCTTTTCTCCAATGCCACTTGAAATGGGATACACCATCAGTTCTTCCTTGTTTAGGGAACAAATCTATGATATTTCTGAATTCCAGGAATAGCCCTACTATCCTTGAATCGATGTTCCAACTGTTCTTCTGCATCTTTCAAATCAGCTGTAGTTACAAAGAAAAAATTTATCTTCTTGCTCAAGTTTTCTTCACAAAACTGAAACATGTGTTCTGGTATAAGAACTTGCCTCTCTGTAGTTCTCTGCAAACTGGCACGAGCAGTAGCTCTTTTCACTGTTCCTCCAATCCCATCACATGCATTTTTGCCATGGGATGTAGCAAAGAAGTGCCATTCACAAGACAGACCAAAATCCTCTTCATGGTAACAGCGATTTGTGAAGTTGTATCTGTTCTTATATTGGCCAGCACATCCATCTGAGAAATAGTGCACCTTCTTCAATTGTGGGCATCTGAATTTAACATATGTCATAAGCTTCAATATGAATGAGTAAACCATTATAGTGTTGTGTTTTAGTGATGCAGATAAGAAACAGACACTAAAATGGCTAAGTTCCTGGTCTGCAGATGATCTATAATAGATGACAAAAGGGTGAACTGTACACTGTGAATTGTCCCAGTGAAACCCTTGGGCAGCATCCTGGACAATGAAAGAATAATTCTCAGAGAAATCACCTACTATAACTACCTCGCTCTGAGGTGGTAGTGTTTCTTTCAACTGCTTGAAGTACTGTGATTGTTGCTGAGCAACAAAGTGATGACGAACCATGCGGGATATTTTCATGCTTAGGGATGATAAGTATTCATGAAGTGGCTCCACCTTATCAACCATTGTACAACGGTCAACAGTCACCCATTGCTTGTAAGATATTTCATTTGGAGCTGATTTCACACTGTCAAGTAACTCAAGAAAATCCAGGACACCCTCTTCTCTTGGGCAATCATTGCACTATTATAACTATTATTGCCAGTGTAGATTAGCAGTGAAATACAATTTTTATTAAATTCTTGGAGCTTGAGGTCAAATTGATAGCTAAGATATAAAAATTCCTTGAAATGACAAGCAATTTATAAATATGGTGTTCACTTATAAGTTAGTTACATGAAAAGTACCAACATAAACAAACTTTTTATGATTGTTTCTATTAGTCAAGAACTCTGACTTTGTTTTTTATATCTATAAAAAATGTAATTTTAATTTCTATAGGTCAAATTATGAGCTTAAGTGTGAAAAAATAGGTAGAATTGACGCGCAACTTATGAATATGGTGTTCACTTATATGTTAGTTACATGAAAAATACTAACATAAACAAACTTTTTTTTTGCTGATTCTAATAGCCAATGCCTATGCCTTCATTTTTACATTTAAAAAAAAAATTCTCATTTGATACCCCAGAGGTCAAATCGTGACCTCAAATTTTGGTTACAGTGTAACTTTTTTATTTTTCAACCTAGAGTTCTAAAACTTGCATATTTGGATTTCTTGTCATTTTCTGATTCTAAATATATATACTTTTATATAATTATGACCATTATTACCCAAGTTATGGCTCGCCAAATGTTAGTAACCTCGCGAGTGACCTCAAATTGCCCGAGGTCATATCTCTTGAGCCGTTGGTCGGATTGACCTTATAATTTCAGAAATGGATTCAGGGCTCACAAACTCCCTATAAACCAAATTTCAGCAAAATATGAGAGATGAGGGTGTTAATTTCAATTTTTTTTGGTTGATCTGACAGAGAATGACCCGTTGTGTTTTATACATTTTCAACTTTCAATCAATGTAAGTATAGTAATACCGAATATTTGTATATTAGTATTATAAGTAATACCGAATATTTGCCGAATATTCGGTGCATCACTACTAAATATATAAAAGTGGCCGGTGGCCACCCAGGACCACCTCCGATTTAATTATGTTTTGCATACATACTTCTACCAACAAGTGTAACATTTGAGGGAATAGACATTAAAATCCAACAACTTTTTGAAAATCATGGGGCGTTTAATGTACCCTACCGTGCATGGAACAAGGAACTCTTCTGGGAAAATTAAATCCACTATAGTCCGAATAAGTAATGGTAAATGACAAATACCATAGTTTTTCTTTTTCATGATGCTAGTGACCCGTTGCCCACGTCGGGCTAGCATCATGAAAAAGAAAAACTATGGTATTTGTCATTTACCATTACTTATTCAGACTATAGTGGCTTTAATTATCCCAGAAGAGTTCCTTGTTCCATGCACAGTCTGTGTGTATCATATATATATTATATATATATATATTATATATATATATATATATAATAATATTAGTGTGGACCAAAAAAATGAAGGTTTAAAAATCTTTGTTCCACATGAGTAATGTTATTCCTTTTGCTTACCTTAATCAAATTACAAAATTTGAAACCTCTACGTCAAGTTTTAGGGTCCCAAGAAAATTGCACTTTTCCTTTTAATGCTGAAAAAATTAGTTTTTCCTCATTTTCATAAGTTCTGCTTTATTTTTTGTTGGAAATTCTTTACGATGCTTGAAAACTGTTTTGAGCAGGTATTGTTTGTCCTCTTCTTTAGTTGTCACTGCTTGATTAAATTTTTCAATCAATGCAACACCCCGCTCAGCTGTGTCATTTGTCACTCTAAGGGCACGAACTCTAGCACAGCCTCTTTGGTACTCAGGATCTATTCCCCATGTTGATGCAGAATTTTCAGTGAAGAGAGAATTGAGATGTAGAGCATCAAAAAGAGATTTAGTCCTTGAAGTAACAAAATCAGAAATCCTTTTTTCTTTAAAAGAAGCTAGGTTACCTTTGCTTCTAAACGTTTCAGTCCCTTATTTCTTGGAGGCATTTGATATTATTTCGCATTTGCTCCTTTTCTTCAAGGGATATGCTTTTGTCAAAGAAGCTTAACCCAACAAGTGTTTCTGAGAGGTACCACAGATGTCGTTTAATGGCATTTTGGGCTTGCTTGATAACACTTGATATCAAAAATTTTCCTCCATTATTGCAAGATCTTGCAAAAATTTAAGATCAACATTTGGGGCTTCCTCTGGTTGAGAAGCTTTTGCCCAAGATTTTGCGTATACCAATGCAACAAATAAACAAATTTCTGTTATTGCATCAAGTTCTTTTTTAGTCATCTTAAATTGATTTTGGAGAAGAAAAAGCTTAAATGCATAAATTCCTTTTGCCATCCATCTTGCATGATGGTACGCTCCAGGTCTCTTCAAGGGAGTATTAGAAATGCTTTCTTCTCCAAAAAACAAGAGAACAAGTTGAAAAATTCTTTATAATCATCTCTTGGCTGTTTAGAGTTGAGTGCCTCCTTCATGATTAAGACTGTTTGATTTTTTAAATCTTGAACTCTTTCAATTATTCTGCAGCTTTGGGAATCAACAGCAGTTGTGATTTGAGAATGATCCATAAAATCCCATTGAGTTTTGAATCTTTTGAAGATTGGAATATCAGGTTCAGAGGAATGGCCCATAGAAGTCCGGAAGACTTGAGATAGGACAATCTCATAAATATGGTGTCTGCAGGCTAAATATAAAAGCTCTTTTCCAAGTTCTTGTTCAATTTTAGTGCAAGCTCCAGCATGGATTCCGGTATTGGATGCTGTTGTGTCAAATGACAGCCCAATAATTCTCTGGGTCATATCATGTTCTTGCAGGAGAGAAATGCAAACACGAGCCATCTCCGTACCCGTGCCAGCAGTGACTTTAGGAATTCCAGCAATTTCTCTTCACCATTCCCACTGACTAACACTGCAATCCTTTCCGTTCCTCCTTCGCCTGCAAGAAAAAGTTAAAATATATAATTTATATATAATTTATATATATTTATTTTTAATACTTTATTTTATATATTTATTATATATTTAATATATTTATATATATATATATATAATTTTAAATTAAACTTGACTTATTTTAAATTAAACTTGACTTATTTTAAATTAAACTTGACTTATTTTAAATTAAACTTGACTTATTTTAAATTAAACTTGACTTATTTTAAATTAAACTTGACTTATTTTAAATTAAACTTGACTTATTTTAAATTAAACTTGACTTATTTTAAATTAAGCTTGACTTATTTTAAATTAAGCTTGACTTATTTAAATTAAACTTGATTTATTTTAATTTGAAGGTAAAATGGTGTAGATTGTGAAAACTAGCTTCAGACAGTGAAATGTAACCTAATTAAATAGAAATTTAGCTATCAAAATATTTAATTAAAACCAACCAGATAATAACACTGCCTAGGTGTGAAAACCAGACCCACAACTAAGTTTTTCACCTGAGAGATAAATATAAATATGCTAAATTAATCAGACAAAAAAACTAACCTGATATCTCTGGGAGCATTTTTCCATCCCAATGAAGAACTAAAGGCTCTCCAGGACAAAATGCTTGCTCTTGATATTCTGTTGCTATTTCTTTGCGTAACTTTTGATGAGTTCGAAGCATAGTAGATTTTGACACTGTAATGTTTCCAAATTATGGCCCAAAGACTGAGCAACAACAGCATAAGACATAGCTGCATCTCGATTGGAAAGATTCATTCTATCATAGGCTGCTACAACATTTTTGTCAATAGGCTTTGACTTTTTAGGAGCCATTTTCTTTTTAAATTGCTCTTCAGAGGGACCTTGAAAATTCATTTCAAGGTTGTCGTCATTAGTTGATGGTGATAATGATGATGACGATGTGAAATCATCTCTATTGGCAGGCAAGAATGATCTTTTAGATCGCTTCTGCTCTTTGAGGGCTCTTTCACACTCTAATTCTTCACGATGAAGCCTTCTTTTCTCTCTTTTTGCAAGAATTTGGTCTACTGTACCCATGCTACTTTGTGTAGGATCTTCTTGCTGGCTTAAGTAGAAAAGCTTGTCTTCTTCATTTGACATCATCAAAAGGGCATTAGAGTGACCAATATCAAGAATTTCAGCCTTAATTTCATCTTTAAACATAGCTTCTTCAATATGGCATTTTTCCTCGGGCCTTTTTCTGTTTTTCATCAATTTATCATAACAGCTTATTAAAGAGTCAATCTTTCGGATGGCACTGTCCTACACATTGTGGGAATCCTGGCTTTCTCCCAGTAGGTCATCACTTCATCTAAGCAAAGATTAATGGATCTTCTTCGTCCCAATTTTTCCTCTTTTTGATGGAAGAAATATTTTTGCAAAACTTGCAGTTTTGTAGGTAAGCGGCAACAAAGTATATCTTTATATAAATGGCCAATGAGCCAAACTTTAGTTTTAGAACGAGTAGCCATTTTTAGTTTAAAAAATTAAATTTCTGAAATAGTAAAATAAACCAGTTAAATTAGGAGATAAAAAGGATAACTAAAAGGTTCAAGCCAATTAGGCAAAGCCTTTAATTTGGAGTTGACCAATTAAGGATAATATATTTTATCCAAAATTTTTGTTTTCCTTATTAATAATTTTCTCTGAAATAATGATCTAAGATTGTTTTTGTACTCTATTAACACCAAAAATTTCTTAAAGAAGAAATTTTTTCATAAGTTGCAACTCAAGAGTTGAGTTGATCATTGATGTTCTAAAGCGCGCCTATTCATTGGAAAAATTTTATAAGTCATTAAATCTCGGGACCCCTAAATATTCTCATATTTGACCAAAATTTTGCTGACATGTCTATCTGGTCCAAAGGAACAAGGGCATTAACGTGGAACAAGGATTTCTTCAACTTTATAATTTACCCCCCATTTTGGTCCACACTAATATATATATATAATATATATTATATATATGAAAATTATTTCACGAAAGTAACATGAAAAATATTTATGAATAAAACCACGAAGGAAAGGAAACACAAAATGGTGCTCAAGCGCTTTCGTCTAATGACATCCTCAGGAACACTGAGTGTTCCTGAGGATGTCATTAGACGAAAGCGCTTGAGCACCATTTTGTGTTTCCTTTCCTTCGTGGTTTTATTCATCATATATATATATATATATATATATATATATATATATAACGTAAAGAACAATGCTTGTATAGGAGAATATTCCACGCAAGATGGTTGAAAGAATGAAACAAATGAAAAAATGAGGTAACCACCCGGGAATTGAACCCAGGATCTTCCGATTGCCAGTCAGATATGATAACCATTACACCACAGGCCTCACTCGAACAAATGCCGTAATTCTTCTACATACGCGCAGAAACCAATGCCCAAGGGGGCACCTTCCGCATGCCGTAACATTATATACACTTTAACTGCAAACACGCAGTATAATACGGCATTTGTTCGAGTGAGGCCCGTGGTGTAATGGTTATCATATCTGACTGGCAATTGGAAGATCCCGGGTTTGATTCCCGCGTGGTTACCTCATTTTTTCATTTGTTTCGTTCTTTCTCCTCATCTTGCGCAGAATATTCTCCTATACAAGCGTCATTCTTTACATTAATTATACTGCGTGTTTGCAGTTAAAATGTATATAATGTTACAGCATGCGGAAGGTGCCCCCTTGTGGCATTGGTTTCTGCGCGTATGTAGAAGAATTATGGCATTTGTTCGAGTGAGGCCCGTGGTGTAATGGTTATCATATCTGACCAGCAATCGGAAGATCCTGGGTTCGATTTCCGGGTGGTTACCTCATTTTTTCATTTGTTTCGTTCTTTCTCCTCATCTTGCGCGGAATATTCTCCTATACAAGCGTCGTTCTTTACGTTAATTATACTGCGTGTTTGCAGTTAAAATGTATATAATGTTATGGCATGCGGAAGGTGCCCCCTTGGGGCATTGGTTTCTGCGCGTATGTAGAAGAATTATGGCATTTGTTCGAGTGAGGCCCATGGTGTAATGGTTATCATATCTGACCAGCAATCGGAAGATCCCGGGTTCGATTCCCAGGTGGTTACCTTATTTTTTCATTCTTTCTCCTCATCTTGCGCGGAATATTCTCCTATACAAGCGTCGTTCTTTACGTTAATTATACTGCGTGTTTGCAGTTAAAATGTATATATATATCATTCAACATCCACCCCGGCAATGCCAGGTCGCTCCGCTATTATTGAATACCCGGTTAGGTTCATTGAATGCCAGGTTAGGTCATCTGTACGCCCTTGACAATTGGTTAGGTTAAGTCATGATATTTTCATTGGCTTTAACAAAAATATCATGACTTAACCTAACCAATCATCAAGGGTGTACAATTAACCTAACTGGGCATTCAATTAACATACCCAGGCATTCAATTAATCTAATCGGGCATTCAGTTGACCTAACCGGCCATTTAATTAACCTAATCGGGCATCTTTACTATTATAATTTAGCAAAAATGTGTCTGCCTGTCTGTCTGCAGAAAAAACTTTTACGTTTCTGAACCGATTTTGACCAAACTTCATATGGTGGATTGGGGTGATGAGTAATGAACGAAAATGTGTGTGTGACCAGCCCCCCCACCCCACGAGTTACTGGGCCTGAGGGCCCTCAGCACCGCGATAAAACTATAGAAAAGAACGCAGCAATGAAAATCTTGAGCTTCACATTGTGTCAATATTTGTGAAGCTTAAGATTTTCATGACTATAGTTTTATTGACCAAATAATTGAACCCCCAGTAATTAGGGGCCTGTCACCCCCCAATTACTGTTGGTTCAATTATTTGGTCAATAAAACTATAGAAAAGAACGCAGTCATGAAAATCTTGAGCTTCACATCCGAGTTCATCGTATCAAGATTTGTGAAGTTTTAGATTTTCATGGCTGTGTTCTTTTCTGTAGTTTTATTGACCGAATAATTGGCTCACCAGTAATTGGAGGGCCACAGGCACCCCAATTACTGAGGCCCAAGGTGAGAGGAATGAGAACGATATCCAGATAAAGGGCTATTGATGTTCAAAATAAAATACGCCATAGGCCCACAATTCGGTTTGGGTCAAAGGTCCAAGCACCGCAGATCTAGCAAAATCGGCGCATAGCGCCGATCTTTTGCTAGTACTGTGCTATTTCAAAAAACCTCTATTTACATTATCAAACCCATTCATAATTTTAAAAACCTGGATTAGATCACCCCTTAGCCTCCTATTCTTGAATGTAGTTAATTTTAACTCCTTAAGCCTACCCTCATATGACTTTGACCTAAGTGATAGAATCATCTTATCACAGTTGCTTGTCTTTTAATTCTTTTGGTTTTGGCTATATCCTTGCACATATGCAGATTCCAAAATTGGATCACATACTGCAAATGGGGGTCTAAATAATGAGTTATAAAGAGGAACAATAATAATGCACAATTTGTACTCAAAATTCCTAGCTATAAAACCTACCACTTTGTTCATTTATTGAGTGCTGTTGTACTTTGTTTCACTACTTTTAAATCACCAATGACTATAACTCCTAAATCTTTTTCCTGATTCACACTTGCCAACTCCTTCCCTGACATACTATACACAAAATTACCATTATGTGAACCTATATGTAAAATTTTGCACTTACCAACATTAAATCTTATTTGCCATGTGACTGACCAATCTATGATTTTACTCAGATCTCCTTGGATTTTACCTCTATCTTCATCATTTATCACCCTACCACCCAACTTCATGTCATCCACAAACTCTGAAACTGTACTGACTAGGCTGACATCTAGATTGTTAATATATAAGAAAAAGCAAGGGACCCAATACAAAAACCCTGAGGAATGCCACTCACTCACTACATTAGGGCAAGAAGAGACCACTCCATCAATGACCACCCTCTGTTTCCTCCCGTACCTTGCAACCATTCTTCTATTCAATTTATGACTACACTCCTCATTCCATGAGCCTTAGTTTTTTCAACGAGTCTTTTGTGCTGTATCATGTCAAACGCTTTATGAAAATCTAAATGTACTATATCTACCATCCAATGACTATCAGAAACTTCAACCATGCTTTGGAAAAATGCTAAAGATTAGTTAAGCAAGATTTGTTTCACCTAAAACCACACTGCATATTTCTAATTAAGTTATGCAATTCTAAGTATTTGACTATTCAATCCCTAATTATCAATTTCAGTAGCTTGCCTACAACAGACATTAAACTGATTGACCTATAATTTCATGCTGCACCTTTATTGTCTTTCTTAAAAATTGGTGTTACATTTACTAACTTGAAGTTATCTGGTATGCACCCCTCAGAAATAGACACATTAAAAAACATTGTTAGTGGCACAACAATGCTTTCTTTTAATTCTTTAATTCCTTTCACTTACTACAATATTATCTAAAGTATTACCATTATCAAAAGGTATTATGTCTATGATTGTAGCCCATAGGGATAGATGTAGGAATGCACCGGATATCCGGTATATATCCAGTATCCAGCCCCTTTTTACTATCGAGCCAGATAGCCGGATATCAACAAGATATCTGGCCAGATAGCCAGATAATTAATTAAATATAAAATAGGAAATTCAAAGAGAACAAATTGAAAAGTAATGTTTATTTAACCAAAAATGGCACTTACAAATTTTTCCAAGAATAAAACAAATTCCAATTTTCAATTTCATTTAAACAGCATAGTGGATGACGACAGTGAAATAATTACTAGTTAACCTAACCTACTCAGTATGGTACTGAGTCAAACTCAATCATTGCCATCATAGATTTACTGTGATTCCCGACAGCTTACGATTTTTCATGATGAAAAGCAAGCACTCTGCATTACATGGCAAAAGTCTGTTTCTATTTTCTGTATATATTTTCCAGCAGCGCTGAACAAATGTTCAGAGCAAACAGAACTTGGTGGAGCACTTAGATACTTTACAGCTAGTGATTTGAGCTTCGGGTATTGAGAACAATTATTGCGCCACCACTCTATTGAGTCCTTCTCCCTAGGCCACAGGGGCTCAATTAGATATTTTTCTATTTCGGCTTTAATGAGTGCCATCTTACTCTTACTCTTCTTAGGTTTTTTCACAAGAGCAGAACCAGAAGTTCCTGGTGATGTCATGTCAATATTGATTTTTAGGCTACTGATTTCTGCCTCATTAGACTCGTCTAACTGGTTCGAAATGTTGGTCATTGAAACATCTGGGAGGCATTCTCCAACATCAGTTTCGCTGCCACTGGTGTCAGTTTCTTGCTTTGACTCTCTTTCAACTATTTGATCAAAGCATTCCCAAATGTCCTCATGAGTTTCCATTAAGAGACTGCTGCTTGAGTATGGTTTTTCTTTTCCCTTTTCTTTTTTAGAAGTGGTCTGAATGTTTTCAGCGGAACGAATGCTTTTCTCACTTTCTCACTAATTTTTTTGCTTCATTTTCATCCTTGAGAAATTTAATCTTGAATCTGGGGTCCAATAGAGTGGCAATTACAAAGCACCTCTTGCTCACCACACTGTTATCATGACAATAGAAACTTTTTTCCACTGCCTTTTTCAGCTCTTCTTTCATTGTTTGTACTCCTGAGTCCTTCAGCTGCTTTGAGAGGTAGGAGTGCAAAGTTGTAACTGCAGGAATTACATAGCTTACTTTCTCCTGGTCTGCACTGGCCTGTTTTGTCATTTCATCAAACGGTTTCAATCAAAGCAAACTCGTATGCAGCCAGGATTGGAATATCATTTTCAGGTGCATATGCTGTCACTGCCTGTCTCTGTTCATGTAGTCGTTGCAGCATGTAGTATGTTGAATTCCATCATGTAGTAACATCTTGAATGAGCTTATGAGTTGGGAGTTTTAAGTTTTCTTGAATTAGTTTGAGTTTAGTACATCCAATTGCAGAATGGTTGAAATGGCTATTTTCTTCAATTTTGCAATGTCAGCAATTGACCATTGTGACAAAAAGGCATCTTGCACAACCAATTGAAGAGTATGTATGAAGCAGCTAATGCCCTGTGCTGGTGTCAGTCCTGTAAGCAAAAAGAAGATTTTTAATATAGAATAAGTTTGATTAGAATAAGTTTGATAAGTTGATTTAGAACTTTGTTTACTGTGTAATGTAGTTAGCTTCTAACTGAGTCATATTTTACAAATATGGTGATTCATTTCAAGCATATTCTAACCATGTGACTGACTAGCACAATAGCATTGTGTAGTATAACTGTCTGGCGTTTACCACATATACAGATAGCTATAGGTCTGATGTAGCTAAACCCCCATGGAGGCAGTCCTAAAACCTAACTGAAAAAATTTTGTGTTTGGAATAAGCCACCCTGGTTCCATCCAGATTAATAACAAACCAGAATAATAACAGGTCTAACTGCTAGCTAAGGGTAGAACTGGTGAAGGCATCAGACTAACTTAATGTAGCTAATGTATTAGCTAATTTTAAGGAGCAGCAACCCGCGCTGACAATACTGTGGATACTGTATTATTATATTATTATATGTTATATGGATACTGTATTATTATATGTTATATATGTATTACACACCTGTACCAATACTGATGTTGGCAGTGTTGTCACGAAGAATGAGATGAACCTGACTTGGACCGATGTTCCATTCCTCTAAGGTGTTATTCAGCATGAGTGCAATGTTGGCTCCTGTATGAGATGCTGGGAAGTGTTTGCAGTTGAGGACACATATCTTATTTTCCATATTTTTTGTAGTAATGAAGTGGGCTGTCAAACTTATGAAGGATTCATTATTAGTTCTGCTTGTTCAAATGTCTGTTGTAAAGGAAATGACTGAGGCTGATTTCAGCTGTTCTTGTACTTGTTGTTTTACTTCTTCATAGATTTTGGGCAGAACAATTTCGGAAAAGTACTTTCTACTAGGCAGAGGGTACCGAGGGGCCAAATGTTTCATGAGTGCGCAAAAGCCTTCTCTGTCCACCAGAGTAAACGGTTATGCATCGAGTGCCATCATTTTGCCTGGAAACCAAATTAAATTAGTGAATGTATATGCATTGTATTTGGTAAAACGAAAAAAGACAAAACTTATTTTCACATAAGATTGATGCCTATTCATAAATTTTATAATTTACTAACTCACGTATCTTCTTGGTGATAGTTTCAGATTTAGGATCGTTCAGGTCCCATGTTTTGCTTCTTTCGATCATGGCTTCAATTGTTGGCTGAGATTTTGTGGAACATGATGGTTTGGGTGCAGGGTCATAAGGATAAGCTAATTCAGCTTCCTGCAATTCTTTGTATTCTTCAGGATGCTTTGTCTTCAGATGATTCCACATTGGTTTAGTAGAGTAGTTTTTAGGGTTTTTACCTCTTACAATCAATCTTGATTGTGATTTTGGATCACAGTGTTTACATTCTGCTTTATTCTTATGCTCTATTAATTCACCACTGTATATTTGAAAACACTTCCAAATACTAGATTTTAATTGAGACATTGTTCAATTTTTCAATTAAGTCGCTAATATCATAATATATAATCTGTAAAAGTAGATAAACATGTAATTATGTATGTGCAACAAGTTAGTAATATAACGTGAAAATACGTGAAACTGGTGATCATTATTGTAACTATTATTTACTATTTATTATTACTATTATTTTACAAACCCCATCAAATTTAATCAGTACAAGCCTGTCAGGGAGTATGTTCTTTCTATTTCGCACAGCCTTTCTGCTATTTGAAATACCTTTTTAAGTTTATTATTAAGTTTTTTTTAAGTTATTTTTATTTTAGATTGCAAATATATTACTGATGTGCTTCCTTGTTGGTTAGGGTGGATTTAAATTGATTCACAACAAAAAAATTTTTTACTAGAATAAAATAAATGTCTAACAATGAAAATATAGTCTATAAACAAAATGTTCAAATTATAAGACTTTATGTTCGAAACGCAAATACTTCAACAAATTATTTTTTCACTTTGAAAGAATCGTTTCATCATCAAAAATGTCATTTAAAATATGTTTGCAACTAATATTACGCACTTAACTTTTCATGATGTAATACAATCTAGCAATCGTAAATTTAATTTGAAGAAATCACTAAATTTGTGAAATTTAATTTATTTAATTAAATTAAGCCTCTCTAAAAGTTAGTTTTAGTGGAATAATTATTTAATGGCTTTCTAAGTGTTTTAGTGAAGGGACTTAAAAAATTTCACATGCCACAGGTAGTGCCCTAGCATAAGTGTACAGTAGGGTGTACCATTTTTGGGTCATTTTCAAAAAGTCAAGGTCCAGGAGTCTAATGTTGTGCCAAATGATGTCCTAAACACGAATTTAACAAGCATTTTCTAATCCAACAAATTTTGAATCCCCCCCCCCCCTTGAAATTTTGCCCATCCCCTTTTCCTAAAAACCCCATATATCTAAAAAACTATCAACTTTATCGAAAAATGTTATAGAATAAAAATGATTTAGAATCAAACATTCTATTAGAAAAGTTCATTAAGATAGAAATTTACGTAATTTTGAAAATTTTAATTTTCTTTTGTCCAAGAGCACCTTATTGTATTAATATAAAATAAGGTGCTTAAGTTACATTATTTATGAGTATATTGTGAGTATAATCCAAATTTAAAAATCCTTTTTTACATTGAATTTTAATAAACAAGCATTGTTTTTACTCTTATTGTTTCTTTTCAGACTGCTTTATTTGAAAAATAAATAAAAAATGAGTCAAACAGCTACAAAACAGCATGACTTTATTCTTGGTCACTTGCAGGGTGATATTATGAGTTCATCTAAAATTGTTTTACCATCCAATAAAGATGTTCTAAGCCATTTTATTTATTTACGGAGAATGCAGTATAAGGGTCCAAAAGTTACAAAAGATTCTACTGTTAATGAAGTTCTACAGAAGCTACTAATAATATGGCAAAAAGCATGCATTCCTACTATAGATATTAGTAAAAACCCTAAAGGCAGGAAGATGCTGTTAAATCTAGAAGAAATGCATAATAATTTAATCAAGCACAAAAAAAGAGCAAGCTTTGAAAATGAACTCTCTAATTTCATGAAAATTATGGATTCCCTTTTTGACATCTCTTCTCAAAATGCCGTTGAATTAATCCAAAAAGACCGCATGAGAACTGAGCCTCAGAAAGCATATGATATTTCATTCTTAGAAGATCAAAGAACAAAACGAGAAACATGTTTAGGTTTGCTAGATGCAGATTATGCATCAAAAGTACACCGCAAGTACATTAGATTAGAGAAAGAGAAGAGACGCAAAGAGAAACATAAATCAGTGAAGCAAGTGAGTGCTACAGCCAGAACATCAGAGACCCTTCTTTCTAGCACGACCAGTTCTGAGACAGACAGCTATGAAGAGTTTCCGACAGAACCTACAGCAGGACCTTCAAATGCTTCCAGCCCCAAAAATATTCTTGCCTTGCCATTGGTTTCCTACACTGCAGACAGACTTAATCTCTCTATTGGACAATGGACTGTTTTTGCTGCTGCAGTAGCCATTAGGTGTGGCAAGGATATTGAAAAAAACTCTCTCTCCAGGACCACATCTGCAAGAGCCGCTCGAAAGACAAGAAAACGAAAATATGAAACTTGCATCAAGGATTTTACTCCTCCTGATCACTGCCTAGTACATTGGGATAGCAAGCTGCTTACTAAATTATGTTCAGAACAAGAAGACCGCCTTGCAATACTTGTTACTGGATACCCAAATGTAGAAAAACTTTTATCAGTTTCTATAATAGATGATTCCACTGGATTGTCTCAAGCCACTTCTGTATTTCAAAGTATTGAAAAATGGAACTTGAAGCAAAATGTCTTTGGAGTATCATTTGATACCACTGCATCCAATTCAGGATGGATGAAAGTTCCTGTAAGTTACTTGAAGAACTTTTGCAAAAGAAATTGATTTGGTTAGCATGCCGCCATCATGTGGCTGAAAGAGTTTTGTGTGCTGTGTATGAAACCATTTTTGGCCCAAGTAAATCTCCTGAGTTTGAGTTATTCAAAGAATTTCGCGAGTCTAAATGGAAGAAAATTAATACGAAATCTACATACAATGTTCTTGATGTTAAATCAAGGTATCAAAGAGGCCTAAAGGAAGAATGTGTAGAATTTATGACCCAATGTTTAAGAAAATCTGACTGCTTTCCACGTGATGACTATAAGGAAGTTGCTGAAACAACTTTAATGCTTTTAGGAGAGGTTTCCAGAGAAAACAGTCATTGGCGGAAACCTGGTGCAATGCACCGTGCCAGGTGGATGGCAATGATTTTGTATACAAATAAAATGTATGCTTTTGCCAACCAAGCATCATATGATGAATCATTGATTAAGAAATTAAAGAGAATGTGTCTATTTAATGCATTAATTTATGGAAAATACTGGCTTTTATGTTCTAATTCACTAGATAGTCCAGCTAATGATCTGAAGTTTTATCATGATTTGGTGAATTACAAGAAGGAAGATAGGGAAGTTGCAAATGCTGCTTTGAAATCTTTTGCCAATCATTACTGGTATTTGACGGAGGAAGTGGTCCCTTTGAGTTTCTTTGGATCGCTAAGTAATGATGAAAAAGATAAGATCGCAAAATCCTTAAACAAATATCCAGTTCCAGAAAATTATGTATGTGGGCAACCTGTTTTCCCCATTTTAAAGGAAGACACAAAGCTTCATCAGCTAGTAGGTCCAATTTCATGGCATTTATTTCAATGCTGTGGGTCAAAACCAGACTCATGGATAAAGAAACCAGCATCAACATGGGAAGAGGTCAATGACTACAACAAACTAAAAAACATTCTTTCATCTATTAGAGTAGTCAATGATACCGCTGAAAGAGGAATCAAGCTGGTTCAAGACTTTCATGACAAATGTCAAAAGAAGAATAATTTCAAGGTCTTTTGCAAATTGTGGAAGAGAATAGAAGACTAATTCCTGATCCTAGTAAAGAGACTCTTAAAAGAATGAAACTCAGTAAAGAATAGTTCATTAACAGATAGATTAGGTATTTTTATTTGCAGAGATTTTTTTTTGTTATTAAATATACCATAAATTGTCTTTTCTTATTTTTATGTTTAAAAAGCTCTTATATCAATGATTTCTAATTAGGAAACTTGTTTCTTTTTATTTTTTTGAGGAAAGTGTTGAATAAAGGAAAAAAAAATGATGGGACCTCACAACTATAGATAAAGTGTTAATTTTTAGCTTTATTTTATATATATATAGTTTTGAGGTTGTCCTCACTTTGTATAGGCTAGTTATAATAAAAACTAATTATGATTTGCATTATAACTAGCAAATACAAAGCCCATCGCCGCGAAGCTGCATTGGGGTGATGCTTCAAAGGTGGCGGTAACACCTTATTTAAGAAGAAGGCACTGCAAGCAAAAATTTTTTTTAATTTAAATTTTTAAAAAATAAATGAACATTTTCAAAATTAAGTAAATTTCTATTTTGATGAACTTTTCTAATAGAACTTTTGATTCTAAATCATTTTTATTCTATAACATTTTTCGATAAAGTTGATAGTGTTTGAGATATATGGGTTTTTTAGGAAAAGGGGATGCGCAAAATTTCAAGGGGGTGGGGGGATTCAAAATTTGTCGGATTAGAAAATGCCTGTAAAATTCGTGTTTAGGACATCATTTGGCACAACATTAGACTCCTGGACCTTGACTTTTTGAAAATGACCCAAAAATGGTACACCCTAGTGTACAGAGTACATGCCCTACTTGTTAGGTAACTATTAATTATGCCAATTTGACAGATTGATGGAAGAAATTGACATGCAGAACAGTTTTTAATTTTTTTTTTTTTTTAAATAAACTGCCACAATGGGGAAAACGAACCCTAGACCTTTGCAACCATAGTCAAACACACTATCCACTGACCTACAAAGTATGGTTAAAAGATTGTCACATTAGCACTACCACATGGTAATTGAAAGCCTGTTATCATATGACAGCAGATGATCCCCCACCAATGTTAGTTACATATTATGGATACAAAGGCTTAGGCTATAATATATATAAAATATAAAGGCTTAGGTGGGGAGGGGGACTATCATATGACTGATATCTAGCCGGATATCCGGTATCTGGCCTAGGCATTTGGCCAGATATCCGGTATCCGGCTATCTGGCCAAAATCACTATCCAGTGCATCACTAGATAGATGTTACATCTTCTATTGTAAACACTGACATAAAAAATTTATTTAGCAGAGTAGCCATTTGCTTTTTTTCATAAACTAGCTCACCATCAGAATTTCTCAACAGTCCTAAGACACTCTTTACCAGGTTTCTATTATTAATGTATTGGAAAAATTGCTTAGGGTTTTCTTTGCCATCACAAGCTATAGAAATTTCAAAATCATGCTTGGACTTTTTTATTATGCTTTTTGCTTCACATCTTACATATATATATATATATAGTTGTTTGATAACCACAAATTGTCTTTATCATACTTACGGTATGTAGCCTATAAGCCCTATCTCTACTCTTTATAATATTCCCTACTCTAAAAGTAAACCACAGCTTCTTATTTACTTTTGCACACTTAATCTTGTATGGTACGCATTCCTCATTTATAATCCTAAGCACCATTTCCACATTATTTTTGTGTTGGAGGTCCCCATTACATTTTCACAATTGACATGCGACAATTCATTTCTAAATTTATAAAAGACTGCATGCTGAAAGTCAGGAATTTTAGTCGAGTTATCTGGTTTCAAGTGACTTACTGAGAGGACAAACTCTACCATACTGTGATTGCTATTGCTTACAGTTCTATTAGCTACTTGAAGATCAATGATAAGCCTATCATCCATAGTCATTACTAAATCTAAAATACTGTCCAACCTCACAGGTTCCCCAACCTTTTGAATAAGAAAGCTATTCTCAAGAAAATTAACAAATGATTACCTTCTGCATCTCCCTACATTATATCATAATTCACATTAGCGCAACTAAAGTCACCCATAATTAAGGCCTACACTACCTATTATTCTCTTTAGTTCATGATGTATACTTCATCCATATCAGTCAGAGCAAGCAGTTGAACTAAGACAACAGTTTGCAAAGAGCATTACAAACGATGAAACTGAAAAACAGTACCTTCTGCAGGTTGTAGAGCAGCATCAAAAGATAATTCCTGATTTCAAGAAGAGTACATACCCTTAAGAATCTTTGACTGCTGATTGTGTTTCATATGTATGTTGAGTTTATGAGTAGTGATTAGAATACATATACTTTGTTGTAATTCTTTATTCAAAAATCACTGTTTGTCATAAGTTTGATTCCTGGTTGTAATATTTTTGGTATACTGGGGTGATCCAGATAAATGGGACCCATAAAAAAAAGCCAAATATTCTTAATATTTAATTCCTTTCATAAAAACTATATCATTATTCGAAAGAGTAGAGTTACAATTTTGATGAAATATTTATTTTTTAAAAATGACTCCTTTCAAATGTGCTCCATTAATTGCCAAGCATTCCAGTGTTCTCGCTTGTAAGTTCTGCATCACTTTTGCAAGAGTGTGCGGTGGTATGGCCTGTATCTCATTTGTGATGGCGCCTTCAATTCTTGCAAGGTCGTTGGGTTATTTCTGTAGACCCTACTCTTTAAATATCCCCAGAGATAATAATCTAAAGGGAGAGAAAAATCCAGAGACCTTGCGGGCCATTCAACGTCTCCAAATCTTGAGATTAACTCGCCTGGAAACGTTTGACGCAAAACTGCCATGCAGTTCCTCGTGGTATGGCAGGTAGCTCCGTCTTGTTGGAACCAGTGGTTTTCTAGACAAAGATCTCTTAATTTAGGAATAAGGAAATCGGTCAACATTTTTTCGTAGCGAATCACCATTTACAGTGACCCGTGTTTCCGGTGGAATCCTCAAAAAAGTACGGCCCTATGATATGAGATGCAGTAAGACCACACCAAAAACAGTTACACGCTGACTATGCAACGCGGACTTCGGTAATATTCAATGGATTTTCTGTTGCCCAGAAACGACAATTTTGTTTGTTTACAGTTCCATTCAAGTGAAAATGGGCTTCGTCTGACATAATCAAAGTTGCTAGAAAATTGGTGGTGTCATTTACCTTCGTTGGATCCATTGACAGAATTGTCATCTTCGTGCGAAATCTCCATTGTTTTTAGTTGTTGCCATGTTTGAATTTTATATGGAAGAGCATTAAATTTGCTTGAATATACGTGTGTTGTTGTTGTTGTTGTTCCATATCCAAACTCTAACAGCTGAAGAAGCACGTCTGATGCTTATGTTAGGATTATCCTGTACAATTTCATGAGTTCTGTTAATGATCTCGTCTATCCTTGCTGTGCGCACTCTTCCAGTGGTTTTCTTTTTCCAATGCTGCCAGTTAGGGAAAAATTTCTGACACACCGACAGATTACTTTCTTAGAAGGTGATTTTGACATCTGAAAATTTGTCTTGAAAGATCTTTGAGCTGAAACTACACTTCTTCCATGCTCATAATATTGCTCAGTTATGAAACGCAGCTGTTCCACAGTCCATGCAGTCATCTTGAAGGGTTAGTTTTAACTAACACTTTTTTGTTTTGTTTTGTATCTTATCTTGTCTTGTATTGTCAAAACCTATACAATCCTGTACAAACTTGTAACTATCCTCTTTCGAATGATGCGTATGATTTTATAAAGGACTTATACTTTAAGAGTTACAGGGGTTTCTTTTGGGTCCCATTTCTCTGATCACCTTTATGATTGTCATATGCATTTTACATGTACCATAATCTAACTTCTTACTTATGAAGTACAGTCAAAGTAAAACTATTACATATTTATACCATTATTATACATATTTTCTTGCCATGTTTTATGCATGAGATAGCCTATTTAGCTTATTTTTGACCTTCAAATGACCTGCATTGGGGTCAAACTTGAGTGAAATGACCTAGAATTTGGTATACAAATAGCTATACTTTTGTATTTGTCAAAGATAGGAAGGGGACACTTTTCAATTTTAAAATGGTTACTTTTTTGTAAAACCGTAGTAGACAGGTATACATGGTCTCAAAAGTCATGCACCATCAGCTTTATTCAGATTTACAAGGTTTATGAGTCTAAATGGTTTATAACTGATGTTTAATTACAATATATGTTTGAATAATAAAATTAATATAGTTTTTTGATTAACTGTACAATGTACATGCTATCTTAAAATAATTAAATTGAATGAAACTACATTAGCCAATGATGTGCGACCTCTGAGACACCATTGGCTAATGTACCTTCATTCAATTTACCATATTTTTGGTGTATAAGACGCACTTTTTTTCCAATAAAAGGGGTCTCAAAATCATCCTCCATCCTATACACCAAAGGTCATAATATTACCTTTATATGGGCTAGAAGAACTGATGGATTTTTACAAAAATTCATCATCTCTTAGTCCCTCCTGACTGTGTATTGGTTTGGCCAATTTTACACTAAGTTTCTACTCTTCCTAACCCACTGATAAGAAAAACAGTACATATTGCATAATGATTTACTTTTGTTTCATAACATATAGTATAGTCTCCCGTATACTTAATACTATTTTCTTATAATGAGTATGGGTGACAGAAAATGTATCACCATACTTTTGACGGAGGGCTTTAACAAAAGTCAGCCTTGGTGGTAGAAAATTACAGACATTTTCTGACAACTAGGCACTTGGTCATAATTTTTTTCCTGAAAAAAGACCTTGAAAATAGGGGTGCGTCTTATACACCGAAAAGTATGGTAATTATTTTAAGATAGCTTTTAGACTAACTGTACATTACTATTAATTTTATCATTCAAACATTATCGAATATCTCTCTCTCTCTCTCTCTCTCTCTCTCTCTCTCTCTCTCTCTCATCTCTCTCTCTCTCTCTCTCTCTCTCTCTCTCTCTCCGGCTATCCGAAATAGGAAAGTAGTGTATAGGAGGGCGAAGGCCAATCGTTCCCACGAGAACACTGAAGCGTATGTCCGCCTGTGTAGGGAAGTGAAGGCGAAGGTTAGGCTAGCGAAACGTAACGAAGTACGGGTGGCAAGCCTCTGCAAGAGGAACCCTAAGGAGTTCTTCAGTTATGTTAATAGTAGAAAGCCTATAGAAGCATGATAGGTCCTTTAAAGGACGGAAGCAGCGTTCTGCAGACCTCCGACGCGGACATCGCTAATGTGCTTAATGAGTACTTTGCAGGAGTGTTCACCAGGGAGGATACCCGCGTCATCCCCGAGCCAGCTGTGAGGCACGAAGGTGCTGACCTGGATAGTGTTAGATGTACCGCGACAGTCGTTGCTCATAGATAGACAAACTGAGCGCGTTTAAGGCTCCTGGCCAGACAGTTTCTCCCAGTGTTTTGCGAGAAGTGCGCGACCAGGTGGCTCCCCACCTGGCTACAGTCTTCAACAAATCGTTGGTGATGGGCCAGGTGCCTGGTGACTGGAGGGAGGCCAACGTGACCCCTATCTTTAAGAAAGGGGATCACGAAAGTCCAGGGAACTATCGTCCATTAGTCTCACTTCAGTTGTAGTAGGTAAATTATTAGAAAGGATAATAGCTGATAGAATCGTTTGACCATTTGGATTCCACAAGCTGCTTGGGGACTCCCAACATGGGTTTAGACGGCATAGGTCGTGTCTCACCAACTGCTCGAGTTTTTCCACGTCATGTTGAGTGAGTACGATAAGAGTAGGGCGATGATATACTTTAACTCGACTTTCAGAAAGCCTTGATAAGGTACCTCACCGCGGCTAATGCGAAAGTGCGCGCGCTGGGTATCGGTGGGAAATAGGTAGGTGATTGAAAACTGGCTGAGGAATAGGCGGCAGAGGGTGGTAATTAAGGGCTAGTCGGGTTGGGCCTCGGTCACTAGGGGTTCCTCAGGGTTCCGTTTGGGGCCGCTGTTGTTACCATTTACATAAATGATACGACGGTGGCATCGTCAGTGGATTGCCAATTCGCTGATGACACCAAGCTTGGGCCCAATGTTGGGACGCCCGAAGCGATCGAGGAACTGCGTGCGGACCTAGGTAGGATAGGAGAGTGGTCCAAAAAATGGCAAATGCCGTTTAACTGGAAATGCAAAGTGATGCACATTGGCTACGCCAATCCCAGTCGACTACTCGATGTTGGGCAGTAATATCGAGGTGACTGATTTAGAAAAGGATTGGTGGTGCTAATTAGCAGCGACCTTAAGTTTACGAAACAGTGTGTAGAGGTGGAAAAGAAAGCCCAGAAACTATTGGTTATATCAGGAGGCAATTTCAGTTTCGGAACAAGGAGATTGTGCTCTCACTGTACAATTCCTTGTTCGGCCGTACTGGAGTATGCTGTGCAGTTCTGCGCCACCCTCAGGAAGATATTGAGAGGCTGGAGCGAGTGCAGGCGAGGGCCACAAGTTGATCCCTTCCGTTAGGCATATGGGCTACAATCGACGGTTACGCGCCTGAACTTGTTTTCGCTTGAACTCGGAGGCTGCCGGTCAATGATCGAGGTTTTCAAGCTCTTACGAGGGTTCAACGATGTCGATTTTAGAAGTATGTTTTAGTTTAAATGATAACCCACTCGCAAAATGGTTGGAAGTTGGATTTGAAACGGTTTAGGACTAGGTGTGTGGGATTACGTTACGTATAAGATCTGTGACACATGAACAGGTTACCTTCGGAAGTTGTGAAACATTTCCTCTGTGGATCAGTTCAAGAAAAGGTTAGACGAAATTTGCACACTATTTGAGTGTGTAAGACATTTAGGACCTCAGTCTGAGGAATTTCTTTTCCTATAAAATAGTTAATATCTGGAACCAACTTCCTCAGAGGTTGTTTCCAGTCCAAAGTGTAAATCTCGTTTAAAAATAGGCTAGACAAGTACGAACACACTCATAGTTAAGATTAAAAACCTCAGAACTCTGCAGGAGTTCGCTTGCTCGGTCTCTGTGAGCAAGCTAAATATAGAGCTTTTATTATTCTCCACTTTCCTGTAAAATTTCCTTTGGCTACTTTCCAGGGTCAAGGTATTTTCTCAACCTTTTTCCGTACCTGCCTCTGGCAGGGAGGAGCGGAGGGTGGGGGAGAGAGCCTTCTACTTTCTATCCAGTTTTCTACTACTGTAGCATAGTTGAAAGACAAAATTTTCCCTGGCACCCGTTGCCATTGGTACCCTCGGTATGGGCCGCAGGCCTTTTGAGGTACTTCTTTTCCTTGTAACTCTCTCTCTATCTCTCTCTCTCTCTCTCCCTCTATCTCCTCTCTCTCTCTCTCTCTCTCTCTCTCTCTCTCTCTCTCTCTCTCTCTCGTGTGTCCCCTATCTTTAAGAAAGGGATCACGAAAGTCCAGGGAACTATCGTCCTATTAGTCTCACTTCATTGTAGGTAAATATTAGAAAGGATAATAGCTGATAGATCGTTGACCATTTGGATTCCTACAAGCTGCTTGGGGACTCCAACATGGGTTTAGACGGCATAGGTCGTGGTCTCACCAACTTGCTCGAGTTTTTCCACGTCTGTTGAGTGAGTACGATAAGGTAGGGCGATTGATATACTTTATCTCGACTTTCAGAAAGCCTTTGATAAGGTACCTCACCGCCGGCTAATGGCGAAGTGCGCGCGCTGGGTATCGGTGGGGAATAGGTAGGTGGATTGAAAACTGGCTGAGGAATAGGCGGCAGAGGTGGTAATTAAAAGGGCTAGTTCGGGTTGGGCCTCGGTCACTAGTGGGGTTCCTCAGGGTTCCGTTTTGGGGCCACTGTTGTTTACCATTTACATAAATGATATCGACGGTGGCATCGTCAGTCGGATCGCAAATTCGCTGATGACACCAAGCTTGGGCCAATGTTGGGACGCCGAAGCGATCGAGGAACTGCGTGCGGACCTAGGTAGGATAGGAGAATGGTCCGAAAAATGGCAAATGCCGTTTAACTTGGGTAATGCAAAGTGATGCACATTGGCTACGCCAATCCAAGTCGGACTACTCGATGTTGGGCAGTAATATCGAGGTGACTGATTTAGAAAAGGACTTGGGTGTGCTAATTGGCAGCGACCTTAAGTTACGAAAACAGTGTGTAAGGTGGAAAAGAAAGCCCAGAAGAAACTATTGGGTTATATCAGGAGGCAATTTCGTTTCGGAACAAGGTGATTGTGCTCTCACTGTACAATTCCCTTGTTCGGCCGTACCTGAGTATGCTGTGCAGTTCTGGTCGCCCACCCTCAGGAAAGATATGAGAGGCTGGAGCGAGTGCAGGCGAGGGCCACAAAGTTGATCCCTTCCGTTAGGCATATGGGCTACAATCGACGGTTACGCGCCCTGAACTTGTTTTCGCTTGAAACTCGGAGGCTGCGCGGTCAACTGATCGAGGTTTTCAAGCTCTTACGAGGGTTCAACGATGTCGATTTTAGAAGTATGTTTAGTTTAAATGATAACCCAACTCGCAACAATGGTTTGGAAGTTGGATTTGAAACGGTTTAGGACTAGTGTGTGTGGGAATTACGTTACGTATAAGAGCTGTGACACATGGAACAGGTTACCTTCGGGAAGTTGTGAACAGTCCTCTGTGGATCAGTTCAAGAAAAGGTTAGACCAAATTTTGCACACTCTTTGAGTGTGTATAAAATTTTCAGTGGGCACCCATTGCCATGGTACCTCCTCGGTATGGGCCGCAAGGCTTTTGAGGTCTCTCTCTCTCTCTCTCTCTCTCTTCTCTCTCTCTCTCTCTCTCTCTCTCTCTCGAGGTGACTGATTTAGAAAAGGACTTGGGTGTGCTAATTAGCAGCGACCTTAAGTTTACGAAACAGTGTGTAGAGATGGAAAAGAAAGCCCAGAACTATTGGGTTATATCAGGAGGCAATTTCAGTTTCGGAACAGGAGATTGTGCTCTCACTGTACATTCCCTTGTTCGGCCGTACCTGGAGTATGCTGTGCAGTTTGGTCGCCCACCCTCAGGAAAGATATTGAGAGGCTGGAGCGAGTGCAGGCGAGGGCCACAAAGTGATCCCTTCCGTTAGGCATATGGGCTACAATCGACGGTTACGCGGCCCTGAACTTGTTTTCGCTTGAAAACTCGGAGGCTGCGCGGTCAACTGATCGAGGTTTTCAAGCTCTTACGAGGGTTCAACGATGTCGATTTTAGAAGTATGTTTAGTTTAAATGATAACCCAACTCGCAACAATGGTTGGAAGTTGGATTTGAAACGGTTTAGGACTAGTGTGGTGTGGGAATTACGTTACGTATAAGATCTGTGACACATGGAACAGGTTACCTTCGGAAGTTGTGAACAGTTCCTCTGTGGATCAGTTCAAGAAAAGGTTAGACGAAATCTTGCGCACTATTTGAGTGTGTAAAGACATTTAGGACCTCAGTCTGCGGAAATTTCTTTTCCTGTAAAATAGTTGATATCTGGAACCAACTTCCCTCAGAGGATGTTTCCAGTCAAAGTGTAAATCTGTTTAAAAATAGGCTAGACAAAGTACAGAACACACTCATAGTTTAAGATTAAAACCTCAGAAAACTCTGCAGGAGTTCGCTTGCTCGGTGTCTCTGTGAGCAAGCTAAATATAGAGCTATTTATATATTTCTCCACTTTCTGTAAAATTTCCTTGGCTACTTTTCCAGGTCAAGGTATTTTCTTCAACCTTTTTCCGTACCTGCCTCTGGCAGGGAGGGAGCGGAGGGGTGGGGAGAGAGCCTTCTACTTTCTATCCAGTTTTCTACTACTGCTAGCATAGTTTGAAAGACAAAATTTTCCCTGGCACCCGTTGCCATTGGTACCTCCTCGGTATGGGCCGCAAGGCCTTTTGAGGTACTTCTTTTCCTTGTAACCACTCTCACTCTCTCTCTCTCTCTCTCTCTCCTCTCTCTCTCCCTCTCTCTCCTCTCTCTCTCTCTCTCTCCAGTATTCAGTATCTAGCTGGATACTTGTCCTATCCAGCTGCTACATATTAACTAAATGAAATAATCATATTTTACCATAAAACTGATCCATTTATTTTAAATTGAAATACAAAACAGGTAAGAACATCCTAGTCCTTGAATTTATATTTAAACTTAAGGCAGCATTTCTTCATGCTTCTATGAAAGTACCTGTGTCACAAGTTAGTCTATTTTCACAAGTGGAACTGGATTATTTGTTCTGTTCCAATACTCTTTTTATACTACTGTATTTCACAGCTACCCATATTGCTAAGGAAATGGTGATGAGAGTTAAGGGCATCATCACCATTTTTCCTGTCCAGCATTGCCACATCTAGGGAAAATTTTGAATTTCAACAAACTTTAATGGAAAACAAAATTTCAGATATTTTCACAAAAAACTTTTGATAATTAAGAAAATCTATAGAAATATATACTAAACAATAATATATTAACAATAAAAAAGAAAGTCACACTAGACAAATTTTTTCATCATAATGCTCAAAAGTTTGTTTCAGTGTTGGGGGATTTAAGAGTCTTTTAATTATCCAGTATCCAACTGGATATCTTTCTTAATATTTGGCCTATCCAGTATCTGGCTGAATAGTAAAATCCCCTAGTTAAAATTGAAATCAGAGCTAAGGATGAAGATTTGTTAGGACATATTGCATATAATGGATGAAAAATATGACATGATTGGCCAATAGCTAAGGAGAAGGATTTGCCATGACTGGCCAAAAGCTCATAACATCATCATAACTTTCAAGCCAATTGGGATCCTTGTAACAAATGCCAACTTTGTCAAAAAAACTGGTGTCCCCCAAAACTTAGTACACAAAAAATTTTAAAAACTACAAAAAGATCTTGATAGATTAGTTATAGTAGGCCTTGTTGTTCGTGATTAATTGGGACTGAGAAAAATGTCACGAATTATGAAATCGCGAACAAGATCCATTTTTAATGTAAAATAGCTAATTGGTTCCAAAAGCTCAAAAACAATATGTTATTAAACATTATAAACAATGATCACATCAAACACCAATAAAAACCAATAACATTACTGTAATATTACATAAACAATGATATTTTATGTACGGTAAATAAAACTCTTTACTGTATGTAATATAAAGCAATAATATTACATAAAACAATTATGTAAAGCAATAATATTTTATAGCTAAGTAAATAACACACTAAATATGTACACTGGCGTTGAAGCACGAAATGAGACAACCTCACTCAGTGAAGAGACAGCATGACTGAGCCTGCGTTGACTTGCATGACCTCGTCTTTTAACTCCCTATTCTTCGTTCTATCTGGCTAACCTTAGAGTGGATCTAGGGTCTTTGTTAGCCTCAGCTTCTGTAGATCTGTAGATCATGGTGACATTGTGGAGGAGTCTGTTTCCTAATTATCATCAGTATGGTATTATATAATTAATACTTTTTAGGGTTGTATTATCATTATTCATTGTTTTATTATTATTTTCAAATCATATGGAAATAGTTCATCATCATCAATATTTGGTTGAATACTTGCCCATTCACAGAAATTTATATTTGAAATATCTACAGAGTGGACCAAAAGTCACATTTGGGTGAAATATATCTATTTACTTTATTACTTAAATTACAATATGATGTTTAAGAGATACAAGCCTCAAATATCAAGTTCTGTATGGACTCCACCATGTGCTCTGATGGGTTTAAATTTGCAGGTTTATTATGTCACAAGCTAGGTTTGAGGAAAGCTGATCTGATCACAACTTTTGGGCCACCCCTTAGAAGTAACTAAATTTATGAGCATTAATTACATTTGTTGAAGATAACATTTTGCCAAAACCTATTCAAAGTAAGTGTAGCTGACTACTTATTTCAGTTTATAATTTGTTGTGTAAATTTTGTTATAAATTAAATTAGACAGGTTCTTGTTCCCAACTTGATTTTTACCCATGCCATTTCATACTCAAGTCATTTTTCAAGTACTGTAGATTAATTCAAGTTTCATTAATCCAGCTTCCATAATTCAGTCATTCAACTAACCAAAAACTCAACAATACAACCACCAGCCAACCAAACTACAACTCTCAAACTTCTACTACAGATTGCCACACATCACATCCATCTTTATCATTCATGCAAATTTTGGGTGCATTGGTAAAAATTCTTTCCTAGTATTAGCCATAAAATAAATTCTAGCCTAAATTTCTGAATACAGTATATGCGAAACTTTTCCAAATTTTAGTAAAGTTGAATGAGAACCCAGTGACACCACCTACTTGCTGCAGATTACCAGCTTGAATTACTGTCCAGGGCCAAAACATGGTACATCAATGGAACCTTCAAAGTTGTTCATCACCCTTTCATTCAGCTTCAGTATACATGCCTTCATTCATCAGGACAGTGCCATCAAGTAGTTTCCACTAGCATTCTGCAGGGGTTACTTTTAAGGATTTTTTTGGTTGTCCATCAGGCAAACGTGACCTCATCTTGAGGTTGGCCACAGAATTTGATTGTCCTGAACTTTTCCACAGAGAATTTGATTGTCCTGAACTTTTCCACAGAGAATTTGATTGTCCTGAACTTTTCCACAGAGAATTTGATTGTCCTGAACTTTTCCACAGAGAATTTGATTGTCCTGAACTTTTCCACAGAGAATTTGATTATCCTGAACTTTTCCACAGAGAATTTGATTGTCCTGAACTTTTCCACAGAGAATTTGATTGTCCTGAACTTTTCCACAGAGAATTTGATTGTCCTGAACTTTTCACAGAGAATTTGATTGTCCTGAACTTTTCCAGAGAATTTGATTGTCCTGAACTTTTCCACAGAGAATTTGATTGTCCTGAACTTTTCCACAGAGAATTTGATTGTCCTGAACTTTTCCACAGAGAATTTGATTGTCCTGAACTTTTCCACAAAGAATTTGATTGTCCTGAACTTTTCCACAAGAATTTGATTGTCCTGAACTTTTCCACAGAATTTGATTGTCCTGAACTTTTCCACAGAGAATTTGATTGTCCTGAACTTTTCCACAAAGAATTTGATTGTCCTGAACTTTTCCACAAGAATTTGATTGTCCTGAACTTTTCCCAAAGAATTTGATTGTCCTGAACTTTTCCACAAAGAATTTGATTGTCCTGAACTTTTCCACAAAGAATTTGATTGTCCTGAACTTTTCCACAAAGAATTTGATTGTCCTGAACTTTTCCACAAAGAATTTGATTGTCCTGAACTTTTCCACAAAGAATTTGATTGTCCTGAACTTTTCCACAAAGAATTTGATTGTCCTGAACTTTTCCACAAAGAATTTGATTGTCCTGAACTTTTCCACAAAGAATTTGATTGTCCTGAACTTTTCCGCAGGCAAAAAGCTGATTGTTCCTAAAATAGGCAATAATTTCAAACAACCTTTGACTGTCCACCACTCCTTGATTCACTGCATAAACTACTTAGATATTGATAATAAAACAAGTGACCAGAATTATGAATTATTGACAAGAAGCAAGTGGCCCATGATTATTAAACTGCAAGAATATTTCAGATTCAGCACCTCTGATTATGCACCACTCCAGTTATTACCTTGATTCACTCAAAAAGAAAAAACTATTTAAATGAATAGTGATAATAAAACAGTGACCAGAATTATGATTTATTGCAAATTCAGAATGATTCACTTGTATTTTTCTCTTGAGTATATAATTATGAAAAAAATTAACTCAACTGAGAATGGCTTATGACATAAAAATACACAATATTATCGTACTTGCTTTTCAATTCCCGTACTTTTCAGTAGATGAAATCTTCTGAAGTAACTCTGGAGTTGATTTCAGCATAGTGTAGAACTCCATACAGGTTTGATTGAAGTTTATTTTAGTTAAAAGTAAAGCTTTTAGAGTTGAGACTTTTAGTTGTGCTTTCTCAGATGTCCACGTCTTCTTCATTTAAGAGAAAGCATGTTCAGTCGAAGCATTAGTTCCTGGAAGACAGAGTATGAACTGAACTAATGCTGACATTCGTTGATGATTGACATCTCTGGCCTTGAAATGAGTGAATACTTCCACCCAGCGCTGGTCTGTTGATAATTTAAATACATTCCACTCCGCTACTTTCTCATCACTAATGTACTTTGCAAAACATGTGAACTCATCAAATAATTCAGTGTCAAATTTGAAGTCAATAGTTGTTTTTCAGCAGCAAAATCCATTGTTTTCTCAACAACTGACCACTTTGGAACTTGTTTTAATAAAGCCCACTGCATACACTCAATGTTTGGCAAGTGACCCGACCACTGATCCAAGTACTTAACACATGTGTCATAAAATTCAACTAATATTTTCTTTACAGATAAGGAATCATTAGAATCAATCAACCCATCTTGTTCAAGTTTGTTTACAAGACTCCTGACTGAGAGTGGCACAAACACATTATCTTTCTTTGATTGCAAATTATCCTTCAGATCAGAAATTGCACTCATCACTTCCACAACTGATATATGTTCACCCTCAATCTTTAAAACCACTTGGTGAAAGGTGGCTGCTTGACAGTGCACAAAGTTGAGCCAGATCTCTGATTGTGGGTTTTCAAAAAAGTTTTTCAGTATCACTGGACACTTGCTTTGGCTCAGAAAGTACCATATGATCTTAGACCAGGAAACAACTTGAGTATTCTTTCAACTGCAGGCACTAATGCCAACCACCTTGTTTTACTATATCCCAGTAACTGTTTATATTCAATGTCCACAAAATCACAAAACTCTTTCAGCTCTTCTACTTGAACAGTATAGATGTAGAAATATGAATATATTTTTACAACCACCGTTTCCACATCAACTGGCAGACAGTCACTGGCAGACTGAACAGCATTATGTACAATATGTGCAAAACAACCAATCCCAATTAGTTCTCTACCAATGTAGTCATTTAGCTTCCTGAAAATGTTATTCACTCCTTTTCTTGCAGCATCACCAAAATTACAGTTAGTGTTATCACCACAAAGCAACTAATTTTCTGCCCAGGTCATGCTCCTCAATAATATCAGTTAAATATTTCATCACAATATCTGAGGTTTCTCCAGGCTGAGATTTAAAGTCAATAAGCTTCACTTGAGCACCTTCATATGGCTGAAAGAAGCGAATTAAAACAGGAAACATCTTGATGTTTCCATGGTTGCTTGCATCAGTTAGCAATGTTATGCAATGAGCATCCTTTAATTGTTTTTTTAATTCTGTTTCAGCATATAGTGCAAATACATTTGAAACAATCGCTTCATACTTTGTTCTAGCACATGAAAATTTTAGTTCAAAGCATGTTTTCAAAATTTTTGTTGCACAGTCAGTAGATCTGAAGCTTTGATTTTCCCTGACTGTATGGTAAGCCCACAAACCCTCAGCAGCAGCTACTTCTAAATCCTTATTACTAGGCATCACACTTTTAAAATAATCACTCACTATCTTACTAGATGAAGCACTGATATCAACCGAGTTGTGTCTTTTTGAGCCAAGATGCTTAGTAATATCATTAATCCCACCATGTCCAATGCTGAAGTCACTTCTACATTTCTCACACCATACATCACTTTCTGTTGTTGTTTTTGTAATAAATGGATATTTAGACTGCAGATGTGCATTAAATGTACACTTCCTTTTAGTTTTAGACATTTTGTGTTGTCAAACTAGGCCTATGACCTTACGAACGATACAATTAATAACTTTCTTTATCCTTCAAACGAAAAAGTTTAACCTAGCTGCAAAAGAAAAAAAAAGGATGCAGGGATAAAAATTAATTAAGGTTATTAATTAAGCAAACATAAAAACATAAAAGCATTACACTACAACACAACTTTACACAGAGGCCACTAATGAAACACTGAAATGCTAGTCGGGAATCACAGCACTACCGCATGGCAACATGTCTCGTACCAGTTCAGTTTGCAAGTTAGTATTTAGATTTGGAATTTGGAATGTGGCATAATTCTATTAATTCATAAAGGACATCTAATGTCTAATGGAACAGTAATTTTAATAAAGTGGGACATTTATGAAAATTTGCTCCAAATGTGGGACATTTCAGGACATTTTGAAAAGAGGGACACACGTCATAAATCCGGGACTCTGGTCACCTTACAAATGATGGACAATATGAAAAATTATATAATGCATACAAAACTGCACCTCTCACATACAGGCAGCTCCTCACCACGCACCCTGAAGCCCTCACTCACACTCTCCCCACAGACACATCCTTGAACCCCCTATCATCACTCCCACACACACACGCTAGAGCCCCCACCATCATTCCCACACATTCTACCAGCTCAACAACTTCATCCTCACTATCACTCTGGTTGACATTATCATCACTGTCAGAGGATTCACATCATGATCATCTCTGCCTTTGTGTCCTTCACTCTATAAGGGGGTTGAAAAGGACACCTCTTCCCCTCTTTTTGCTTGTCCAGTCCAGTGGTTGATGCAGGAGATGGGTCAAACTCAGCCTCATCTAGTGACTGTAGCAGAATTCTTATGAGGCAGGCAAGCATGTCTGTATTTAAAGTGGTCCTCCAATCTGTTTTAACTCTTTTCATGAGACTAAACCCTTTTTCACATTCTATTGAGTGAGCTGGGATGGTGAGGGCCAAGTCTATGAGGGCCAAGTCTATGAGGGCCATTGTTGAGTGCTTTAACACTGCAAGAAAAGATAAAAGTGGTGGTACAAAAAAAAAACTATTTAAATCAGGATTGTACTGGTAGATCCTGGGTAGGTACTCATTTACCTGCCCAGACTTTTTTTTTTTAGTTAAAACCCTGGGTTTTTCCCCCCCTTGCAATTCAGAAATTAAGATCCAATTTCAACAGCAAATATGACTCAACATTATTCAAAGCCATTCAGTTTTGGTGCCCATACTTGCATGATGATGATGATAGGTTGGAAAGGGTTCAGCATCATGCCACAAAACTGATTCCATCATTGCGCAACAAGCCTTATGAAGATAGGATTAAAGAGTTAGACCTGTATTCACTCGAAACTAGGAGATTAAGGGGGGAGCTTATTGAAGTTTTCAAAATTGTTAATAACATCGATAACGTAAATTTTGACAAATTGTTCACTTTCAACAATAGTAATACTCGTAATAACGGATTTAAGTTGCGTGGCAGATGTTTCATTACTAATATTGCTAAAAACTTCTTTACGTTTAAAGTAATTGATAAATGGAATAATCTTCCCACGCCCATCGTGAACTCTACCAGCATTAATGTGTTTAACCCTTACATTGCTATGGTATGTAGATCGTGAGTCAGCAGAAACACTAAAAAACCTAGAAAATTTGGAATTTTTCTAATTTTTTTCCAGGGATCCAGGTAACGAACAAGTTTTTTGCAGTTTAGTTTATATACCCATAAAATTATCATTAAGGGCATAACTATGATTTATAAGTTTTTGAAAGGTGCAGTCAACCCTCGCTATAACGGACCCCATTAGAGCGGATATCGGATAAACCAGACACACCACTGGCGACGTTAACCAGGAAAAGAAGAAGCGTGTGACCCTGTCAGTGACCCAGAAGCTGGAATTAATCAAGAAGTTAGAGGCGGGTGCTTCGGTGGCCAAGGTGTGCGCGGAGTATGGCATGAAAAAGCAAACTGTTTCCGACATTCGTAAGGCCAAGGACAAGCTAACTTTTATATTTTTATTATATTTCATTATTTTCTGTATCATTTATCGTGTTCAGCAGACAGTGCACAGTACTGTATATAGTATCTCCATTACCGTATCATATACGTATACCATAGGTTACCAGTACCGTCGGTTATATCGGACAATCAGCTATAACGGACACCTTTTCCCCCCTATTAGTCTCTTATAACGAGGGTTGACTGTGGTCTATACTAGGTTTTACGCAAATTTCTCTAGAATAAGCAGCTGTATATATATATATATATATATATATATATATATTTTTTTTTTTTTTAAGTTCGGGAAGAACCGATTCGCCTCTATTTAAAAGGGCATATCTCAGCGGAAAAACAAAGAAAAAGTGAGAGGAAAGACAGAGGAAAAAGAAAGGGTGGAGGGGACAGTCGAAGTGGAAAAAGACCAAGGATGAGAAAGACTGCAGGGTCGAGCCCCATCATCCTTGGGTGCTAGGGCCGGGAGAGCGCACGTGAAACCTCCAGGAACAAGCACGTACAAACGAGCACAAAGAGCACTCAAAAGCACGAGCTTAGAACCCCCTTGCGGGATATATTATATATATATATATTAATATATATATATATATATATATATATATATATATATATATATATCGTAAAGAAACGACGCTTGTATAGGAGATATTCCGCACAAGACGAGAGGAGAGAGCGGAACACAATGAAAAAAATGAGGTAACGACCTGGGAATCGAACCCGGGATCTTCCAATTGCCGGTCAGACGCGATACCATTACACCATGGACCTCACTCTTCCAAATGCCGTAATTCTTCTACATACTCGCAGAACCAATGCCCCAAGGGGGCACCTCCCGCATGCCATAACATTATATACATTCAACTGCAAAGAACACGCAGTATAAATAACGTAAAGAAACGACGCTTGTATAGGAGATATTCCGCGCAAGAATATCTCCTATACAAGCGTCGTTTCTTTACGTTATTTATACTGCGTGTTCTTTGCAGTTGTTAGATATATATATATATATATATATATATATATTATATATATATATACACCCCGGGTGTCCGAGAATTATCTCTACAATTTTTGGCTGTTATTAAAAGTCAACCATGAAGTGTAGAAATTCCAGTGTTGTCCCATTTTACAGAGAAACTCATTAAGTTTTTTCTGATAACAAGTTTTGACAAGTTTTTTTTTTTGTACGCGGGTGACAGACATTGATGATTTAAAAGCAAGAATCACAGCTGCTATTGAGCGAATTGATGTGGATATGCTGCAGCGTACATGGCAACATTTGGATTATTGATTGGATTTTTGCGAATCACTGATGGGCACATATCGAATGTTTGTAACAATGTTACTTTAATAAAAGAAACTTTTGAAAATACAGATTCTAAATAATCTTGTTTAAGAATTTTACGTGTGTTATCAAGAATTTTATTAAAGATGAAATTGTACAGATAATTTTCGGACACACTGGAATTTCTAAAAAACTTGTCAAACTTGGTATCAGAAAAAACTTAATGAGATTCTCTGTAAAATGGGACAACACTGGAATTTCTACACTTCATGGTTGACTTTTAATAACAGCCAAAAATTGTACAGATAATTCTTGGACACCCGGTACAGTACATTAATTAATAATAATTTTTTAAAAAAAATTTAAAAATCTTAAACGCCGCACCGTGCGGTCAGGTTGTATACAGTGTGTTTCTGTGATTTCTGAATTGTGACTTTATTTATTAAATAATTTTGCAATCCTTACAATTCAAAATGGCATCAAGTGATAGAGGAGTTAAAAGAAAGCGTGTGAACTACAAACATGAACACAGCACTCCTGGTCACAAGTTAAGTAAGGAGCAAATTTCTGCCTTACTTTGTGCAAATGCTGATGGCTTGCATCGCCTGAAGCCCATGGTGGTAGCGAAATCAAAGAAACCATGCACTCTTAAAGACATTATGAATCAGTTGCCTGTTATTTACACCAGCTCAAAGAATGCGTGGTTTACTTCAGAGATTTTTTCTGACTGGTTCTTCAACCACTTTGTCCCTGATGTGAGGCGCTTCCAGACAGATGTTCTGAAGATTTCCCCCAAGAATGTAAAGACATTGTTGCTTCTTGACAATGCCCCTGCTCACCCTAATGCTGCTTGTACATCACAACCGTCTACAAGCAAACAGATGACACCAGTGCCTCCATTTGTGCACATTTTTTATTTAATGGACTTTCGGCATTAACGGACACCCTTTCCCCCCTATTAGTCCGTTAAATCAAGGGTTTACTGTATATATATGTATATATATATAATTATATATATATAATTTAGGGTGGTCCAAATCCATAGGGGGAAATTTCAAAATTGTCTTAGATAGTCTCCACAAGTGTGGTTTTTGTCCATTTAGTGTCCACATGGTCTGTGCAAAATTGCAGCGTGATTGGTGAATATTTAGAGGTCGCCCCACTCTGAATATATATATTATATAATGTACTTTTTCTTCCGTAGGTCCGATGGCTCAAACTCAATCAATTCCAAAGTTTGGCTTCTACGGATGGCAACTGGAACTTTATCCACGTCAAGGCTTCCTACATGCCTTGACGCCCTCCTCTTGGGGCAATACCACCACATCAATCAAAGCAAACCACCTCCGACAGTCTGAACCAGGCATGTCAGAGGGTGATTGAAGTCTGGACCCGAGCGCGGATCCCAACTCAACGGATCGACTCCTGTGTCCGTAAGCTTTCAAAGCTTTTAGACCGCTACAAAACACTCAGAAGCACAGGACCAGGCAACGTGCCAGCGATAGAATGAATGAAGACATCTTCAAAGCGGACATCCAGGAACTGTTTGACATCGCACCAGTGATGCCATGAGCACAATCGTCAACGTTGAGGACCGAAATTTCCTGTCCATGCAGCGCAAGGACGTCAATTCTTGCAGCATGGCTGGCATTGATAAGGAAACGACTACACAAGAGGACAAAAAGCGATCCAGAATGGAGAAGGAAGCCGAGGAAGGCAAGGCATGAAGCAACACAGAAAGATTTGGAAGAAGCAGGAGTGTCATCAATTGATCTTTCCTCTTCTTCCCTTTTTTCGCAAGACGACGACGACTATAGACCATCGGTTCCGATTCCTTCTTCGTCTGAAGCTCCGGCACCAAAGCGTCCCAAGAACAATGGTTACGAACATTTTCCAATCTCCAGAAGTCATTGGAGCAATGGATCGCACCAATCTTTCTGACCAGAATGCTGTTTTCGTAACTGGAGCTGTATTACAGGCCGCGGGGCATGATCTGTCTGGGATGACATGCTCTCGGAGCTCTATTCATCGCTACAGAGAAAGTGGGCGAGAACAGGCAGCTCGAGAAGACCTAGAATCATTCTCTCTAGAAGACCCTGTCCTTCTCCATTGCGATGGAAAGCTTCTCCCCGGCATTGAAGGGAAGAAGACGAATGTGCATCGGATAGCAATCCTATAACATTCAATGGACAGGAGAAGCTGCTTGGTGTCCCAAAGATGAAACAAGGAACTGGAGAAGCACAGCCCAGGCATGCCTTCAAACTATGAAATTATGGAACGTGGAACAGCATGTGAGAGGTCTCGTCTTCGATACCACTGCGTCAAACACGGGTTTACATCACGGAGCCTGTGTCAGGATTGAAGAAGCATTGGGTCACGAGCTAGTTTGGATCGGTTGTCGACATCATATACTTGAAGTCGTACTTGCTGATGTCTTTGCCTCAATATTTGGCTCAACAGGAAGTCCTGAACAGGCCTTTTTAAGCGATTTCAAAAGGATGGCCATCTCTCTCCCACGAAGCATTTGTCTCAGCATCGGACAGCTTGTTCGAGAACCCTCAACTCCAAGAGATAGAAAAGAGATGCTCACTTACTTACCTAACGCTCTTCAGGCAAGCCAACCTCGTGATGACTACAAGGAGTTCCTTGAACTATCTTTGCTCTTCCTGGGGGGAAAGACTGGTGGTCAACTCTTTATCCGAGCTCCGGGTCCATGCACCACGCGAGATGGATGCGAAGGCGATTTATGCGCTCAAAATCTACCTCTTTCACTATCAATTCAAGCTCACAGCACGCGAAGAACGAAACATGACTTCAGCTGGCTTTATTTGTCAGTCTGATTTACGTCAAGTACTGGCATGAAGCGCCAATGGGGACACAAGCTCCTCTCAATGATCTCAAAATGCTGCATCTTCTGGAAAAATATCCCACACGGAGGAGCTGCACAAGCGGCGAAGACGGATCTAAGACGCCACCTGTGGTACTTGTCGGAGCATCTGATTGGACTGGCCTTCTTCGATAATAGGATCGATCCTGATACCAAAAGGAGAATGGTTCAACACCTCCAACATCCCCAAAAGAATGGCTGCCCCCGACGAATCGACATGGCGGAAGCTGGTGTTGAAAATGATGTGGCATTCTTCATCACGAAAAGGACATTGACCCTCTTTGATGCCTTGAAAGTTGGAGGTAAGGAGGAAGCGCGCCAGTTACTTCAAAAAGATCCACGGGAATGGCCAAATGACAAGAACTACAGGGAACTTAGAGATCACGCCTTAAAGATGAAAGTCATCAATGATGCTGCCGAGCGAGGTATTGCTCTCGCACAATGCTACAATGACACTTTGACACGAAACGAGGACCAGAAGCAGTACCTCCTACAACTCGTAGCCGCCCACTGAAAACAGATACCAATACCATCCAAGGCGACTCTGATGCAGAAGAAATAATGAAGATACACCCATTATCATGTCCTATTGTCTTACTGTTTTCTTTCATATTCTTTGAGAACCAAAAAAAAATTTAGTTATTCAGTTGTCTATATATTTTCCCAAATTTTCAAAAAGGGGGCAAGTGGGGCGACCCCTAAATATTAACCGAATAATGTGAAACTTTGCACAAATACTGTCCACACCAAGAGGCATAACACCAACCTTGTGGAGAGAACTTAGTCGATGCTTTAACTCTTTGGACCACCCTAATATATATATATATATATACAGGCATCCCCCGTTATACGATCGTTCGGTTTACGATTTTTCGCGTTAACGATTTTAAAAAAGTACCCCCATCTTTCGATTTACGATTGCCTTATTTCGCGTTAACGATCTCCAGCTTGAAAGCATGTCTCAGAAAGGAACAAAACCGTGCCTACGTTGAGTCCAGCCCAAATGAGGAGGACGATGAGGACCCAGTCAGAATGCTTGATCTCAAAACCTTGAGAGATTCTGACTGGATTTGACACGTACATCGAGTTGGTGAAGGACAATGACCCTAACTACGAACGTAGTGCTGCTGCTGTCAATCATATTGAAAAGGGTCTGAGCGTTTATCGGGAGATCTACCTGCAGAAAAGGAGGAACGCCAAGCAAACTACGATCTCCTGATTTTTCAAGCCTGCAACAGCTGCCGAGGCAGGAGAGAAGTGCGTCATCAGCAAGTGCAGCAACAACTCCTGCACGTCGGCAGCAGGCTAGATCTCCAACTCCAACATCTTCGGGGATGGATTCTCCTGCAACTTCAGAAACTCCTCCATCTCCGAGGGACTCTCCCGAAGTCATCGATCCTCCTCCATCCCCCATCGATCCTCCTCCATCGCCCATCGATCGTCCAGCATCGCCCATCGATCCTCCTCCATCGCTGACCGATGCGGGAGCTGGCCCTCCTCCCCCATCACCACCACCCGGTGGCGATGAGTAGGCATCGTTACCTCGGACTGATGCATCGTTGACGACTTGGACCAGATTTGAATACGATTAGGTGAGTGTTCATGTATAAATTGTCTTTTATTAATCACAATTTCTTACTTTCAGACACTTTTTGTACATAACAGTAAAATATATAGCAAAATATAGTGGATCTGCAAATTTTGGAGGTCTTCCAGAATGTTTGGGAACGTATCCCTATTTTTCCCATAAGGCCTTCAGTTCGATATACGATCGTTCGATATACGATGGGGTTTTTTAGGGACGCATCCCAATCGTATAACGGGGGACACCTTATATTATATATATATATATATATATATATATATATATATATATATATATATATATATATATATATATGCAATAAGCTAATATAATGGTGCATTACCATTTTACTTTTACTGGGGAGTTGTGGCAGCCAAGAGCACTCGCCTGCCTGGAGAGCTGTGGTGGCCATAAGCACTCACTCGAGGGCAGGCCGCTCAGGCTCCCTGTGGCAACATAAAGAACCATCTTGACAGACATTTTAAAAATATTAATGTTGTTTAAAATAAAAAAACAATTAGCAACAGGAGCTCTAGGGGTGGTGGTAGAGGATGAGTCTGTTGATGATTAATGCCAGCTTGTGAAATGCCAGCTTGTGACATGCCAGCTTGTGACATGCCAGCTTGTGACATGCCAGCAATAAAATTTAAAAAAAAAAAAAAAAAAAAATTAGACTAACACGAACGTAGATGTAGCTCGTAGCGTAAACTAACCCACTTTTTGTTTAACTTTACCTACTTTTTTTTTTCTCTTATCTCTCCTTACATTGCATGTCTGTAACTCTCTTTTCTTACATGTTTGTAGTTTGCATGGTATGACAGTGAGTTAAGACTGTGTTTGCATGGTTTGTAAGCATTTTTATTTTACTTCTTTTCATCTTTCACCCCTCTCCTATTCTCTCCGACTATTTTTCTGACTTGTCAGCAGTGGCTGGCGGATGATGATGGTGAGTCTTTTTTCTCTTTTTCTGAATGAATGTTAACCCATGAGTGATAGGTGTTCCTCATTACTTAACCCCTTATTTCTCTTCTCTTCTCTTCACCCCCTACTCTTTCCTTTCTCTCAGGCTAACCTTAGAGTGGATCTCAGGGTCTTTGTTAGCCTTAGCTTCTGTAGAACTTCAATTTACTAAAACCTATCATTTTCTTATAGGAAACAGACTGAGTTCCTACTCAAATATGAATTTGTAGTGTACTAAAGTGATGGAAATATGAGAGTGGAAAATCATATCTTTGCTGCAAAACTTTTTTTTTTTATCTGCCAACAGTAAGGTGGTTAAAAAAAACCAAAAGTTTGAAATTTATAGGTGATGGTATTTTTTCTCATTATATAAGTTGATAGAAGTCCATTGATACCATTTTTATCAAAATCAAATTTTGTTCAGGGGTTCCTCACTGAGGTTGAATTTCTTGTATTTAAGGAAGTTAAATTTGTCCTTAATTATGAACCTAATTATTATATTTCTACTGAAGTTTACTTGATTTTATGTATTCTTGATATAAAAATGCAATTAACCCTGGAACACTAACGTCGGGTGATTTCCCCTCAACATGGTGGTGGGGCACATGGTCTTTGTGTTCCTACGGGGCTAGCAGCGTGGGCACTTGGGTAGCTTCAGTGTACTCCCAGACATCATCGAGGCAGGGTGCGTGTCGCCGCTCCCATCCCTGGTTTTTTTCCACATAGTAGTGTTTGGGTGAATTCCACCTGACATTAGTGTCTGTGTATATATATTAATAGGGTGAATTCCACCCAACTTTATTGTTCGTGTATTACAAATATGTGCTATAATTGCTTTTATTGTGTTTCAGGTAGTGATTATTGCATTTCAGAGTGACTTGTAAAGTGACAATAACTGAAAAATAATAGAAAATGTCAAGGAAAGTAGTGGGACACCTTTCTCAGGAAGAACTTGATGTGATGATGAACATAGAAAGTAGTGATGAAGATGAGGATGAAATCGAAGCTGAAGTGATGTATGATAGTGACTTTGATAAAGAATATGTACAAGAACCAAGTGATGATGATGATAGTGATGAGCCTTAGCACATCACGTTGCCAGAGGAAAAAACCACGATGTCATTCCTCTGCTAGGCCTACCACCAGCCGCATGGCCACCCCAGGACCTGTCACCTCTACATCTGCTGCCCCTGCTGCGCCTCCTGCTAGTCGCAGGGGACGAAGATGGTGCCATGATGATGATGATGGTGATGATGTTCCACTATTGTGACCTCCAAACCAGTACTATAAGCAGTACTTCTGTTGAGTTTGTCGGCCACAGACACTGGTGGCCAGCAGAACAGCAGCACGAAATATAATGCCTGCTTTTACCCCAGGGCCAACACCAGCGGCATCGAATGCTGACACCCCTGAGAAGTGCTTCTCATTACTTTTTGAGGAGCAAATTATTGAGGAAGTTGTGACCTGGACAAACACTTGGATAGATGCTGAAGCTGTCAAGTATCGGAGGAGAACAGCTACACTTCAGAGAACAGCAGCAGCAGAGGTGCGTGCGATACTGGAGTTCTTATCTTCAGTGGTTGCCAGAAGGACAACCATCTTTCTACTAATGAAATGTGGAGCCCTAGTACCAGCGCCAGTATGTACCATGCTGCTATGTCTGAGGGTCGCTTTACATTCCTGCTCGCCTGCCTGCGATTTGATGACCCTGGCACAAGGTGGGAGAGGCAAGCCACATACAAATTTGCTCCCATTAGAAAAATATGGGACATATTCATTGCCAACTGTGGTAAATTTTATGTGCCCAGGGAGAATATAACTGTGGACGAACAACTGCTCCTTTCGTCAGTGCACACACAGCCAAGCACAGGGCCCACTGGCAAGCCTGAAGTGATCAAATTTTATAACCACACGATAGGAGGTGTTGATACATTCAACCAGATGTGTGCACAGTACTCCTGTGGAAGAAAAACCAAGAGATGGCCACTGTATCTTTTATGGCATGATGAATGCTTGTGTTATAAACTCTTGGATCATTCACTCAGACAATGTTATGAAGAGAGGTGAAGTGAAAATGAAGAGGAGGAAATACATGCAGGAGTTGGCACTGGCACTCATCAGTCCATGGGCAGAGCAGAGGCTCACTTCTCCACATTTGTCAAGTCCGCTGAGGAATGCAATCTGTGCTGTGTTGAACCTCCCTACCCCTGCCACTGCTGGGGGCATGTCAGGACCAATGGCTGCAGAAAGTAGTGGTGCCTTGGTGGTGTGTGCAGAGTGCCCTAAAGGTTCAGACAGGAAGACAAGGCACAGGTGTCATTTGTGCCATCAACCAGTGGCCCTCGCCACTACTACCCTGCCTGTACTGACTGCATGTAATACATAGGTTGGTTATGAATAAATATCAATGTTCATTTATATGGGGATTCATACCGTCAAATAATTGCTTATTGGCAACCGATAATTTTTGGCCTCTCATAAAAATGCCCCCTTGGAATTTGCCTGCAATCCTTATTTATTATAATAGTAATGAATAAATATCAGTTAGTGTTAATTTACAGGGGGATTTATATGGTCAAATAATTGCTTATTGCCAATCAATAATTTTTCGCCTCTCAAAAAAATGCCGTTTTTGTCTATCTCCCCTACAGTTCATGGTGATGCAGGAGGCTGTGCCTTTACCAGAAGAGGCTCACATGTTCAGGGAATATGTCGGTCAACGCAGAAGTCCCTAACTGCAGTAGTAGTTGCACTCAGGAATATATGTTAACATTTCTCTTAATTTTCTCTCAGAGTGGAATTTTTTTTAGTATCCCCCTGAATACTTTTTTTAGTTTTTTGTCACTTTGTATAGGGGAAATAATAGTAGAGTAGTTTATCTTGTCATGTTTTTTTGTACGTTAATACATTTTGATTGGAACTATTTTTTTTTTATTTTCCAATTTCGGGTATAATATACCTAATGTTAGTAATGGTGTAACTGGAACTTAACAGTAGTGTTCCAGGGTTAAGAACATTTGCTGATATTTTTGTACAAAAGATAAATGAATCAGTGTTACCAGACATTTATTTGAATCACATTTTGGTACTAATTATGGTGTTTCTTTAGTTCTGCATGGTGTGTCTAACGTAGAATGTTCAATGTGGATTTATTGAAGTTGGGTATGGTGTTTCAATGCTTTTCAACTGCTTGTAGAAGCCATTGCAATTGTTCTTCATTTTTTGTTATCATTTTTGCGAAGTCCTGGATCATGGCAATGCTCGCTCAGCCACATTATGGTGACTAAGACATTTGACAAAGTTATAAAAAGTATTGAAGTCCTGATCATCAATCCATTCCTCTACTGGTTTGCTCATCCACGCAGTTGAAGTAGCATTCAAAGCTGGAAAACAAACCATGATCTTTCATCTAGTATGTCTATCAGCTGTGTGTCATTGTCTGGAAGGACTAGGCTCTCTTCATTTTCTTCTGACACTGGTAGTGAGGCCAGCTTTGGTGCCATATCTTGTTTCTGTTTACTGGTCACACAATCACTGCAAAGAGCAAACACAACCTTTTCTGGCCTCATGTAAGAAGTATGCCATTGGAGAACACCTAGAGCACTCTCAGCTACTTCTTTGCCCACCATCTTGTAGCAGATCAGATCTCGGTAGAGGCAGAGGTCAATGACAGAAGCATCAGCGACAACTGGCACTGAGAGCCAGGTTCGGACATACAGGGGTTAGACAAAATAATATGAACACCCGCCGATTTCACCGGTTATCTTTACGGACTGCTCAGACACAAAGTAAACGGTCAAATGACTGGCAAACCTATTTAAATGCGTAACAGAGAGTGTATATGTCATGTTATAACCCTCACATTGTTTTTACAGATCTGAGTGAATTATGAATTAGCAGTTATGAAAGACCTGTCAGACTTCCAAAGAGGGCAAATTGTCGGAGCGCGGATGGCTGGTGCATCGGTGACGAAAACCGCTCAGATGTTCAATGTATCCAGAGGAACTGTCTCTATGGTCATGTCTGCATCCAAAACCATGGAAAGACAAGCACCGACAAATGCAATAGTGGACGCAAGAAGAAGCTGTGTGATCGAGACCGCCAGGTGCTAAAGCGCATTGTGACAAAGAACCATAAGACCACAGCTCCAAAAGTGACTGCAGAGCTTAACCAGCATCTTGCAAGCCCGGTATCGACCAGAACTGTACGTCACGAGCTCAATGGAGCTGGATACCATGGGAGGGCTGCAATTGCCAAACCCTTCCTTTCGCACATCAACATTGAGCGGCGCAGAAAATGGTGTAATGACCATAAGAATTGGTCAATGGACCGGTGGAAGAATGTAGTCTACTCCGACGAATCCTCCTTTACGCTATTTCCATGTTCCGGTTGAGTTTACGTCTGGAGACAGCCTAAAGATGCTTATGACCCCGACTGCCTGACCCCAACCGTTAAGCATGGAGGCGGATCTGTGATTGTTTGGGCAGCAATATCATGGAATACTCTTGGCCCAGCTGTAGTACTGCATGGTAGGGTTAACGCCCAGGTCTATCTGTCAATATTGGCTGACCAGGTCCATCCCATGGTCCAAACGCTGTTTCCCAATGGCAGCGCCGTCTTCCAGGATGATAATGCACCAATCCACACCACTGGGGTCATTAAAAACTGGTTTGAAGAGCATGTTAGTGAAGTAGAACACTTGGATTGGCCTCCACAATCCCCGATCTTAACATTATCGAGCATCTGTGGTGTCGGTTGGAGCAGCAGGTCAGAAGCCAATTCCCACCGCCGGCGTCTTTGGAGGAACTGGAGCAGGGTTTGCTCGAAGAATGGCTCAGGATTCCTCTAGCCCTGTCCAAAAGCTGTATGACTCAATTGCCCGACGCATTGCAGCTGTTATTGCCGCTAAAGGAGACCAACTCCATATTAAGAATAAAAACCGCCATTTATCAAGGTGTTCATATTATTTTGTCCAACCCCTGTACAGTACAGCAGTAAACTGTACCATTCTTTGCAACATCAGTAAGGTGTGTTCATCATAACCCAGCTGTTCCCGAAACAGGTACATCTTCGTGTTGTAAATCGCCTAAAATGGATAAATTCATTAATTTTTTTTTATTAGATTCTATGCCAATGCTTTAATAATGGGCAAATTCAATGATTTAAAATATCTATACAGTCGACCCTCAACTTACGTAATTAATCCATTGCGAGATGAGTTACTTAACTCAAAAGTGACGTAAGTCAAACCCCAAAATACATGTAAATCGGGTAATCCATTCCAGGACCCCAAAAAAGTATTGAAAATAATAAAATAATTAAATTTTTTGATAAAAACAGTGTATATAAACAGAATTATAATGGTAATTAATAATTATTATTAAGAAACACCATCTGTAAAAGAAAATACATATTAAAAATTAATAAAAAATTAATTTAGACTTACATTGGAGAGAGTTATATATAATGCACAGTAAAAATAACAATGAAATAATGTGAAATACCCAGCATCCTGCCTGTGAGTGGTCTCCCCCTGGCCTTGATTATTATTATTTATATATTAAATTTCTTTAATTTTTTAATGAAATACTTGTTATAGATAGGATTTTAATGGTTCTCTCTTTCTTTCCAGAAGAATAAACAATAAGTCTTAAATACATATAAAAAGTAAATTGTAAAGAATGAATAATTATTAAATAAGTAAACAAACATTTTAAACAATAAATAGTAAGAAGTAAATGAATAAAGAATGAGTATGTTATAAATAGAAAGTAATAAGTAAATAAACATTAAGATAAACTATTAAGTAGAAAGATAGTAATAAATAATAAGCATTAAGATAAATAATAAACATTAAGTACTAAATTGTTAATATCTTAACAAAAAGAATAAACAATATTATATAAAGAAATGTTAAACTTGTAAACAAGGAATGAGGAATAAAACAGTTTTATTAAATTAGTATGGGAAAAAGAGAGAGTTGGACGGTCGCTTGTTAAACCCTGTTAGTAAACGGAAAATAAAGTACTTGTTTGTTAAAACATTTTAGCAAACAAAAAGGAATAAACAAATTTAGTAAAAGAGATGCTTCTGAGGTTTAAAAGTGTCGGCGTGTGTGTCAAAACTCGAGTTCTGAGAAGTGGGGGAACCAATTGGCACGTGTGTGAAAATGTAAATAAAAAAAAAATAAAAAAATAAAAATAGTTTATGTATGTAATTTGACAAGAGAAAATAAAGAACATAACAGAGGAAACTAAATTCAGGCTGGATTTGTCTGAGAGGCTGAAGACCATTATTGGACCAAGGGAACTTTAAGTTCTGTTAGGAAGGGGATGCCAGAGATATTGAAACACTAACAGAAGGAAGCTATTCTGGCAAACCTGTGAAACAAGTGAGAAACTGTTGGCGGTACGAGCCAGCAGTCGTGGAATCGGGGTCTGGGTGGCGAGCCTGGATCTAACAACCCTTCAAGGTAAGCAGCCTGGTTTCATGGAGACCTTAAATATAAAATAATTCTTATTCATGGTGTGGCCGTTAGGTTAAATTGAATCCCACCACAGCAATTACGCAGCTATTACGCAACTCGAAATAATTACGTAAGATGAATCAATTACAGTCAATGGGGGCTTCTCGTAACTCAAAATTATGAAAGACGGTGACAATGTAAGTCGAGGGTCAACTGTATACTATATTTGTCTATAATTTTTCTAATACATTGTAATATTTGTCAGAATTTATATATATATTTATTATTTATACTATTCTACACACTTTTACAAACCTTGCCATCCAACAAGCGTGATGATATGCACCTGGACAATGGAACTTCACTTCGTGAGGCTCTTAAGCTCCGAGCACAGTGAGTGTTAGCTCTGCCACCTTGCAATAGTCATCACAGATAAAGTGACTGCACTCTTTCTTCTGGACCAACATTTGAAGAGTGCAGATCACCTGATTCTGCATCTGTTTTAACCATGTCTCATTCATAAGAAGTATCTTGAAGGTTGCTAGATCTACAGGGTGTCCAAAAATTATTCACCCAATTATAAGCCTTAATAAATTCATTATTATAGGAGCTATCTTAAAATGGTTTGTGGCAATTAATAACACAAGAAATTTTTTTCCTTTATTTTGCAGAACATCCACTAGGGCACAATGGTGACAGTGAAGGAGAAAGCAATGTGTGTGCTGTGGATGTGGGAAACCAAATCTCCAATTACTGTACAGACACATTTTCAAGAGGAATATCAGAAAACTCCACCAACAAAGCAATCACTCAAGTGATGGCTGAAACAATTTCAAGAAACTGGCAGTGTGCTACATCAGAAAGGAGCTGGAAGGCCTAGTGTGTCTGAAGATAAGATAGCAGGAATTCAGGAGGCATTTTTTTCCGAAGTCCTACAAAATCCATCCACCGAGCAAGCCAGAACTGCAAATACCGCGTTCAACAGTGTATAAAGTGGTTCACAAGAGGTTGAAACTTTATGCCTACAAATTGCAAACCTCGCAGAAACTTCTACCAAATGACAAACCCAAACCGGTACAGTTTGCTGCTGACATTCTTGACCGTATTGATGAAGATGATCATTTTTTGAACAATGTCATTTTCAGTGATGAAGCGACATTCCATCTGTCTGGTAAAGTCAACAGACACAATTGCCGTATATGGGGATCAGAAAATCCACATGAATTTATTGAACACGAACACAACAGTCCCAAGATAACATTTGGTGTGCTCTCTCCCATAACTGTGTGATTGGACCATTTTTCTTCCATGAGAACACTGTGAAGGCTGCAAATTACCTAGATATGCTTGAATGGTATGCTACACCTCAGCTTGAGGATATGCAGCCCCATGTGTTCTTTCAGAAAGATGGGGCACCGCCACATTGGGGATTAGAAGTGCAGAGGTTCCTCAATGAAAAGTTCCCTTCTCGTTGGATTGGGTGAGATGGCCCTATTCCATGGCCTCCTCGTTCCCCAGATATCACGCTTCTGGATTTCTTTTTATGGGGCTACACAAAGGACAGAGTGTATGCAAAGAAGGTTAATAACATCACAGAATTAAGACACCGGATTGAAGAGACATTAGCTTCCATCACCATCATGCAAGACATGCTTCTTAATGTTTGGAACGAAATCATCTATCGCCTTGATGTTCTGCATGCTACCAATGGGGCTCACATGGAGGTTTACTGAATTAAAACAAAAATTTCTTGAGTGGTGTTATTAATTGCCACAAACTGTTTTAAGATAGCTCCTATAATAACGAATTTATTAAGGCTTATAATGGGGTAAATAATTTATGGACACCCTGTATATCTAGTCATCTGCACACAAAATATAATGCTTCACGTTTGCCATATAAATTATCTTTGTTCAAGATATATATATATATATATATATATATTATATATATATATATATATATATATTAGGGTAGTCCACAGAATGGGGTAAAAAATCGAATTTCAATTTTCTTTCCTCCCAGGCTATAATCTGGTTCCTTTTAGCTAAAAAATATTTCATGTAAAATTTAAGGCAATCGAATAACTTTTAGGGGTGGCTCAAGCTGTTTTTTGTATACCATTATGCCCTTTATTATATAGTGAATAATTAAAAGAAACATTATTTACAGATACATTAACTAATGATTATTTTTCTTTCAGATAGATTTATTAAATTTACAGGTTTTGCAATGTCAAATAAACGTACATTTTACTTAATGAAAAAGTCAGAGGAAACAATCACTGGAGCCAAGCTGCCTTCCCGTGGCCAGGTCCTCCGCATGTTCCTCCACCATCATCAAGTCTTGAAGAAGGAGATCAAATCTAGTTCAGAAGCTGTTTTGAAGAATTGCGTCTCTTCTGGGAGAGAGCCTGATCCCTACTCAAAGGAAAGACCACATTCTTCACAAAATTCAGGCTCTACACTTGGAGTGGAAAGTGATTAAAAGAATGCTGGGAGGAAAAGCAACTCTCAGTTAGAAAAAGAAAAACCTTTCAGGAAGAAATGGAGAACCTATTTGATGTCGCCCATGCTGATGCCTTTACTTAATCAAAAATGAAGAAGACCAGCAGTTCTTGATCCAACAAAGGAAAGCGGGACGAGTGGGATCAATGGTC